>OY735221.1:8850221-8912721 GCA_963457665.1 Thysanoteuthis rhombus
CATTCAGTTGATTCTAGATGTTTTCACTATTCTAATGATAATAATAAAAATGCTCGAGACGGATTATGTTGTTTTGCTAGCTTAGTCCATGCTGTTTCGAATTATGGCACTTCGAATGCGATTTGGGAGAGTATTATTCTCGTTTCGTGATTCAAAATTCGTCACGATGGATGCACGTGTCGTTGTTGCGATTTTGCTCAATTCTATAAAAGGTTTCTAACCGACATTTTTTCCTTTTTTTTTTTTTTGTTGTAAATACTGAACACATCTGCAAATTTTTATTTTATACGTTGACAATGGCACGAGAAGCCTAAATATATCCATTTTCTCTTAAATATATGCTGAGGTGTGTAATTAGTATTTATTTATTCATTCGATTGAATTGAATTTTGCAAAACTTCGAGTTTCTGACTTTATTTATTTTAATTATGTAATTTTTGGTGTCTTAAGATGTCCTTTGATTCAATTTCAGGAATTGGAAATGAAGTTTGCATCACTTTTTCTGTTTCTGTCTCTTTTATATTATAAAGCAAATTCTCTTTTTATACATTTTAATCATGAATCCCTGCTTTCCAATCAGTCTGTTGATACGCCTTCCTTTACTTTCTCTTCTTTCTTTTCTTCTATCCAGTTGTCTCCACTACTACTACTACTACTACTACTACTACTACTACTACTACTACTACTATAGCAGCTATTTAGTTTTCCTTGTTTCTTTTAGCTTCCTCGATTTCTTTTCTTCCATCTTTATTCGAAACTGTTATCCAAAACAGTTACCAAAAGTGTCCACGTAGGTATTTTCACTTTTCAAGCTGTGTGCTTGTATGTTTGTATCGTGCGCATTTCGCCAGCCAACGGGGATACAGAGCTAAGAGTTTGAATATTCACTCCTCATTAGGTCTAGGAATGATTATTTTCTATCTTTTGCCAACCTCCCCCACTAAAAAAAAATTCTCTTTCGGGGATACAAATTAATCCTTTAGTTTGTGACTGGCAGCGTTCGCGTTTTTGTTTTGTTTTTTTGTTTTTTTGTTTTTTTTTTATTTCCCCAGGATTCACCATAATATTCTATCGTGGGTATCACAGGGCCAGAACTTTATAAATTCATTAAGTTCATCACTCAATCTAGTATTCTGCTGGACTCAGTTTCACATTTGATCTCTTGAGATCCATGTCATGAATCACAAAGTTCATCAGTTGTCTGCCAATCTTGCGACATGGCCAGCCCATTACCATTAAAGTTTTTTAATGGATTAAATGACGCCTCAGACTCCTGTTTTCTCCTGGATGTATCGTCTGGTTTTGTAGTCTCTCAAAGTGAGGTTGAGAATATTTCTTTCATGAGCATGTTGCATGGTTTTCGGTTTGCAGGTATGTCTCTTGGTGAAGTTCAACGTTCTAGCAGCATAGGTTCCTATCAGGAGCGTACATTGGTTGTATACCTTCTTTTTTAGGATCAATCTGATATTGTTTTTGAAAGCTAGGCTTGCTCTGCCAAAAGCTTGCGATCTTACAATGATTGCTCGCTCGAATTCTCCCTCTTCTGAGGGTTTCATAGAGATTCGTTGTCCTGGGTAGAAGTCATGGTCTACTTTCACCAGTTTTATGTCCTCGATTTTGATCTTTCTGATCTTATTTTTGACGCGATTGTTGCACATGATCTTTGTCTTCCTGAAGTTCATGTGTAGGCCGACTTTCTTGCTCTTTCCATTTAGTTCATCTAGTTTGATGTTGTGTAGGTTCTCTAGGCAACGTCTTCAGCAAATATGAGGGTCGTCAGGTATCCTCTGTCAATTTTGATTCCTCTATTCACCCAGTCTAGTCTTCTAAAGACCGTCCGGCAGCAGGCTGTGAAAGGGTTTGGTGGGTTGTTACTACTTTGTTTCAACCTTTTTTGGAGCTGGAAGGGCTCTGAGTTTTTTTGTAGCCTGATAAATGAGCTGCTGTGACCGTATGTACGTCGCGATACTCTTACGTATATTGACTCTATACCTTGTGGAGTGATGGCCTCCATTACCTTAGGGATTTCAACTGAGTCAAAAGTCTTTTTGTAGTCGATAAATGCTACAGCGTGAGGTACTTTGTATTCCATTACTTTCTCATTCAGCAGATTTATCGATTGCAGGTGGTCCTCCATGGTTGAGTAGCTTCTTCTAAAGCCAGCTCACTCTTGTGGGTTTTTTCATCTCGCTTATTTGCGATCCAATTGTTGATGATTATTGTGAAAAGTTTGTATATGCTGCTGAGTAGGCTTACAGATCTGAAGTTATTGAGGTCCTTTAGGTTTTTTTCCGTATAAAAGCATTATGATTGCAGTGTTCTAATCATATCGGATTTTAATTTGTTTCAAGTTGAATGGCAAGTTTCATAGTGTCATAGTTTCTGTGCAAATCGATGGTGTACTCACTTTGTCTTGGGGCCTTCCTCCTCTTTGTTTGATGGCTTGTTTCAAATCCGTCAGGGTTACTTCTGGGGAACCCTTGAGTTGATTGCTTGCGTATTTCGTATCCAGTACATTCTTTTGTAGTTTTTGTTCGTATGGATAGAGCTTTTGGTAAAATTCATTTACACATTCGAGAATCTCGTCTTTGTTTTCAGGACTTTGTTTTCCTCAAGTAAGCTAGTTACTTGCCAGTGTCATCAATTGAAGCCTTTGTTTACAGTTTTGGAACCCCAACTTTTTTCGAAAGTCAATTCGATGACTGTTGTCGAGTATCTTCTTCTGTCTCTTCTTTGTGTCTACCGAATTATTTCATTTAGTTTAGTCTCATCAATTTTTGCTGTTCTTGTTGTTAGTGGCTTGATATCCTTGCGTTTTTTCCATGAAATTCCTGGTTTCGTTTCGATTTTATGGTTTTTGTTTGTTTGATTATAGTGGCGACTTTAAACTATAAAGGCTATCATTTTGTTGTTGACTTTGTTAGTGTGTGAGTTGTTCTCTTATTCAGAAAGAATCTCAAGTCTGTTTTTCAGCTCAAGCTTAAAAGATCAAGTGTGTTCTTTTGGTATCTTCAGTTGTTGTACTTTGGTGCTGAACTTTTTCGTACGTTCTTTGTTAGTATTTACTCGTATTTTAGATTTACCCTTTTGCGGTTGTTTCTTACGTTGACTTGATTTAGGACTTGGAGTTGGGGCTTTTCATAGGTCAACATGTTCATGATTTTCAACCCACTAGCTGAGGTGAAGTTTACAAAATCTTCCCTCTTGTTCCTTACTTTATATCGAAATTTACCAACGCAATTTTCACCCCCTTGTCTTAACTGTGCGTTGAAGTCTCCAACGATGACATTGAAGTATTTTCTGGTGTCTTGGTCTTGGGAGTTTTCTTATTGATCCTATTGGTGTATACTAAGTGTACTTAGATGAATAGATTGTGTTTGATCATACTTCTCCCTTGTTTTGTTTTTTTTTTTTAGTCTTTAACTTAGTCAAAGTCCAGAGGTTTCATTGTAAGATATTTAAACATTTGAATGTCATCAGGTGCAAGAGAAAGAGACAGGTAGAGAAGGGGGAAACAGAGACAGGAAGATAAAAAATGATCGTTACCCATGGAATTTAGGGTCAAATTTTAGCAAAACAGAGTAAAATGTTATTCAAAAATGAAATCAAGATCGACAACCATTTACCTGCCTTAGACTGGGGTCTCAGGTTGACGGTGGGTTCATCTTCAATACAGTCACAAATCAAAGTTTCTAAGACTTGACCATTCATTACTCTGTTAAAAGATTTCCACAAGTCTTTCCACTGTACTTGGAATTTCTTAGGATTTAGGTTTGTTTTGTTTTTTTTCACTTTTTTTTATTAGCAGTCCCAAAATATCTATATGGTCAATTCAGCCTGGAAGCTGAGAAGGGCATATATGATCTGGGTCCATTTTCTTTCTCGTTTCCATTTTTTCTTTTTTTCTCATGATCACGTGCCAACAAAAGGCAAGAGAAGTAACTTATTCATAAATCAGCAATCTATCATTTTTTTAATTGATCATTCCCAACACGTTATGCCACCAAAGGACGTTGTTTGTAAAACAGTTTCCATTGACTGGTCTCATGAATGGTATATGCAAGTCTCTTGTCATCTAATTAGCATTGGGTCTGTATATGTATATATAGATGCATCACGCGTACGAGCTGTATCGAAGCAGCTACAAGACTGAAAAGTTCGATATCAACTTGCAATTATGTCTACAAATAACCTTTTTTTATTCCTGAGCCTCCATCCTCGATTGGGTTTTAATAGAGGGATTTATAGTGTAAGTTCATGCTAAAGTGATATCCATTTTTTGCCATTACTCATGGTTGTTTTATTTTCATTCAGACTTTTTGAGTAATCACTGTCCACCAATAAGTTAGAGAAATACTTACATATTGATAACTAATTTTTTCCAGTTTTTTTAATAGATCAACCCCAGCACGACAGCTACCAAATGACATTTGTCATGTGATGGCTCTTATTTAGAGATCATTCTGGCCAGCAATGTTGTGCCTATATATACTTTGTGCATATATATATATATATATATATATATATATATATATATATATATATATGTATGTATGTATGTATGTATATATTCTACATATACTCTGTGTGTGTGTATATACATATATATATATATATATATATATATATATATATATATATATATATATATATATATATATATATATATATATATATATATTGATAGATAGATCGATAGATTGATGGATAGACATCCAATCCAGATCAGGAATACAATAAATATAATATAATATATCGGGTGATGGGTAAAGCTGAAAATGTAGTAAAGGTTGCTACACGGACACGTTTGGGTTTCTGCCTTTTTTGAGTTTCTCAAGGCGAGCGATCAAAACAAGACAGAAACATAAACGTGTTTGTGTAGCGATATTTCTTCATTAATTCCGTAGTCAATATATATATATATAGGTATACATAGATAGATAGATAGATATATGTATATATATATATATATATATATATATATATATATATATATATATACATATTTTTTTTATCTTCAGGTTCTGGACCATACTGTTATTTAGACATTGGCATCAGAACTCTACTAAACCTTCTCGTCCAACAAACGCTCTTTTGATTCCTCGGAGTCTTATTCTGATTGGTTTATTTTGCTCTTAATTCACAATCACAACATGGCATGCCGCCAAGAAACTTTAGGCACTGGACTTTTTTTTTTTTTTGGTGTTTTTCATGAACCTCAACGACCCCCCCCCCCTTTATCCATTGAGCATTCCCTTATGGCTTCATTTTTCCGTGCTCACCTACATTCCCCATTACGATCTCAGCCATTTTCTTTTCCTTACCTTTCCTCAAGCTCTGACTTCACTTTCTTTATGTTTTGTTTTTCATATTTCATTGTTCATTATTTCTTTCCACTGAGCGCTAAAAGTACAATGGTTGAAAATGGTTATCGCTTTTGAAATCTGCCATCACCCTTTTCGCTTGTTTATTAAGGGAAGTACAGGAAGAAACTGAAACATGAAAGCATGAAATGTTTTCTTCTTGCCTATGAATAGGAAGGGAAACAAGAAAACAAATATGTGTTACTTTTCATACTCGTTGCAAATATCAATGCAAGATTTTCTGAAATGTTTAACAGGCCTTTGTGTATTGCCCGAAACACATTCTCTGTTTATTGATGTGATAACAGTTACAGACAAAGACTCACGTACACGTACACACGTATGTACACACATGCACACTCATAAATGTATGTAAAACTCACCCGCCCCCGTTATCCGGAAATAGAGCTTTCGTATACGAAATTGTGTTCGCCGAAATAGCGCTAACCAAAGGAGTGATTACAAATAGTTTATACGGGGAGACGTTTTGAGCGTTCCCAGACAAAATGAATAATCAGCGTCTATTTCTGCCAGTCTTATGCTAGCTGCACCATCCTCATGAGCTGTCTTAGCCTCTCCTGATACCCCCGAGCAGATAATGTAAACATATGCAGGGAATAAATTGAGATAAAGCACAGGTGCCCAAGGACACAGTTCAAAGTTATGGCTGCTTGAAGCTGTTCATAAAAACAAAGCAATCTTTTGGGTGTGTATATGAGTGAGTTGATCTTGCAGAAGATAATGGATTCAGTGCTCGTAGGAGCAATGTCGTTGTGACAGTTTGTAGGTTCAAAGGAGGTGCTCTCTAAAAGTTCGGGGAATCGAACAGAATATAATATGGATTCTGCTGCAACCTTTTTTGAGCAGTAATTCGTTGGATTGCTGTATACAGGTCCAACTAAACTACTTGGAATGATATTCAGTTACGATAAGTTATTTCTTTTCTTTTCATTGTAAAATTCACCAAAAGTTCAGGGAGTACCACGCACATTACACAGGCATGCACACACAGTCTTTTATGTGCACGCACAAACACACACACACACACACACACACATACACACACACACATATTCAAACCAGGATGATTTTTCATAGAAATCCTGGACTTGGGGACATTCTTCATGTTGCATGTCCACTTTCAGCCCAAAAGTTTGGTTGGATCTTATGTTAGCAACTCCGCTCTATGAAAAAAAACTTATTCGCAACTGAAATTGCAACATAGTGTTTGATGTCTTAAGCTCTATAAAGAGTCCACAGAAATAAGTATAAATTCCAAAATTATATTTCAGTACTGAATGAAAGTCATTAAAC
Organism: Thysanoteuthis rhombus; assembly: GCA_963457665.1. Lineage (NCBI taxonomy): Eukaryota > Metazoa > Mollusca > Cephalopoda > Oegopsida > Thysanoteuthidae > Thysanoteuthis > Thysanoteuthis major. Next base: position 8,856,899 of record OY735221.1, read on the forward strand.
AATTTATAAATACCAGAACTACCTAAATACAATGTAAGTTGAAGTGTGAATACTTCATTTTCATGGCGTGTTCAGCAAAGCCATAAATCACAATTAAGCTCGCACCTAATACACAGTAGTAATGGTCTGCTAGACGAACTCGTAAGCCATAACCCTGCAATGAGGGATCCCTTCATCGTCCGAATAAATCAGAATTTCGGCTGAACATGAATACGATTTACAAGATTTTCTCACGTAATTATTACTTGATAGGTCCTACTCCAAACACACTCTTAAAATGTGACTGATATTTGGTCAACACTGCTGTGTATATCTCTGTATAATTCAAGGCTCTAGCACGAAAGGACGTGTATATGTCTTCCTGTGTGCTCGTAAGCATGGTGTAGCAATAGTTGGCTCATTGACCATCATTTCTAGATGATCTCCAATCGTCCCCTTGTACAAAATGAAGATCTTAAGGTTTCCTACTGTAGCGTAATCTTGAGCAAGCTTGTATTGTCGTATCAGATCATTAACCAAGTGAAATTGGTTATCGCTATGATATCACTCCTTTAGCCTTGTGTTAAACTTATTTCGGCCGAAAAAAATTATTTGGCACGTCAGTGTATAACAATGTCTTGTAAGTTTGTCTCGAAGACCAATACTTGAATATAATGAGTTTGGCACTCACTAAGGCCTGTTGTATTCTAGCTATGTGCAAGACCGAGGTAACCTTAGGGGAGGCAGGTCAGGAAACATTTTTTTATATCTCGGGGCCAAAACTGATGAAAAAGAAACAACGATCGAACCGTCGATTATTTAATGATTTTCTTCTTCATAGAACTCTATACTTATATAAACTCCAACGCATTATCAATCAATGCACACTATGAAATTCATTCTTGGGAATAAATTATGGTTGAATGTTTATATATATTAATTAAGCAGTAAGAAAGAGTAGAGTTGAAATATTCTAGCAATAAATCATTGATCTGTCCACGGCCGCTTCGAACAATAAAACATTTGCTCTATTTTTTTATGGTTAATTCCATAATTCGATAAACAAATATAGATAAAGACTACTAAAAAAGAGCTGGAAGAAATCTGACTCACGGGCCACAGTTTGCCAACCTCTGCCTTATAATATGGGTTTACTGCTGTAGTGCATTCGCTAATGTGTCCGTCTCTCAGATCAATTTGCTAGTGTAGTGAATTCAGTCTATATTTGTTTTCCAATTCATCAGGCATTATGTCAGACCACACAATGCTTATAAAAGAGGTAAACTATGCATAGGATGATTGTTAGTGAGCTTGACTTATTGACCAATCTGCTGGTGAGGTGATTTTTATACTTCATCATCATCAGTATTGTAACATCGAATATTTGATGTAGGCGGTCTCCGTGATCTGACACATCTGGGCGTCGCAGAGCCAATATATTCTGAATTTATCTAGTTTGTCTCTCGATCTAGAACTCTACCAGTCTTGTGTGAGCTCGTGATATCTTGGGGATCCATGTCATGAGTTGTGATGTCCATCGGTTGTCTGTGATTTTTGCAATATGGCCAGATCACTGCCATTTGAGATTTTCATGGATTCTATGATGTCTTGGTCTCCAGTTTTCTCGCGGATATATTGTTCTGTCTTGCAGTCTCTCAATGTCAGATTGAGCATGATTCTTTCATGGGCTCGTTGCATGGTTCTCAATTTGCAACTCTGTCTCTACGTCAGGTTCCGTGTTCCAGCTCTATAGTTGACTATTGGGAGGATACTCTTCTTTTTGGGATTATTGGGATCGTCTTGTTTTTGAAGATTGACTAAGCTCTTCCAAAGGCTTTCTGTGCTTGTACCAGTATATGCTTCACTGTTAGTAAAGGAAATATATCCAGAGAGTTACCAGCTGTTCAGGCATATGCATCAATAGACACTCTTCCGGGGGCTAACCCACTGTGACACCATTCATTTAGCTTGAGTACTGTATATTAAACTTCAAATTTAGCTCTCACTTATATCTGGCCTGTTTAAGCAGATTCCAGACTGCCAACGAGATTAAGGAGAGTAAGATGATAGGGCTAATGGTGATCTCCAAATTTGATCTCGGATTAACAATCTATTCTGAAAAGTAGACGATACGCTGGGATAAGTGTGCAAAGGACCTATAGGAGTATATCGCGGTGGGGGTCCGAATCGTTATTGCCCTTGGCAGGCTATTTCTGTTGATAGTGAATGCTAGATTCCTACCGGGCTCACTTCACATTTGTTTACAAATATAGATTCTCATATAAATTTATGGTCTGAAAAAATAGTTGTGGCACAGCGAATTTCACTTCACCACAAAAGGAGTTTTATAGAAGGAAAATAATCTTTCTTGAACGAATTGGAAATAAACGAATTATGATCACGCCACTAAACGCTTAATGCTCCGTTAAATGTGAAATAAATTATTTAATGCATTATTTGTAGTTAAATGTTTTGAAAGGAATGCATTAGACGCATGTGAATCAAAGCAGAAGGAATCTTTAATGACAAACTGCGCATTATGAATTGTTTGGAATGAACACGGCAAAAAGTGACGAAGGTTGTAAGCAAATCCAGTCAGACGGGGAAAATGGTCAGAGGCTGAATGGTGGCTGTGTTGGCGAGACTGTAAAGGGATAATGGGATTTGGAAAAGATATCTTTTTTCGCTCCGGGTAGGATTGGAAGAGATTGAAATGGGAGGAGAAAGAGACAAAGAGAGAAGACAAAGAGAGAAATGGGAGCTACGTAAATGAAAGGAATAAGGTCTGGCAAAAGGGCATAGAGATAGATTGATATGAAGATAGATACATTGGTAGATTGAGAGATAGATATAAATATAGATATTAATGAACAGGCAGAGATAGATAGATAGATAGATAGATAGATAGATAGATAGATAGATAGATAGATAGGCGGATACATACATACATACATATACTTAAACGGACCCAGATCGATAGATAGAAAGATAGATAGATAGATAGATAGATAGATAGATAGATAGATGGATATACATACATAAACAGACCCAGATGGATAGATAAATAGATACATAGATGGATAAATAGATATACAGATAGATGAATAGATAGACAGACAAGGACTGAGATAGATATATACATTGTGATGAACAGACTGAGGAAGAAAAAAGATAGATAGATAATAATGAAATAAGATAGGTAGATTGATAAGTATTAATAGAATAAGGTAGATAGATAGGTACATACATTGATAGGTATTGATAACAAAAAATTAAAAAGTACATACATACATACATACATACATACATACATACAAACTATTAACATACTGACATAGATACATAGATATGGATCGAGTGCATTATCGATCGTTTGTCAATATTGGCCTAAATGTTTTCCCTGAATTATAAAAAGGCAATTGATATGTAGATCGTTAATATAAATCGCAGATCCATAAGGTCGAAATAAAAGGAATCGTAACCAATTATAAGTACACACGGATTAATTGAATTCGTTTTGAAATGCGAGAGAAGAGAACGAAAGGCCAACAAGAAAAATCAAAAGCCAAAGTGGAATCTTAGGAAAGAAAAAGATTAGGAAGAATGAATATGAATGCACCGGCGGAGATCGATAGTAAATATCTCATCAAATAGGTCAGGTTATTCACTTCATAGAAACCGTCTCGAAGCTAACGCCATTTGTCAACGTGACGTCTTGGAAATGATCAATCAATAATCTGGAAAAATTGGTGATCTTCGGATTAGTTATTAATTTTGCATTTCGTTAGACAGTGATCACTAAGAAGTCCCAAATTAAAAAAAAAAAGAAAAGACAACGATTGTGGACATAGCCGGACACAATCCAATTGATAAATCTAGCATAATCGCACTTAGAAAAATTGAACACCTAACTATAATACATTTTAGGAGAAAATAATTCTGATATGATAGGGAGTAAATATTTAAAATTCCAGTCGTCTAGCACTACTGGTGCGGCATGCATAGATATATAAGTATACATAGCAAACCAGACAGTGAACAAGCCTGACTACTTTAAAACAGATGAAACCTAGGTTGAAGTTGAGAATATTGAGAGTGACAGTTTTTGTTAACAGTTTCTAACAATATGTAATCATATAATAAGCATATATACTAATTTCGAGTCTGTTTATTTATGCATTGATCCCATTGTTTCATTCAACTCCCTATTATGACTTAACATTGAATATTACGTCATAAAAACTCGGAATTTAATGTCTGGTCTCCCATTGATACAACTTAGGTAGATTTAAACCTTATGAAAGTAAAATTGGTCTCCTTTGTACTGATCCATTGATGAATAACCTGGTTATTTTTTACCGGTATATACAAGTAACAAATGAAGATTGTAATCATTCCGTGGGAAATTGAGACCAGTTTTCCCAACATCAGATGAAAAAAACAATACAATATGAACAAAACAAAAAAGTACAATATTATGAACCTTACTTTAAAGAGATGTACTAACGGAAGAAAACTGATATATCCGCGTGGAAGAGACAAGATGGTGCCTTAGACAGAATCAGATCAAGAAGGGAAATTCACGAAAGGTATAAAGAAAAGAAGGAAGAAAAAAAAAGAAAAAGCAAGGAAGAAAGAGAGAAAGAAAGAAGAAAGAAGGGAAATTGAAGGAAGAGTTGATGATGGAAAACAGTGAATCCAGAAGGGAAAGAGAGAAAGAAATATTAGAAACAAACAAACAAAATGAAAAGAAAGGACAGAAAAAAAGAGAAATCAGGTATAGTAAAGAAAAGAAAGAAAAAAAGGAAGGGAGTTGAAGGAAAGAAAATGGAAAAAAAGTGAAGCAGCTAGAGAGAGAGAGTGAAAGGGAACAGAGACGGAGAGACAGAGACAGAGAGAGAAACATACAGAGAGAAAGAAGACCAAAAGAAAAAGGAGGTAAAAAGAAAGGAATAAAATAGAATAAAGCCATAGAGAAATAAAGGGAAAAAGCAAAAGAAATGGTTAAAAAACAAAGGAAAGAAAAATGGTCGAAGCTTAGAGAGGAAGAAAGAAGAGAAAAAAATGAAAAAAGGGACTAAATGAAAAGGAAGAAAGAGAGAAAAAGGATGAGAGAGAGAGAGAGTAATAAAAAAGAGGAAGGAAAAATTAGATGAGAAAGAAGAAGTGAAGTTTAAAGACAAGGAAAAAAGGAAACAAAGAAGGGAGGAAAGAGAAAAGTGAATTGAGGGACGGGAAATTGATTTGAAGATTTACTTTTATTGCTCTTTCTTCATTGAGTCTGGGGAAACCTTGGTAATTATAAGGCAATGACTGGCCATTGTCTATCTATTTTATCGACTACATTTACATGGTATATACGAACACCTTAGTTCCAGTGATAATAGTGCCCTAAATTTACAAATCAGCAATAGAAAGACTTATTTCAACAAAGTTTTGAAAAGAGACACTGTTAAATGACATCCTTACTAGCACCGTAATGATAAGTATATACATTTGAATTCCGCTCATGAGAATAATGACTAAACAATTTCGTTACAAGAAGGGCGGAACAACTCTTACCAATAAATTTTGTAACGTTCCTAATACTGTATGAAAACAGCGTTGATCTGTGAATATCACCAATGGAAGAATAAAAATGTAGTATTTTAGCCGAAAAAAATATATGTATATTCTCGTATGGAAATTCTAACTTATAGTTGGGGGAAGATTTAGTTTCAGAACAAAAATAAAGAAAAATGAATTTACATATTTGTATGCCGCTGCATATGTATTCTCGGATAAACAGATAACACAATTCATCTTTATAATGACGGAGATTTGTGCTTCAGTGATTCATAGCATTCATTTCACTCCTCTCCTCGCTACATATATATGTACTATATATAGAGACATACTAAATGTAAATGGACACCCCTGGTTTTACGTTGAGAACAACCCATGTCCGAAAGCTTCAAAAGTGACCGAAATAAATTCAAATTGGTGCAGGAATAGAAAAGATGTATCTGCACCAAGTTGATTATTATTGATGAGCAGCTAGGAGGAAAGCCCTTTTTGCTATGCATTAGGTGCATTTGAGACTCAAAGTAGCAATTTTGAGTTTGATATTGTATGTAAAAAATATATGTGTGCGTGTGCCTGTTATAAAAAGGCTATGTGTGTTCGTATTGTTGTTGCTGTTGTTGTATTCTTACCCCCACTCCAATAAGACGTTGAAAGATACCAGGAGTCAAGAGCAACAGCACTCTTCCCAACGACAGCTGGACGCTGAAAGGACGATTTAGGGATGAATAATGACAAATGTTAAGCCTCACATGGGGAGACCACAAGACAGCGCAGTACATCCAGAAAAAGAATGAGGGACGTCATAAAATCCATTAAAAAGCTCAAATGGCAGTGGGCTGGCCATGTTTCACGAATGGCAGACAACTGATGGACATTGCGACTCACGACATGGATCCCCTGAGATCAAATGCAAAATCAAGGCTGGCAGAATATTAGAGAGACGAGCTAGACAAATTCAGAAAGTACTGGCTGTACAATGTTCATGATAGAGAAGTGTGGCGAATCCAGGGAAGGTCTACGTCCAATGACAGACGTTGAAAGACTGGTGATTTTGATGACTGACAGTTGATGAAATTTCAGGAAAATTATGTTAACTTATGTGTCATAAGTTACAAACCGAAATATATATGTGGAAGCATGTGTCTACATTGTTCAACTCATGAATTTAGTTAGAGTGAGTAAGTGAGAGAGAGAGAGAATAGTGAGCATTTGAAGGAAGATCGGGGCATATCTCAGGGTATCAAGTTGGGGTGGATAAAAGTCCACCTCTGGCCTTTGTGCCAAGCAGATGTGTTTGAGTATCTCAGAAAACGGCTAACTTTGACCGAGTTCTGCATATCGTTTGATTAAAATCCAATATGGAAAATGTAGCATTATTGATACAAGAAACTTTCTGTGCAGTTTCAACTATTCACACCACCGAGGGAAAAACATGACAAGATGGAACATGGATTATTTTCATAATCAGACTCCTGATTCTTATTATGGAACCAGTCTAAATCTCTCTACAGGTGCAGTATTTTCCTCATCTTTTTTCTGCCATCATGTTTTCCAGATCTGAAAATACAACTGGCCTTCTGGAAGATTGCATCGACGGTGTCAGTACTCGTAAAAATGTGCATCCATCGAGAAACTAAGCAGATAAATTTTAGGACATAGTGGCCGGCCCCAGTAAGAAAGTATTTGGTTGAGATGTTCCTGCCACTTTACCCGAGTAAATCTAACATATATTTATATATATATATATATATATATATATATATAGAGAGAGAGAGAGAGAGAGATACGATAACAGAAAATCATAGAATCAAATCCCAAATGTTTTTTCAATCCCCTGATTTTTAATAGTTATATAGTGATATAGTTGATTCCAACAATATATATATATATATATATATATATATATATATATCATATCGACTACTATCATACTAATTCCACCGGTGAATTCATCTCATCTCTTTATCTTCTGCCTGGTCTCTCCCTACGGCACTCAATATGGCGTGGACATCAATCAGTTATCGTCTTGTCTCATATGTTGTTGCCTTTTCTTGCTAAGTGCATTATCCATATCAGTTAGAAAATGACAGTAGGCACAAAAAGCTAACCGATAAACGCCCATTGGACAGTAAACGCATAAGAAAAAACTAGGTACTAGATAGTCAACAGATTCACGGTCGTAATGGAAGGAAATGAAGAAAGCAGTATGATGATACACAGGTATATATTTTTTACCCAACAACTGACTAGTCGATTCCCTGACTTTTTCTCTGTATCAAAAGTACGTGTAACAATATGAACGTATTTGCGTAGGTGTGTCCTTCATACTTATAAGCACATGTTACACTTCGTGAACGCACATGTACGCATGTATGCGCAGCGCGTTTGTGGGGAGGTCAGGGCGTTTTCCCAGGGTGAGAAAATGCATTAATCACAGAAAAAAAATGTAAATGTGTGTCCAGCGAACACTCTGGACTTGGTACGATTTCAATAGTCACCAGGATTCAGACTTTTCGTCTTGCTTTAGTAATTAGATAAAGAGGATTTATTTTTTTTTAGGGGGACGGATTCTCGGGCGTGGCTTCCTCCAAATCTAGCCACCCGTTGATTTGTCGATGCCAGACAAACGGTTTTTGGAAATAGCGGGGATAGAATTTTGAAATAGAATATTTGGGGGGTTCTCATTTGGAGATTGGGTAGAGCAGACGGGTTCTCAATGGTTTGTTGACTGTAAGCTGTTTGGGAGGACGGTAACCATGGGATTGCAGCACCCTGTTTGAAACAGAGAGAGGGTGGACGCTAAAAGAAGGGAATTAAGCTTAATAAAGATCATTGTAGAAAGATTTTGAATATTCGTGGAACAGTTTTGGAACTGAGGCCCTGTCATTGATATGGTGTGGAGAAAGATAGGAACCAAGTATATTTATTATACGCCATGACTATCTTGCTTTCACGACATGTTACATTCATGTACCCCTTAAAGACCAACAGTTGTAGATGCAGAACAACCAAAGGTAATTCGACTGTCATTCAGATTCATTCCACCTTCTTGATTTTCGACACATCACCGTTCAATGGCTTCCAGTTCTTTATCCCACTTGACAAAACAACAATGCAGTTGCTCAGAGATTCACACAATGCGTGTAGGTAAAACTTGTGCGCAAAGATGTAAATTATTACCGCCATATGCCTCCCTTCGCCAAACTGGCAGCTAAAGATGGCCTGCTCATTCTATCTATCCTTTCCAGCTAACTTCATGACTAAAAATGTTGAGCACGCTTGTAAACATACGAAAGAGCTTTGGTTGTTCCAATTTTATATCCATAAAAATATTATCATTAGAATTAAAACATATCTTTTCTAATTTGAGAATTAAATATTCATGATTACAGTTATCACATGATCCTTGGAGTTTGCTTGAAATCGGATTGTACACCGTAAAATTCATGCAGAGGCTGCAGTGAATGATGAAATGAAAAAAAGTTTTAATATGATCCCCTAATTTATATCTTTCTATTAAAAAGTTAAATATGAATAATTACTACAATTTTTGTATTTTCTTTTTTTAGCATAATTCAGCCATTTACGATGATTTGGAAATTGAAAAAAAGGAAAAAAAATCCAGCATATTTCAACCATTTTCTCGGACAGGAGGAGACAACTCCTTTTAAAATTTTTGGTAGCTAAGTAACATCCATGCATTCAAGTTTTATGCATGTATAAATACTGTTGCGCTATGGGACACAACTGTAATACCTCTCAACTCTTGACATCATTAAGAAGTCTTTATACACAAAGCACCGATTTTGATTTTATAATATATGGTGAAACCCAAACAACTTAAACAGGATTTATACAATCTTGTGACAACCTTTGTGTGAAACATCATGTAATCAACTTTTTTTTTTTCTTGAATGAAATTGTTCTCACAGCCCTGTATCCATAGCTTTTGCAGATTTTTAAATTGTTAAACTTGTTTTTGCTCAAGCTAAAAACTTCCGGATATGAACAGAAATACTCGACGTTGGACTGGTCCATTTTTTGTTATAGTCATGCAAGTCTCGGAAAAAAGATCACCACGTTTAATTCGAATAATAAGTTAATTGTTTACCTGGAAGTTATGAATGATTTTTTAAAAGAAGAGATAATCATGAAATCCCAAAACAGGATCTCTAGGAAAATGTATTGCAGTGCATAAAATTTCTGTGGCTCTTCTGCAGTTTTACTTCCAGGGGAGTTAATTTTCCCCAATCATTACGATGGTAAAATCAGAACAAAAAGCTAAGCAAGGGTATGTTGACCTGAAATGAATTAAATAGAATATAACGCAGTCACACAAAGTATTTATTCATATTGTATGAATCAACTTGTTACAATTTTTTTGTACAATCAGAATGCCCTATTCTGCCACTGTATCAATATTTTCCAATACATTTCATGTGAAAATATACTTTGCCAATATTTTTGAAGTTGGTACAATTATATCAACACAAACGCACACAAACAATGACACACACACGCATATATATATATATATATATATATATATATATATATATATATATATATATATATATAATGTGTGCGTGATTGGATGCGTATATATCAAGTTGACAATGAGGAAGAATCATTGTATTTTTATTACACTTATCCTACTAACATATCAAGCCTTTCGAATTTCGCAAATTGCCATCGATACAAAATTGAAAGGCAGTAATGTTAAATGGTTGAAAATATGGTCCAATCTATTTTGATGATTAGTGAGAACATCTGTGTTGTCACCGATAGTTTTTACCCCAGAAAAGTACAATAAATCAGGGAACAAACAAAAAAAAATAGGATGAATTGAATTTGCATTAATCTTAAAATGTAAAACAATTAAAGAAAGACCAGGATCGTTTAACATATCCCCCAGCCATGTAAATAATTTTTGAAACGACATAAAATAAGCAAATACAGTCATAATCAATTTGGAGCAGGCTAAATGCCTTCTAATTTTTTTCCCGAAAATAACCATACACACATAAAGGAACTGACCATTCAATAGAACAAAAACAAAAAAACAAAATCCTCCACAACTTTTACTCATGTCTCCATCTAATTTTGATTTTTGAATATATGGATCCATTTGTGTATTACGGTTTCCTGGCAATCTTAGAATATTTTGTTGGCTGAATAGATTCAATCTAAATACAATAATTTTTCCTTATTGTTGACTAAATACATATTGTTGGATATATCGTATCCTCAATCTAATCATTTATATATATTGTATATATATATATATGTGTGTGTGTGTGTGTGTATGTATGTGTATGCATATATGTATATATATATATGTGTGTGTATGTGTATGTGTGTGTGAGTGTGCTTCTCACCTCGAAGCCACTTAATTGTTCGAATTCCTATCCATAAATGTATTTGTCAGCCTTTCTCTTTCTATTTTAATTTCCATGTCAATGAATCACCGTTCTTCCCGCTGTCAATCGATTAATTTATCTTGCAGCCATTTAAATCTCGGTTTATTTATATCATTTATTTATAGCCATTTGCCAGTGTTTTATCGTCCACTCCCCGTGTTGCTCTTCCTGTACTTCTGTCTCGGATGTCTAATACTTTATTCTCGGTTTCATAATAAATGGCATATGCAACAGCCGAGTTGATTACCAAATCGCATTCGTTCGATTTCGGCCTCTTCATTTTACTACCTGCTGTACTTGCCGGAACTAGGAAATTATCCTTTATTCTTATTTTGAGTTTTCCCCCTTGTTCTCTTTCTATATCTCCAGCTCTCCCTATCTATCTATCTATCTATCTATCTATCTCATTCTCTATCTATCTATCTATCTATCTATCTATCTCATTCTCTATCTATCTATCTATATATATATCTATCTATCTATCTATCTATCTATCTATCTATATATATATATATATATATATATATATATATATATATATATATATATATGTGTGTGTGTGTGTATATATATATACTTCAGAAGTAGAAAAACTGAGTTAGAATGAATAAACAATCTTCTTAGTTTCTTTTATGTCTGTGAATTCTTTGGTTCAAAGTTTTTGATACACTAGCCGAATAACCGTTCTGTAGACGTATTGTTCGACTGGGGAATACAATAAATGGTGTGATATTTTCTGTATGTTCCGCTGTCTGCAACAATAGACTCTTTACCTTGAAGACAACAATTCTGCTGATGATAGTATCCCGTCCCAACGATTCGAAACAATGTATTCATCCAGTTAGTTTTTGTTGTATGTTATGTTTGCTGTTCCAATTTCATTATACGTACAATGAACGAAAAAAAAAATCTGGAGATCTTCGTCGATACCACTGTTTATACGACCACATGTAAATCACACTCTAACCAAGTAAGCTCATTTGCATATATCTTATATGATAAGTAGGATAATTAAGTGCAGTTTGAAGAAAAATCAAGAATACTCAGGATTTATCATAGTCAATTATTATTAACTACTAATATTCAATGAATTAAACGAATATCATTTATCTATGTACAATCAATGCTGGCATAAAAAGAGAGCAGACATCATTATCAACAGCTGTTCAACTGGGCCCAATTAGTAAGAGTGCAATGCATGTCTGAAATTCTCATATCTCGAATCCTGTCTTTCCTTATTTTTTAATGCATTCATTCTGTTAAATCATTGGCTATGCGTTTGCATTATACACACATATGGGTTAAATTTTAACCTCTAATCCCCTTCTTTTCTCTTTCCGGGGTATTCCGTGAATACCCGTATCAATATACGGGACTTATTTTACATATGTATCCCGTCATTAATACTGGCGGGAATTCCCAACCAATGACAATCTAGTTGAGATTAACTGATGTCATACATCGTAACGCAGAAATCTGGCCAAATGTGTCACCCAAATGCTTATGCTGGTGTAGACTTTCCTCTATCATGGACGTCTATGCTTTGCATCTGCAGGCAATGGAGCAGTAAATAAGTTCGCTTTTTCGTATGGTTTCTCTCTTGTGTCCAGGCTGCAACATTTAATTCAGATCTCGGCACTCCCTTGTCACTCGTTATTTTGATAATTTTGCTCCTTATTATCGACGTTATGGCATTACTATGCGATTTTCCACTCTGATAACAAACTTTTACAACCATCAACGATATTGAAAAGATGTTCAGTTTTACATGTTTTCGTCAGTTTGTTAGTTTGTTGACACAATATCTCCGAATATTCATGATGAGTTTAGCAGAACTTTTGTTGATAGATGGACAATCAGATAAAAAAGAAGCTGTGAAATTTTTAAGTTGATCTAAGAATTTTCCCGTCTTGGAGATATTTTTCCGTTTATTCTTTCCAATTACATATGTATCCGTGACATTCAACACGATATCTCCAGAAGTTACAAATGAATTTTCATGACATTTATTGGTTTTGGCAATATGTCAAAGAAGAGCCAATTAAATTTTGGAGTGGATCTCGGTACAATCATCCCCCCTATTTCATAGGTATTTGCCAAAGCTATTTAACTTATATATATATATATATGTATGTATGTATGTATGTATGTATATTGTTATAACTTGAGCCCTTGCCAGATAATGCACCAACCCAAGATCTTATGTTAATATTCGAATTCGATGTCAAATCAAGACATAATCTTACTTGAGCTTTAGTAACGTTATTATAACATTCGGAGCACATACAATGCAAACCGTTCAGGATGGGTTTACTCATTGAAATCTGCAAATATCGATACCAATATTTAACCTGGAGGAAGGTCAAAAGACGTCTCCTATAACCGACAATCATCGACAACAGTAGCCAACGACAGATGAACAACGGTTCCAGAACTTTCTGGACACTTCAACTGCTACCATTTTACGTAATCTCAAATCAATACAAAGGGTTCAGACGTTGGAAAATTGAATGTCACTCGAATTGAATGTCACTCGAGTCGAATGAAAGTCACTGTGAAAACGTCACTGTCAGTAGTTTCTTCATTGTCATCCATTTATATAAAAAAAAATCCTCTCCTATCTAAGCCTTGAACCTCCCGTACTTGTAAGTATAATCGGTGACTTTTTTCACTTATTGAATCCATTATATGAATTTGTACTTCAATATAATTTCTCATATCCATGTTTTTAACCTACTTTCCCGAAACAAAATATATTTCTAGAACGGCTTTCAATATCTAAAATGTCTTCAAACCAGACGCAGCATGCAGCCTCTCAGATTTTGCTAGAATTTTCAAATGCCTTTTCTATAAAAAGGACATGTTCAGAAAACGTATGGAGTTTTTTTGTAACTTTTTGAGTTCATTAAATGGCTCATTAATGTTCTGACCAGCATGTATATTGACAACTGATGCTTAAATGTCAGAGAATTTTAAGATAGAAACAGAAGACATCATAAAAAAATTGAATAAAAAAAGACTCTCTCAGTCTTCGAGAAAAAATTGCTGTATTACGTATACATCGAAACAAACAGTTTGGTTTTATATTAAACTTTATTAATTAATCTTGTAAATAGTGATTTGATGCTTGTGATTTCTGTCTAGACAGTGTTTGAAATGGTGCAAAAAGATTAAAGCAATTATTCACATCTTCAGAATAAAATTAATCATATTTTGGGTATCAGAGACAACGTCTGAATGTTCTTTGATTTATTGTTCTTTCACGGATGGAATCATTAAAACTTGTTTCAAGTAAATGTGCTAGGTAGCAATTAAGCTACTGCTTTCGTTTGGTGTGCAACATTCAGAAATCACAAAATGTATTGAAATCAATATGGAATCGTACAAGATATAAAAACATGTATCATTTTGACAATCAGAACATAATGAACAAAAAAAAAAAAACAGTTACATCTATGATTTACAATTTGGAAGATGTTGTACCATCAAAATACTTTTATTTATTTCCAAGATTCTCAGCTTGATATCACATTCTAAAGATTTTCAATTAAGTTTTCAATGATTGGCTGTCTATTCAGATTCAGTAGTTTATTGAACAGCTGTGACCATAAAGCATGGTGAAAGGTTATACCATTTTTACATGAGTCAGCTTCAGTGTCTGTTTGTTCCAACACTCCTTGTCATACCGTTTTGATTACAGACTTTGGAGTTGGCATCAGTACCCCACTAAACTGATTCTAAAAGTATTTTATTTGATTTTTGTGTTCCAATGCTCCCGGCGATACGATTTTGTCTCGGTCATTGAAAATTAGTTAAAGTTCTCCTCTTCATTTCTCCTTAAAAAAAATTATTCATTTTTGAAAAAAAAATGTTTAGTTATCTATTTTGATCTTATTTTGATGGGTTTATCAATCTGTTTGTTTATTCCAGTGCTCTTAAACATATAGATTTGTCTATAAACTCGAAATTGACAGCAATACACCACGAGTCGTCTTTTAAAAGTGTTTTTTTGTGGCAAAAAACAGCTTCTTTAACCTTTTTGGCCTTATTCAGACAAGTTTATCAAAAACACCTAAATTCTTTAAAGTTTGATGTTTCTAAACGTACAAGATCTTTATTTTTGATGTTTTAGATGCCCTCTAATGGAAAACTTCAGGGAAACGACGGATAAATCTGACCTGATCATATCTATTTTTTGATTAGATTTGTTACAGGTTGAAGTCATGCAATTATTGACAGTTGTGCCAAGTATCAGTGTGTATTTATATCAAAGATAACCTATGTAATGATAGATCATTTATATTTATAGTGTTATTATTGGAATTGAGAAAGATTGATAAAAAGCTATCCAATCATGATCGGAAGATGGATATATACATACATATTTAATTATCTGAACTTAGAAATGTAAGTACTTGTTCAGATTGCGTAATATATATATACATATATATATATATATATATATATATATATATATATATATATGTATACACACATATATGTATGTATATATATATATGTATAAATATATATATGTGTGAGTGTGTGTGCATGTGAGTGTGTGTGTGTGTATGGTATACATTTTTTTAGACACAGTTGGTCAAAATTGTCAGTTTATATGTATTGATAAGTATGCCTGCAGATCTGCTTAAGCACATCACTATGTTACAATAAACCACACACATCTCAGACTTTTTTAATGAAACTAATTAACAACCAATTCAAATTTGTGAAATTCGACACTAATTCAGACATTATAAATTGGAAAGGAAAAAAGAGAAATTTCATCAAAATGATATAATCTCATTATCGGGATTACTTTTAATAGAACCAACTTGTTTCGAGTTGTGTGTTGCACTTGAGCGTGCATACAAGATACTTTGACTCACCCACATAGATGTATTGATACACTCAACAACATATATATATATATATGTATATATATATATATATATATATATATATATATATATATATATATATATATATATATATATATATGTATATGTATCTATCATCAATATCATAATCATTATCGTTGGAGTTTAGTCGAATGTAACCGGAAGTTACTCACATTTTTCTTATTTCTCAAGATTCTTCCAGCAGCTATATATATATATATATATATATATATATATATATATATATATATATATATATATATATATATATATATATGTATATGTATGTATGTATGTGTGTATATATATATATGTGTGTGTGTGTGTGTATGTATGTATGTATGTATAATTTTGGCTAAATTATATTCGACAAAAACACATCACAGGAACAAATGCATACATTATGATGTATCAATACTTTTATACGGAATTGTATGTTGACGCTGGTTTAACCTTACTGGTGTACGGTACTATTGAAAAATGTTCTTAATTTTCTGCAAAAAAAATTTTCCTCAAAAAAGTGGAAATCTATTTCGCTTTCTATTAGACTGTCTTGATCTATTACTGGAATGATCTCAAGCAATTTTGATTTTTACTTTTGATACTCATTTAATTGGAAATTGAGTGTATTTCATTTTATATCTATTTTGAGATCGTAACGAAGAAATATAAACTGGTACTTAACATTTTGAAAGCTCTAAAGTTGCATGATGATGATGATGAATACGATGATGAAGATAATCATCATCAATATCATATTCATCATCATTGGAGTTTAGTCGAATGTAACAGGAAGTTACTCAGATTTTCTTTTTTTCTCAAGATCGCCTTCCAGCAGTTATATACATGTTTTCATTCTCGTCGAAAGCTTTTCATTTAGCACATCTCACAATGACGGCATTTCACTTTCCATTTTTACAACTCAAGTTTAAAATCTCACTCTGTAAACCCTCTAGAACAGTGCAAAAAAAAAAAAAATACTGGCAAGTTTCAGAATACGATATGGTTCCATAATTTCTTCAAAATCTATCCTGTTTTCTTGGGCAAAATTAACTTTAAAGTGTCGATTATCAATGGAAGTACGAGACAGAGGAAAAAGTCCACCTATCTCCAGATTCTCAACAATATTGGAACAAATTCAGAGCTGCCAAGTATATGTGTCCCCACATAGTAAACTAGTATTTTTTCGGAAATAAAGAATTACTGACCTCAAAAGACTAGTTCATATTCAACCAATGCATTCTCCTGATAGTGACTTATGGAGCTGAAACATAGAACTTAACCAAGAGACAGACTTACTAACTGAGAAGCATGTATCGTGCGCCTGAGAGAATCACACTTAACCATGGAGAGATCACAAGACAGCACAGTGAAGAAAACCAGAGTCCGAGACATCATAGAGACTATTTGAAAAAACTAAAATGGTAGTTGGGCAGGCAATGTGGCAAGAATGAATGACAACCGATGGACATCACGACTCACTATATGGATCCCCAGAGATCACATGAGAAACCGAGGCCAACAGAACACAAGATAGAGAGATGAACGAGACAAATTCAGCAAGTACTGGCTCTGCAACACCTATGATTAAGAATTGTGGCAAGTCCTGGGGTGAAGTCTATGTTCAGCGACGACGTTAAAAGACTGATGATGATGATGATGATGATGATGATGATGATATACTACATACTCTCCACCTGCAACGTTTCCGACTGCACTGCCCATTGAGAGTTACAGCCAGCCATTATTCTCCATGTTGTTCAGACATTTTGGAATATGGTTGAAGGTAAGTTCGTTTCTTGTCCCGGGGACGACACAATCGTAGAACAGTTGATGCTTCCCTCCTACACAATCAGACGGCTTAGGGTGTTTCAATTAGTTTCTGAGAGTACATGGTGATATTTCCTATGAAGAGTCTTCCATGCTCATCGCTCTTGTCGAGAATCGAACCCCAGATCCGTGCATAAAGTAAAAGTATTAACCATTGCACCATTCGTTAAAAAAGGTACACAAGTTTTAGAATTAAGATTTGTAAAATTTTAATCCATTCATCCTGTAATTTCAAGAAGAAAAAAGGCTTCGTGGAACCAGACTGCCATTTCCGTTAAAAGCAGCAGGAACTCTGGCTTCGTTGGCGCTAATATTTTACCAATATTTTTTTTATATAATTTGCTGCATTAAATGGAATAAGAGACTACTTCAGCGCAGAATACCACAAAAAAAGTATCTGAGTGTTTAGAGTTATTGAAATATGTAGTCCCGGTAAAGCAGAAAACAAAAATAGATGGGAATTCTATCCCAATAGTCAAGCTGCACTAGATTTTTACATGATAGTTAACTAAAATCAACTAGTGGTTAGTATTTTAGTTTTTCCTCTTATACCGAAGCTACAAATGTTTGCATAGCAGTGATACCAAAATGACTTACGTTGGTATATGTTTAATTTTTGTTTCAATTTTAATATGAATTGCTTAGGAGGCCAGTCAACACTTTTTAAAACATATTTGCTGCCTACCTGCCCAAGTGTCAAACATTAAATAGACTTCAAAAGTCCGTACCATACGATTATGTTGAATGAGCAACCAAGAGGATGGTGATGATTACGTTCTGGTCGATATATTGGCTTGTATCTACAACATGATATAATGCGTTTTTGATTCTCCTAATAAATCAATTTTACACCACTAGTTATTATCTTTTCTTCTAATACTTTTTTTCTTCAATCTGGGGAACAAAAAAGAAGGGAAAGCAATTAAAGTCTGACTAATGTCCGTTCCCATTAGTTCACGTGGAAATTACTCTTGTAGCTCCTTTATCTTTTTCATAAATTGAGAACAGCGTACCACAGTTGACTGATTGCACAAGCAATAATTACCTTAGTCATCACTATTATTATTATCAGCAGCCTTCTAAGGTCTACTGTTTGACATATACCTTCCGCCAGATTCGTCAGATGCCTCTCTCGTAGGGTTACCTAAACAATATCTTCTGAATCCGTCTAAATTGTTACGCTTTTTTATTCTCCGTCGGTCATATTTTGCGTATAATCTCTAGGGATCCATGTCGTGGGTCTTGATATCCAGCGATTGGCAGATGTTTGTGTATGAAAGCCTGCCTATTGCAATTTGAGTTTATTAATGAATCCTATGTCATCTCCGTCTCCTGATTATTTTCTCTAATATATTGTGCTGTCTTGTAGAATTCAAGCACTATCCTCTCTTGTACAAGTTGCGTGGGCCTTGGCTTTGAGAGCAAATCATCTGGTTAGGTTCCATGTTCCTGCAGTATAGGTGACTATCCAGGGAAGGAATTGATTATAGAATTTTCTTAAACTAATGGAATTTTTTTGTTTTTCGATGATGAGTTCGCCGCGCTGAAAAATTGAAACCCAAGGGTGATTCTTCGTTTTTTTAACTTAGTTTCTGAAGTTTTTTTCACCTGTGAGTCTTGTTTGCATACACTATGATGACTTGCATTGAAAAAAAAAAGTGATTTGAAAATATCAGACATTTTACGATTTTGTTAGCATTGCACAAAAGACGTCTGTTGGAACTTTTGCAACAACTTTATAAAGAAAGTGTCTGATTAGTCACTTGATTAAAGTTTGTAACAGCTTCAATTGAGTGACTATCATAATAACCAACGGATTTTGGTAACAAGACCTTTTTGGAGTTGATCAGTTTAATAATTTGGGAGAAAAAGAGGGGATCAATGATCTATTTGTTTACTTCACCTCTTGTTGGGTGGTTATCATTAATAAAAGTCCTAATTTACCATAAACTCATGTTGCATAACGAAACTCTAACTACAATTCCACGAGAGATCAAAAAACAGAAGGATCATTTCATACAGACCTAACAAAGAGTACATGTGTAAATTTTCAGCCCTCTTGCTTCGTTGGTGCAGCCATTAAGGGTGGCACAGCATACGTAGCCAGCCAGTAAGAATCACTTAAAGACTGCAGAAATGTTGAGAAATTTGAAGACAGTTTTGGTTGGCGATATAAAAAATGATTTCCCTGTTATATTTTTTCATTTTTTTTTTCACCTTTCTTCTCTTCCTTTTCTCTTTTGCAGGTAAGTGCTGGTACGTTTTTCATTGTAAAGAATATATCAACAACGAAGCAACTTTTAACACCTAGAATGATGGATAATTCTCCATGAATAATCCAGGTAAGTTTTATACGCTTATCAATGCTTTCCTTCTGATGGCTCAGCAATAACAGATATACTGGAAAGCCACTTATAGCGATCATTTGATGGAAGGATATTTTATTTTTAACTTGAAATGGTCGACAGATGATGTTCAGCGAAGTATACATAGGGAGGGCCGCTCATTGATATCAGTCCAGATATGTTTTGGACCAACTGATTTTGACAACAAGAACTGTTTGATAACATCATCCTGATTCTCATAGGCAGTTTCCATGCGCTCCTGCTGACCATTGTAATGCTATCACTGATACTATACTATATAATATTTCTTATTTTCACACAGGATGTATTTCTTGAAAACTGTCGGAGAAAAACCTTGTTAATCATTATATAGGACAGTAATGGGTCAATTGGAAGCCTCAGTAGTAGTAGGAGTAGTATCAAATATCATAGACATAAGTCTTTTAAAGCCCGCTGGGGTACATACACCTACCATAAAATTTGCCAGAGCTCTAAATCGTGGGTGTCATGGAACCAGCACTTTCTGAACTCATCTTGTTTGTCATCCCATCTAATATTTTCTCTGTTCGTTTATTGCATACAATCCCTTGGGATCCATGTTGTGAATAGTGATATCCGGCGGTGGTAGGGTAGACATGTTCCTTATTTTACCCAAGCATTTTATGCAAACCGTCTTAAATGACTCGGTGTCTCCCTGTGAAAAAGTTGGTCCATACCGATACGTATTATGGCATGATACTCAGCCTGTTACAAATCATCTTTCGATGTCTCACTCCGAGTCTTTATTCACTCATTGTCTTTATGGTTTTGAGGGGAATTCACTTCTACTGGATATCAACTGACTGCAAGTCTCCTCCAGATTACAGGGCGGTTCTCGGTGATACAACTGAATCTATTAGAGGTGTCGTCTGGGTGATTTCAATTTTTCGTTGGATTAGTAGGTCTTCCAAACATTATTGAAAGTAGTGTAACTATGTTTTGTTTTTTTGTCAAACTCCAAAACGGACTCTATTATTGCGATAAAGATGAGTAAATATCAGACACTTATAACAGAGAGTGAGGAAAAGGATACCCACTCAGTGATGTCAATTCGTGAGTCCAAATTCTCACCATTTTTCTCCTGTAGGCATTGAATTTCTGTTATGAAAGATTTTATGTTTATATGAATACAAGTATATATATATATATATATATATATATATATATATATATATATATATATATATATATATATATATATATATATATATATATTGTTTATCCATTTTTCCGGTAAATATTACCTTGCTACTTTAGAACAGTTAATATAATGATAGAATCATAATACAATATCAAAATATGAATTTCAAAAGGGCAGTAGATATTCGTCTGCAATTTCTAGATATTCGTCTGAACATATTATGTATACAAATACATTACCATTTAGCTTCTGTGGTGTCATGGTCTATGGCGTTCTGTCAGACATCTGAAAATTTTGGCATCGAATCCAACAGGGAACAGAATATCTTTTTTCATCTTTGAATTCGAGGTCCGTGGTGGATTCACTATTAGGCTGAGTAGTCCTCCCCACTCTTTCTTGTTTTCTACAGTAATGGAGGATTGACCATTTAGCTGAGTGTGCTTTACTTTGGTTTCTTTTCTTAAACTCTTACAATCATGTTTTGACTCTGTTTTGGTATGTAACAATGATGTTTTACAATTACAAAGAGAAAAGGAGTGACGCCATACATAGATAACAGTGACGTACCCACTTTTAAAGCCCTATTCATTCCGATTTTTTTCTGCTGAACATGACAAATCCCGTTTACTGAAACTGCTAATATATTGAAAGATTTGAAATTAAACTCGAATTAAATTAGTTTTGGAATGATATTGTATGGAGGAATGAATTCGGTTATGTTTACTTTTGAAATTTTAATGAGGCGAGGAAGTTTGACCTCAGCTCTACAAGTATTTTTCCATTTCTTAATTTTATCATTATGTTTTGGTGGTCAACATCTTTGGAATTTATCATGTGTATATTTTCTCTGGTTGGACATATTTTTCTTCTTTTTTTTTAGAATGGTTCAATATAAGAGCAACTTGTGGAGATTCCTGCAGACAGATTCAATTGAGTAATCAGTAGAATAGAATCCTAGCTATAATTACATGGGGGGAAAAACTTATGTGCGGCCCAAAGGAGGTGAAAAAACTCTTGGCCCATAATTTTGTGATAAAAACAATAATGATTAAGTCATTACTTTGAATAACGCATTGGAAAAAAAAATGAATTTTGCTATAATTGTCTATAACTCGGAGAAGAAATACTTACATTCAAAATTTTGTTCGGACGACCAAGTCTTTTCTTGGGAATTAATATAAATCCAGTTTCTTCAAGTAGCAAATAGATGTTTTGCTATTTTTCTTGGACTGTACAGCTGACTAGGACCGAAGAATGAATCAAGCAGAGTGTTCTACTTACAACATCAAAGACGGATAAGAAGGGATCCGATTGTCTAAATGAAAGTTTGAATTCTAGCTATTGTTCCCTCTACCGATACAGATTTGTTACGTTTGGACACCTTGGAAAAAATCTCTATAACAACTAGGCATTAAGATAGATATTACAGATACTTCTTGGTTCAAGTAAATCAGTTAATTACATTGGTATCAAAATTGAAAAACAAGTATTGTCAGTAACGTTCAAACATTCTCAATAATACAGATCATTACGTCCACCTATGGCATCAATATTCCTCAAGGGGAGAAAAAATCAAGCATAAAATCACGCTAAATTGACAACATCCCGGCAGGGCAAGCTCAACCCTCAAGAAGGAGACCATTCCGCCAGTCCTGAAAAAAGCAATATACAACCAATGCATCCTCCCAATATTCACCTATGGAGCTGAAACATAGAACTCAAACTGACCGTTAAACCGAGAACGATGCAACCTGCACCAAAAATATATCAAAGGATCAACAGACAGCAGAGTATTTTAGAGGAGACACAGGAGTTCAGGATATCACAGATCTCATAAGGAAACTTAAATGGAAATTGATTGGTCATGTTGCAAGAATGACGGACAACTGCCAGACATCACAACTCACAACATGGATCCCTAGAGATCATAAGCGAAACTCAGGCCAGCAAAATATAAGATGATGCGACAAACTACACTTATTCAGAAGGTACTGGCCCATGATCGACTGATTTTGGCATTTTGAGTGATATTTACGTTCAACAACGGATGCTAAAATGCTACTGCTGCTTATTATTATTATTATTATTATTATTATTATTATTATTATTATTATTATTATTATTATTATTATTATCATTATTATTATTAATAATAATATTATTATTATTATTATTATTATTATTATTATTATTATTATTATTATTATTATTATTATTATTATTATCAAAATGATGATGATAAAGAGGAGGAGGATGATGATGATGAGGATGATACTCCAGGCAAAATGAACTGGAATATCTCCTCGTTTGGTAGTTCATACAGTGTAGAGAAACTTCACTGTCTCTTCGGATGACCATAACTTTACCGCTTAAGCTCATTTTGGCCATAGAATTGCTGATACTATACACCTGATCCACAACAGACCTTCCGTTATGAACGCAAAAGATTCAACCGTCAACAAAGTTGACAAGAGATACTCAGAAAAGAGAACGCAGTTGATTGCAACAGATCAAGCCAAATCAAAACCAAGAATTTATCCAATTAAATACGTAATTTTCATTACTATTCATTTATATCGCTATTTTCTTTAATAATTCATGATTTGTTTTCCATTCATCGTTTGTTGTGCAAATCATGTGCAACAACCACATCGGGGATATAAACACTAAGATCAAAATCGAGGACACAGAACTGGAAGAAGTTGACCACTACATCTACTTAGGACAACGAATCTCCATAAGACCCTCAAAAGAAGAAAAAAATCAAGCGAAGAATCACAATATGATGGCAAGCCTTTGGCTTCCTTCAAAAATGGGAAGATCCCCTTAATCCTAAAGAGAAGGGTGTATAACCAATGCATCTTCACAATAGTCACTTTATGAAGCTGAAACATGGAACCTAACCAAGAGACAAACCCATAAATTGAGAACCATGCAACGTGCACATGAAAGAATAATGCTGGGCCTCACATGAGAGACCACAAGACAGCACAATACATCCGAGAAAAGACAAGAGTCAGGGACATCATAGAATCCATTCAAAATCCCAAGTGGCAGTGGGCTGGCCATGTTGCAAGAATGGCAGACAATCGATGGACATCACGACTCACGACATGGATCCCCCGAGACCACATGTGCAACCGAGGCCGGCAGAATATTAGATAGAGAGACGAGCTAGACAAGTTCAGGAAGTACTGGCTCCGCGACGCCCATGATAGAGAAGTGTGGCGAATCCTGGAGAAGGTCTATGTCCAACGTTGGACGCTAAAAGATAGATGATGATGATGATGATGATGATGATGATTCGTTTGTTTATATATCATCTACTTGTTTATGGATGTGTCAATTATTATATTCATATCTATTTTCATGGTCATGGTAATAGTGTATCATCAGAATTATGTTCATCTTTCAATAATTTATTCTTAGATATGCAGCGTTTTCACTTTTGAGTAAGAGAGGGTGAAAACTTTTCATTTTCTTGTGCCCCCATAGCATATTTCGTCGACTGTAAGAATATCAACGTTCAAAAAACGTCGGGTTATCTATCTTGAAACACTTAAATCAACTCCCAGAATATCAGAACTTGCTTTTTAAGGTTTTGGTGGTTGCACTCTGATGTTCAAAAGGTGTCAGGAATGAGATTCCATCTTCAGATCCTGGTTTTCAAGGATCAACTGTGATAAAGAGTAACATAACTTTTAAGCTATAGACAAGGGTAAGCTATTTCCCGAAGAATATCTCCTGTTCCTTTTTTATTGTATCAAATCATTGTAGTCCAACTCATGGCCCTCTAGACCAACCAGCCTCGTTGCCCACTGATTATTCTCTCTTTGAATATCAGCTCCTGTGTCTGTATGGGTACTCCTGATCACATTTTTTTTTTTTGCCTGGACCTTCACAATTTGTTTGATTACGCGAAAAAGCAGCATCATAAAACTTTTTCTTTCTAATTCTCAAGGGGATTGTCTTTTGTAATCTCCATCGTTGTCTTGGGTCAACAATGCCTCAAACAGTGCCCTGGTACATATTTTTAGATAATAGATCAATTTTTCAGATAATATTTCACATAATTAATTCTGCTTGCCGAACTGTCTGCAGTGGTTCATTTATGTAAGGTACGGATCATAGAAACTAATCTAGCTCATTCATAATCGAGTAACTCTCGATTTTCAAAAAGCTGAGTTATTAGGTAGTTTATTGCGAAGTGTTGATCATCAAATTGAAATTCCTATTCCATTTCCACAAACAGTGGCACAAACTGTATAACACAAAAACCAAAAATTGGAATGAGCTATTGATCCCTTTTGATACCTAGATTTCTTTCTCTGAAATGTTAAAAGATGATTGTTAACAACTAAACCAGAGGTCGGGAACAAGCAAGCGGCAAGTGAGTTGTTTCTTGTGAGCTTTTTCGAAGATTTGAAACTACTTGTGGGCAATTGAGCAGTTAAGATCTTCGTGGTAGTTTTTTGTGTCATGATTTGTTCAATCTATTCGTATATAAGAATCTCATTGTGTTCGTTCACCAGGGATTTTTGACCAATTCCAGAATGTGCCAAGAAACCCAGATCTACAAATTCTACCGAAAAGTTAGTAACGGTGCCTTTCAATTGAAAGATCAGTATTTACTTCATTTATGAATTGATTTTCAGATGAAATCAATGAATAAATAAATATAAACACTTTTTTAATATGATCTACGTTACTTTTCACTTGCAGAGTGAATATTGAAATATAGGCCGATAGGGTAGATTTCCTTATATGTAAGATATATTATTATACGTGTTGGCCAGTTCAAACAATCAAAAGTGGGCCGTTATAAAAAAAATTGGTAAATGGACATTCTATTTTTTTTTTTTGATTTCAATGAAAGAATCAATCCAAGTGGTTTCAAAATTCTCAATCTGTATTAACCATAACATTCCGATGATCAAGAAACATACGTGATTCGTGTTGAGTTAACCTTAAGTCAGCTTTTACAACCAAGGAAAGAGGATTACCTCCTTTCTCGTTCGTTCCTACGCTATAGAGAATTTCCAGTGTCTTTTCGGAGAACAATAAGTCGTCTTGCCCAACTTTTAGTCAATGAATCGCTAATATTATATACCTAATCTTGAAATACGTAAATCAACGCCCAAAGTATCAGATCAGTCTTTCTCAGGCTTCAGTAGTGACTCTCTGCCCACAAGAACATAAGAACTTAGATTTGGCGTCGCGATAAGCGTCTAAAACGCGTCTAGGATAGCGTTATTTCGGAGATTAACATTGTGGATTTTCCAAGATATGTGTTTCTAGCCCGGAGAAATTCGTTACCATGTCTCACCTGAATTCAAATTTAATCGGCTTATTTTGCCAACTGAGGGAAAGGTAACGCATGGCTAGTTTTCTCGTGTGCCTCTAAATAACTCCTTGCATGAAAAGTAGATTAAATGCTGGTGGCTAAGATTCGCTTAGCAGATGAGAACACGTATTAAAACTTTCTTTCTTCGGACCGCCAAACCTCAAGAGATTGTTCGATGGATAAAGGAAAAAAAATATAACTTATTGTCAATCGATAATGGCTACGTGTCAAGGTACAAAACGTCTCAGGGACGTGGTTCAATTCCCAGTGTCTGGTTGATTACAATCGACTTTTAGAAATCAGAGACTAGGGACCATCAGAAACAGGAAGATGATTCCCACTACGGAATCTTTAATGTCTCATCGAACTAAGGCATTCATTAAATGAATAAATCATGATATAGATTACAATGATTTAGTAGACGTGTAGTTTAAGAGATGGTTTCGTTCTATTTCGTTTATTTAATTGAAAAAAAAAGAAGGGGAGATGAACGAAATGCTTTGGAACATTATTCTCTTCATGGAATCTTTGATTTCTCATCGATCGAAATAGATTTTAAAATATTTTTTTTAAATGGTAATTTAGTCGACATGCAGTTTCAGACATAGTTCTGTTTCATTTGGTTTGTTTTTTGTTTATTTTTTTCGTTTTTTGTTTATTTTTTTGTTCCTTTCAATTAAAAAAAACTGAGGGAAATTGAATAAAACTAGTCCCTTTCTGTAGCGGAGCAGAACAAATATACATATATAAAAATTTGGGGATGTTGCAAAATAAACATTTGCAGAAAAGAAAGCGCTTTGGATAGACATATTATAATTATGTTTCAGTGAATCAAATAAAAGAGAATAAATAATTATAAATAAATCGACAAATTAAAATATTCATATATCTACGTATGATGAATAAGAGGGTATTGATCAGTGGTTATATCGATAGATATGTGAATAATATTACAATATTGGAAGACCGTTCAAGACAAATGATACTTTTTATAGGTACATGATTTCCTATATCACCTTGATTCCTGACCAGGGTCGTGGTGAGAATAAGTAAGAATAAAGTGTTATCTGTCTTGAACAGTGTTCTAATATCATTTTACTCACATATCTGCCTTACAAACCAATGCCATTATACTCATTATATGTAGATTCATAAACATTTTACTTGCTGATTCAATAACGATTTTTATCATCTTGATTCCTGACGAAGCTTATATTAAGCAAAATGTAGAAATAAGGTTTCATTTGTCTCAAACAGTCTTCTTATAATGTCATTTCACTTTCATATCTACCTATATGATATTATAGACTGAGAATTTCTGTTGTTTTTTTGTTTGTTTTCGTCTTTCTTTCAATTTTATATTTTATGAATTCGTAAACGGCTGTACCCTCAAAAAATGAAAATTAAAGTTCAACAGAATCTTTATCGTAGGATGAACACCCTCCAAAATGCAAATTTCTGTGGAAGTGTGTCTTGACCCAAGGATGAATATAGGAAAATTGCTTCTGACAACTGGTTACATTTGAACTTCAGTCGTATGATAATTTTGTTCAGGTTAGGTCAATCGTAGCCTCACATCTAAAAGCAGCAAAGTTATTTACGAGGGTATTTTTCCCCAAAGATGAATATGGGATGGATGGCTTCGACCTCTGGTATTAAAATCATTCCGAAGTCAGGACAATTTTGACTGGCATTTCAAGATCTAATTACTTCTAAAAGTCAATTTTAGGTCAGTTCAACTAGCATTTTTTGAAAGATTGATTTTAAGATTTTTCAAAACTAACAGACTACGGTTGCATAAATTGTGTTGCACGAGTTTATTACCTCCAGGATAAGCATATGATACGACAAACTGAGCTTCGGGTAAATTTTGGCATTTTTAATCCAACCGAAGGATTCGGATCCCTACATTATGAAGATCAGAGTAAATAACTACTATATGACCTTTCAGTATGGATTAATTTTTTCTTTGGTATATATACATACATACATATATATATATATGTGTGTGTGTGTGTGTGTGTGTGTGTGTGATATGTTTTCTAAATAAATATAATCTATTGTGACAACAAAAATATATGTGACTCTAAAAAGGGATGCTGATTAGAATGATCCCTGTAATCTATCAAGCGTATTTATTGGTTTTGTTTCCACTTTGTTTGGTGAGTCTTTTCAGAACACTTCACTGTAAAGATACTTAATCCAATAAAACCAAGTTGATAGGCTATCCATTATTCTAATTGTAAACCCTTGATAAAACAGCAGCACTACCCTCAGGATAATTCCCCTAGACAACCCCAGCAAAACCTAATCTTTCCATAATAAGATAAGTAAATTACACATGACACTAAAGGAAGATTGAACGAAACCAAATTGCGTATTTGCCCTGAAGATTGATATCAAAGAATAGATTCATAAGTTACCCGTATGCTTGATATAATACTGCCAAGGTTGTACGAAAACCTGCAACAAAGTTTATGTTGTTGCATCAGCAGAATTTTCCTCGTCGACAGCAAAACAAGTACATACATAGTGGATGCTGATGTGTATAGATTTTATTTATCATTGCACCAAGAACACAACCATCGAAAAAGTTGCGCAATGTTTTCCAAATAGATGGCAAAAAGGAAATAGTTCCGTTATAAGTTCGATTAGAATCGATCAGTGAAGATGGTTCTACAGGTCGTATCCTGGCCGGCACATGCAACAGAGCAGAAGATATTGGCAGAAGAATACAGGAGACTTTTCTTCTTCTAACTCTGAGTTAGCATATTTTTATAATCTCAAATGCAAATCTTTTGTAATGTAGTCAAGTTATGCAGGACTAATCTTCCAAAATTCCAAATATTTCATACATTCTTCAAATTGCAATGAACAACACTGTGGTTAAACTGAAGCTTGCTGGATTTCCTGTATGTAGAAGTACATTGTTGCTTCCAGTGTCTCCAAATTCAGTCGTCTCTTTTGCTCTTTCTTTTAGATTGCAATCAACATTACTGAAACGAGGAAGTCGGCTCTTGCAAGTAATATCGCTCACTGCATTTTCGCCATTAGTTCCCTATGAGTTTTCTCCAACCACTAAACTGATCAAAATGAATCAGATATTAAGTAAACATCATCAACGAAATTCAAATAGTCAAAGATCATAAGTTTTACTACTAATGCTACTATTACCAGATAATATTATAAGTTGCGTTATACTATATAGAAAAATATCTGAAACGATTTCCTGTCGTTATAAGGTTTATAACATTCAATTTAGGGAACGTTTATAGAATAATCAATTTGAGAAAAATAGGGCTGTCGTGAAAATCTAACCTGCTACTGATATGTAGCTGCTTCGACGCAGCGATGCACTTACCATTGAGCTAGACAACCCATGAAATAACTGCTTCCAACCCGATTTCTCATCTCGTTTATTCTGACTTTTTTTCATCTTTCAACGTGACAGGATTTATTTGGACAGTATGTATATCACCAGATAGTAAAACGAAAATGGCTCAAATAATAGGATAGATATTTACTTCTAAGGGCTTATTTATGATTCTGACATACTATTCATCTGCCGTTGCGTAAGTGTCCATATGAGACGTCTACCAGAATATCAGATGCCTGTTCAAATCCTATCAAGGGTCAATTTTTTTTCTTTTTGCTAATACAGATGTAGAAGAATATTACTAAATAAATGCATTGATATATATTCACAGAAAAGATACATATACACTAAACTCTTGTTGTACCGGCATTTATTCTCTTGGCTTTCCATAATGACACGGACTCAAAGGACGTGCTTGTTTTTATATTCTTGCAACACTATATTCAGAGGTTTTATTTTTCTTCAAGCAGATCAAAAAGTGAATTATTGACATGCATTTTTTAAAATTTGCATACCAGATTTTTTCCACCAATCCGTTATAACAGAACTTCGGAAGGTGCAGCAATGAAGGGAGATTATCATTTATATGTCATACAGTCAGCCTAGTAATGCATATTTGGAAAACACCCGAGAGCGCAAACAAAATCTCTCTCCAAGGATTTAACTTGTGCCAACTAAAATTATACCGACTATCGAAATGAAACAGTTGCCAACGTGGATATAACGACTGACATCTGATATAATAGTCAGTAGAAGTAGAATTGCCTCAACTGTAGACGACCAGAACTTGCTTACATAACAATTGACTACGAAAAAGTGTATAAATATTCGCCCACACATATATCAATGTGTCATTCAGGTATAGGCGTCTATGTGTGTGTGTGTGCAAGTGTGTCTTGTGTGTGAGTGTGTGTGTGTGTGTGTGTGTGTGTGTGTGTTTGTCTTTGTGTTTGTCAACGTGTCTATGTTTGTATGGTCGGTCTTTGAAGTCGTATGTTGCAGTCAATAATCCTGTCAAGGCCAGAGAGTTGGTCTTTGATGCTAGTTCAATCATGTATACAAGAAATAGAAAGACATCAATGAACGTGAAGGCGCGAGGTTGGAAAAGAATGAAGCTTACAAAATAACTTTTCTTTTTCAGCAGGACCCTCACGAAATTATCAATGTGCAGTGAGTGCAAGATGTATCCGATGCATTTCAGAAAGCTCATTCCAATACTTGAACATTTTCAACACTGACAGAATGTAAACCAAAGTTTTAAGGATACAGAAATAAAATTAAACACAGAGGGGAAAGATTGATCTTCCAAAGCTCATGCACTGAAATCAAAAATATATCGTCCAAATTCTGTGAATGTTCAAAGTGCATAAAAGGAATGGCTAAACTTGCTTAATGTGAGAGCAACGTACAGACAACTTCGAGATGTTCACATTAAATAAAGTTTAACACGAAAATCAATGAATACATCTATGTAATGGTATCTATCCATGTATGTAGTCTGTCAATTGTTATTAGTTTCAGTATTCATGAAGTACACATTATCGCTCGGCATCGAAGAACAATGCCCCATCCAAATCTATCACCAAAATTAGAATATACGTTTTTGAATATTTTTACTAT
Source organism: Thysanoteuthis rhombus (assembly GCA_963457665.1). Taxonomy (NCBI): domain Eukaryota; kingdom Metazoa; phylum Mollusca; class Cephalopoda; order Oegopsida; family Thysanoteuthidae; genus Thysanoteuthis; species Thysanoteuthis major. The sequence goes on from OY735221.1 coordinate 8,888,459, forward strand.
GAGTATCAAATTTGTGTTTTATCGATGACGGTGGCAGGTAATTTTTACAGCTGGATTTATTTTCCTATTTACACCTCATATCAACCGTGACAAGAATAAGATTCCGGCCGACATATTTCCATGAGCAGCATATTAGATATCAAATAAACACAGTTTGGCCACCCTTGGTGTATCGATATCGTATTGGATACTTCTTTCTACTCACTGCATTTAGGTATTTATAAAGTATCGTCATATAAAAAACTTTTTATAAGTGCGCATCTATTGCGGCAACATCCAACACTGACTGACTAACATACCAGAACAAAAATTGCTGATAAAGCTGTTTCAAAGCTAGATCTACCCCTTTTTCTGATTCATTTGGTTGACCGACAGAAAAATCAACCTAAATTTCAAAGAACGAGGTTATTAAAGGGAGCGTGTGTTAAATGAAAGTGCTTTCAGGGGAAAAGGCTTTAAAAAGTAAGAGCTTTGAAAGTAACAGGCTCCTAAATGAGAAGGATTTCAAAGAAAATGGAGATAGAACTACCAAAATCTGTGGTCTGACTTTCAGGCTTGTTATATGTTATATGTAGCCCTTGAATTCATCATTTCATCAAACATTTTAAATTCGTGTGTGCTTCGCTTCACAATGGTTTGCTTCATGCCACTTTAGTTTTAACAGAAGACTATAGCTTTGAACCTATGTCTGTCAGCATCTGCGCTTTATCAGGGTTTATTCATGCATTCGTTCGCAAAATGCGTATTGAGGTATTGAAAAACCCAAGAGAGTTTGTAAAGAGGTTAGGCTTAGCCAAAAACTGGTTTATTTAGAAACGTTATTTCTTGAGTGTATGGCAATGCTTTAAAAGATTTCCCTAATGTGTGTGTGTGTGTGTGTGTGTGTGTGTATGTGTGTTTACATGGTTGTATATATTAAAGAATGCTCGTAGTTCTTTGTGCTACTGTTTATCTTGCTGTCAGGTCCAGATAGCTGGTCCCTTTGAAGCCAGCTGAATTGTAAATACCAGGGATGACAAGGCATCAATGATTGTAAAAAATCACGAGGTCAAAAGATAACAAAGCCGAGAGAAATATTCCTTTTTAAGGCTGAAAAGGCAAATAAAAGCCTTTACTGGATGTAGGCAATCGAGGGAAAAAATTATTTATTTATTGTTGGGAACCCTTCAACAATGAACGTTGCTTGTATTCGAGCATTCACAGAAGTCAATTCCTCCGATCATATGATTCTGTCATATGAAGCTCCCCCCTTAAATGTTCAGCATAGTCCAGAGTATCAAAGCAGACCATGCAATGTGATGGTCCGAACAGTTCTATTCCTTCCTTGAATATCTGATTCCTCTAATCCTGCCACTGGTGATCCACGCAAAGTTTGAGGTTCGCAAATTATTCTGAACATGACCCCAAAATTCATGTTCTACAGTGACTGTAGTTCTCAAGCAATATCTTGCAATTTAACAAGTTGTTCTTTCTATTTCAATTTTACTTTGTGATCTGCTCTTATTTTGAAAATTTTGATCGACATACACGATGTATAATCGAGATTTCCAGCTGGAAAGTCTGTACAAACAATCAAGATAATAATATCCACAGAAATATGATTCTAAGACATGTTTGTATACTCAAATGTGTAGACAGGATAATGATTTTTCATTTGGAATTGAAGCTTAATCGGGGGTTCAGATTATCTATTGCAATGGATTACGCATAGTGTTCAGTGTATTTGGGTTCATATACCGTACTATCTGATGGTTCCAATAAGGGGTCAAGTAGCAATATATTTTTTCAGTATTTCAGTTGTCCAATACTATTGTTGCTTTGATAGCTACACACCATTTTCAAAGGTCCTATCCCTGAATAAATTTTGCAGAGCAGTTCAGGATTTTCTCAAGCATACCAATATTGAGTTCAACGGTCATTGCCATATTACACATGTTTTGCATCTCCCATAAAGACAAGGTTGAAATAGATTTTCTATTCCTTTTTTTGAATTGGACTTTTTGATTGTGTTTTCCACGAACTCTGAAGCAAAAAAATGAACCGATACATATTCAACTAATGCAAGATTAGCTTTTTTAACACCTTTAACTTTTTCACATTAGTTTTGATAAGATAATCTTTTATTTTGATGGATGCTGTTCCTGAACTAAATCAGACTATTATTTTTGTTTAAATTCAAACTTGATTAGAATATCGTTTAGGTTTTCCAAGACATCAATTTAGCATTTAAAAAGAGAGCTTGTTCAGTAAGAACATTTTGATGTAGGTTCCACTAAATTTGTTCAAGAGATAAAAGCCTGAGAAATAACACGTAAGGATCTCCTCAATCCATCGTGGATGATTTTTTTTGTTGGGGATGGGGGAACTGATACAATGATAACTGTTTGAGATGTTGTCCCCGAAAACCACTGTAAGGTGTAACAGAACATATTTTCCGGTTCATAGTCGGCCATTTCATGTGTTTTATCTTTAAGAATAAGACTCTCAAAACTGAGGTAGAGTCAGTGGCTTAGAAAAATTAGATAGATAAACAGTGTATTTTTGATGATTTTCTTAACTTGACATATGAGCATATCCATAAAGATTGTTTTCGCTCCAGGAATCTACATCTTTGGAGTTCACAGCTGTGCAAAGCCTTTTTTTAATGATGAAAAGAATTATAATGATGACGATAATAATCTTGGTATAAATAGCAAGGAGAAACTGCAAGGAGGATGACATGAGAAGATGCAACAAGAAAAAAAAATGATAATGATCAGAAAATGTTGAACAAAGTCGCACAAACGCAACGCCCACATGGGATTTGATGGAAATGTCTTATTAACATGCGTTTTTTTATTAGAATCCAATGGCAGATATCATTTGTGCATGTTCACATCGAGGCTGTCTTGAAATGTAAAACGAGAATTTCTATTCTGGTGACAGTATTACAAGCACGAATATGATCTCAGGAAAAGAAGAATGACAAGTCTGTTGTTGCTGGTGACTCGAACATGATAGGATACGTTTAAAATAGCATTTCTCTTCGGGGAGAAACGGTAGTTTTCAATAAGTCCTTTTTGTGATATTAACGTAATCATATATACATACACACACACACACACACACACACACACACATATATATATATATATATATATATATATATATATATATATATATATATATATATATATAAATGCGTGTTTGTCACACTTAGAGTATTAGTAAGTGCCATTAGCATTTCTCTTTTCATCAAATTATACAACTTCTCCCCTCTCTTTTCTAACATCTTATTAAACTACGTAACTGTGTTTTCTCACCCACTTACAATCTACCTCCCTTTCCCATTATCAAATTCTCTTTTTTTTTTCTACACTCGTCTCTTTGCCTTCTTATTAAATTACCAAGCCTTCTTTTCTCCCCTCCTCTATGACCTCCCTTATTGAAGTACGTGTTCGTCTTCCTACTGTACCTGTCTTACTTGTAGAATCAGCATCAGCAATGAGCGAAACCTGTTGCTGTTTATTTATGATAACCGTCAGCGAAGCGACGGGTCATACACGAGTTCTCATGAAGAGGTAAATGAATTGATGTGAACAGTAATCATGAAAAGCCATCTAAGAAATAGTTAATAAGTCAGCTAGGATAGATCTGACACAAGGACAACATAATGAGGAACCTGTCAGTACATTTGATTAACGACTCAGGGAAATGAAAAAAAAAAATTAGATTAAAGAGTTAAACATCGTTTCCGAAAGGACAACCAATAGGCTAAAGAAAAAAAGATATAAATTGAAATACCTAGAGGGATACTTAGAAGTACACAGACTAAGATAGATGGATGAATAGATATATTGAGAGATATGGACGGATTAATAGATAAAGATAGTTAGATATGAACAAAATGCCATAGATAGACGGATACATAGATAGATAAATATGAACAAAATGCAATAAATAGATAGATTGATAGATATATTGATAAATATGAACAAAATGAGATATATAGAAACAAACATAGATAGATTGATAGATATGAACAAAATTATATATATATATATATATATATATATATATATATATATATATATATATATATATATATATATATATATATATATTGTGTCATCCACAGACAGCTGTTTCGATGTATTACATCTCTACAGTAGGCTTCAGACTTTCCATTATCCCATCCAGTACCGTGAGGCAGGATCAGACGCAGAGACCTCTGGGTTGCGATGGACGGAATAAGATAGATAGATAGATAGATAGATAGATAGATAGATAGATGGATGGATAGGATCACTGGAGTAGAGAGAGAAAGGCAGGCATATAAACATAGATATTTTATTAGATGAATGTGGGAAGGTTGAGCTTCAGAAAAAAGTTCATAAAAATGTAAACATAGACAGATATATCAGGACAGAATGAAATAGATGGATTGAAACAGAATGAACCAACCTTACATGAACAGAATGGTTGAACAACTTTATCCATCAAAGATAGCAAAGAGAACTTCCTTTTTCTATATATGTGCATGTGTACATGTCCTTTTAAGTGCGTTCAAGCGCTCCTGGCAATAGCTTTATGGCCTTGAAAATTGCTATCAATACTTTGCTAAATCCCTCTGATTTTTTTCTCTACCTTCTGTGAGTTTTATTTTGACAGGTTTCATAATTAACGGATATATTCTAGAGAATCTTTACGAGGCATTGTTTTATTCTATTTTAGATATTTTAACCCGTTGAAAACATCAGTGTTGTCATACATAAAATTTATTCTGACTTTATTTATTCTCCGATTATTTTTTTTACATGATTTCAAATTTTGACGCTTCAGTTATTCAATAATTGAGTGTAATGGCGAGTAATAATAAATTTTTGTCAAAAATTGGTCAATTTAGACGAGATATATATGTTGTGTATATCCCCATAGGCTATATCACAAGAAAGACTTCTAAGAAACATTAAAGACTCTTGGAGCAATATGATCCTATTCAAAATGTCTGTTGGGAGGAAGCTGTCTTAGACGTTGCTATCAAATTGTATTGTTGTATATTCATCACTTTAATCACTTTCACGTTGAAATGAATCATAAATTCATTTGAATGATATAGAGGTGCCTTTTCTGTTTAAACATGTGATACAAACTTATTTCTCCTTTCGTCTCATACTATGATTGCGTCACTGAGGTTCTGAAAGACGGGAAAATCTCATCACTGTTTTTTTTTTTTGTGACACATACGTCCCAATACACTTGTAAAAGAGATCTACGAGACATTTACATTCCAACAGTCATGGACCACTCCAGGATATCGATGTCGTAGCAGTCTCAAGAGACAAAGCGAGGATTTGCGCATAATTCAGTGCTGTTGCACATATCAGCCTGTCATTAGATTATATAATGTAGCAACCGCAAGTTTGAAATAAATTTTTACGCTGAATCCGCTACCTACAGGGTGTCTATTTAAAAAGAAAACAACTATCTTTTTGAAAACTTGTATTTCATCATCATCATCATCATCGTTTGACACTGGCCGTTCTCTCTATCGTTGGCTAAAAACATTCTGAATCGTCTTGTTGGTCTCTCAATCTTGGGAATTAATGAAGTGAGTTGTGATGTCCATTGGTTGTCGTCTGCCATCCTTGCAATGTGATCAGGCCATTTCCATTTGTGTTCTCTCATGGATTCTATGACGTCCCAGACTGCTGTTTTTCGAAATGTTGTACATCGGTATGATCCCTCAATGTGAGTTTAAGCATGATTCTTCCAGGTGTGCGTTGTATGCTCCTCAGTTTGCAAATTTATCCCTTAGTTACGTTCAATTTTTCAGCTCCATAGGTGACTATCAGAAGGATGCATTGGTTATATGTACTTCTTTTTAGGATTAATGAGGTTGGGCTTGCTCTGCCAAAGGCTTGCCATCCTAGAGAGATTCAATGCTTGATCCTTTTTGAGGATTTCACGGGGACTCATCGTTCTAGATAGATGCTATGGTCCCATTTCTCCGATTCTGAATCTTCAATTTTGATTGTTAAGTGTTTATCTCCGACACTATTGCACACGACTTTTGTTGATATGAAGGCTATCGTGGAGGTTCTCTGAAAAAAGGATAATGCCCTCTGCAAATCTACTCAGACGTTCACCGTCTATTTTTATTCCTTTATTCTTCAAGTTCAGGTGTCTGAAAACCATCCCGAAGTAAGCTGTGAAGAGTTTGGGTAATCTTGTTTTACTTTATTTTAGAGCAGTAAAAGCCTCTGAGTTGTAATGTGGCCTGATAAAGGAGCTGATGTGACTGTATATGTTGCAGTACCCTGGCCTTTGCACATTACTGGCTATTCCTGCTGAGTCACCCGTCCCAAAACGCCGAGCTACATCACCTGCTTTAGGTGAGTGTAATGTGCTCCAAGGGGAACTACCCAAACACTACACTAACTTGTACTTAAAATGTTTTAAATGTAAAATCAAAGACGCAAGTTACAGAAAAGTGCTTTTCACTTATACGTTTCAATTTTATAATACATTTTAGAGTGACTTCTCTCCACCTGGATGCATGTTCGTACTTTTTTCATTAGATAAACGTTTCATTACATAGGAATACTAAAAGGCTGACACAGCACAGAGGAACAGGTTCTCGAATCAGGTGAGGGTGTGATGCAATAGCGCAGCAACTTGACTACGAACATTGTAGTATGCAATTTGAGTGAGCACAAATTTTACCCTGTTATCCCTAGGTGTGCATCCTTTCTACAACATGCACCAGGGCTCCTCTGCTATATCGAACTCTCCCCGAACAACAGCCCCTACTGAAGGTGCTGGTTCCGTGGGCTCCACATGCCACTTATGTTGTACTCGATCTTCTTTGTCTTGTGGCAAGGCTGTCAAAATACAAGTAGAGAATTTTCAGTTTTGGTTGTTGAGTATTCAATTTATATAAACAAGTCTGCCTAGTCACTCAATAGAAACTATCATCTGACTAATGTTAGCTGTGTTGGGGGTGATTAATCAAAATATTGGGAAAAAGGTTGATTTATGAATAAATAACTCTCCTCACTTTTCGTAGGACACCACGAGAAAAGATAATTTCCAATAAGCAAGTATGATCACATCTGATCGGTGAATCTACGACTAAAGTACCAAACCTAAGGCGGGTGAAAGATAAAGTTTTACTGTCTAGAATTATTTACCTGTTAGTCACACCAGTTTTCGTGATATCACCGAGGTTAAGCAACATATAGACTGATCAGTATGTGGTTGGGTGACATTCGATGAACAGCCAGTGGGTAGCCTCCTGTGGTGATCCTGTTAATCCCTCTTAGGAGGAGTTGACAGATCTCTACAGATCCCAACCCCTATCTTCGAACCACTCTGGCCGTGACCAGCAAGAAATGAATGAATGAGTTAAGGTCCGGTCCGTGAATTACGAGACACTGATTGGTCAGTGTGTCAGTTTGATGACTTCGTAAATCGATTCGTTTTGTTGTTCATCATCTGTACACTTTCAATTACGACAATTACCTACCATTGATAACTTATCAATCCAGGCATCTAGAGTTAAGCCTATAATTAGTTGAACGAGCTACGTGTGACCGTCGGGGAAGCAGCTATTCAATGGGTCTTGTGGCCGGTAGTTCAGTCCGATTCAAGTTTCAAAATCTGGAAATGAACACAATGCTATATTGAACGTTAGGAACAAAAGATCAAAATCAATGATATTGATGAATCTTTTTCTATCGCCTAATTCCAACGAAAAATATTAGATTACAATAAGTCTGGTTAGTCACCCAAAAGAAACCATCACGTGATCAACATTGATGAATGTCGTGTTTGTGGATATCAATTGGGAAAAGTGGTTATCGCTTGATAAGTTACTCTCCTCGTCTGTTTCTGGACAGTGATCATTATAAGAGTCTGAATTTTCAAAAAGAAACGTGTAAATGCTACCGGACAGAAACTAATGGTTAATTCAAAAAAGATTTACAATGCAAATTCACCCCTCTTCAAAATCAATTATAGGTGAATTTTTCAAAAAAAGAAATTTTTTTTTTCAAGACATAAAAAAGTATAAATTTCGTCCCTAGAGAGAGACATAGAGATATTAGTACAACGTATACGTGTGCTACAAACACACCCAGCCAGCAAGGCAAACTGACCTGAGAAGTGAGGAAACCTGTGTTTAGGTGACAGTTTTTGATAGTACTCTTAAGACATCTAAATTGTTTAGATGAAGCATTGTCGTGTTTGAATTTGACATCTTTTTCTCTCAGTTAGTGTAGTTATATAGTATGTTATAGTTCTAAGGTGTTCAAATTTCATGATGAATATATTGTCATTGTTGATTGTCGATAAAGTGACATTTAATAGTAGAAGCAGTAGAAGTCATAACATTACGCTAACTGAGGTTTTTTAGTTAAAACATTGTCATCGTTGAACAACCATAGCCATCAAGGATAGCAAAAAGATCCTTTTATATAAGTGCATGTGCTTATGTGTTTGTTCCCATCGCTCCTGTTGAAACCGTTTTGTCTACAGACTTATAAATTGGCGTCTGTACGCCTTTAGGGCAATTTATTTATATCATTTAGATTCCTCAGAATCTGGATGTTTCCAGAAGTGTTATGCTGTTTCAAATGCTTTCCAGTTGAAAACGCAAGTAATGACATGATTAAATCCATTCTGACCTTATGAATTCTCAATTGTTTTCCACATGATTTCAAAATTTGACGGCACATTGTTTTATTATTGACTGCAATAGCTAGTTTTCCTTTATTTATTTTTTCTTATAGCAACGTTCAAATTGTAAATCGGATAGGGGATGTAATTAACTGACAACCTGTGAATGATTTCTTCACGTTGGTGTCCCATAGCCTAATCAGTTAGGCAATATAGTTCTTAGACATGCCTCAAGGGATAGGGGGGTGCAAATTCAAATTTCTGTGGGGAGTTATCTTACAGTGCTTACATGTTAAGGGTAAATTATCGAAAAAGACTTGAATGTGATGAAAAATCAAGAGAAATTAGATAAAAAAAAACTCCAATGAAATAGATTGGATTATTATATAAATAGAAACTATATACCAATTAAAAGATTGGAAGAGGGGATAATCAATATATAAATAACCTTCTGTAATCCAGTAAACGACAAAGTCGAATTTTAAAAAGCAAATGGGCACAATTTCAGGGCCAATCCATCATAAACTCACATCGCAAAGTGAACTCGCCAGTGTAACATATCTAGGGGTGAATGAAAGAAAAATATAATAAAGACTGAACTTTTAAAATATACAGCCTCTTGCTCTATTGGTAGAGCCTGTACCAACTGAAAAACTCATACAGATCGTCGTTGACAGTTTTGGTTCACGGTCTCTAATAATATTGGATTAAACATTACGAACGATATCTTTTAGACTTTGCATAACCCTTTCTGATTGATACATGGAAAAGGGGGTCAGTGAAAGATCCAGCAGTGGTATATAGAGCCTTGTATCTTAGTGTCCTCTGTGCTACGGATGCAAAAATGCGTAAAAAAATATGTTTGTAGAAAGCAATGGACAGTTGACGTCTTTTGGGTACAAAGTAGGGAAGGTGGTCCCGATGGTAAAAATCGTCGAGAATGAATTGAAAACAGATTTTTGATTGGAAACGAATACTCGTGGGATGATTGCGTCCAACCCAAAATATTAGTTTTAATTAGTTCGCTTATTGTAACGTGGGGTGTGCCTGTTGGCTAAACATCACAATTTACAATCAGGACCATTTTCCTTACATTGTAACAAAAAGCTTTTTTACTGTCTATTGCTTTTTACGCACACAAAAATGTTTTTTTTGTGTTCATGTGCATCCATAGTTCACAGAAACATGTGCCATTGATATTGACCAATCATTCTGTATTCATCCAGTAATATTTATAAACAAATAACAAAATATTAACAAAATTACTTTTAGTACATGGAACCAAACCGAATGACTGACCAGCAAACTGAGAACCGTGTAACGTGCAAATGGAAAAGTTTCGTTCAACCTCACATTGATATTTCACAAGCCAGCACAATATATCAGTGAAAAACAAATGAGGAAGCAATTGGCAGGTCATGTAGGAAAAAATAGCTTACAAACAATAGTCATCACAGCTTGCAACATGGATCCCTACGGATCACATGCGTAACCGCGGCTGGCAGAAAACAAGGTGGAGATACGGACCAAACACGTTCAGAAAGTATTCGCTCTGCAAGGCCTATGATAGAGGATTCTGGCAAGTCCTGGGTAAGGTTTATCTCCAAAAACAGATGTTAAAAGACTGATGATGATGATGTTGATGATGATTGAAATATTAATCGAGGGAGACTACCTTCCCTGAATATTCTTTTATTTTAAAAGTGTCCAAAGATTTGTAGATTATATTTTAACTTGTGATGGATCCGAAGAGCTATGAATGGCATACAATATAGCGCTTTCCAATTACTACAAGACTATTAATGCAGTGATTCTTAATCAATTAATTCTAATTCGAATTTACAATTTGCACTTTGAAGCGATTTGGCGCCAAGTTCAATGATCCACTCGTATATTCTTGTTAATTAATTCTTCTATTTCGTTGCAACCGATTCTGATTGATATCCTACAGGGGTAATCAGAATACACACAAATATTACAACTCTTGAGACCGAGAGGCTGTTATCTTACCTCTGCCCTACGCAGAACTAGACAGTCTGTAAGGTTGAATTCAAGCGATATGTTTTATATGCACAGAATTCCCCATCCACCATAGTGCCCTATTCCTAAGTTGGAAGAGCATTGCATATATACATGTGTGTATATGATTATAAATTGCATCATATTTTATTGAAAGTCTTATTTTAAAATGTTATCCTATCATTATACAGTTGATATATCATTTGGCCTAAATCATGTAAATGGAATAAACAATGGGACTGCTGCAGATGCTTTCAAATATGAGTTTGATATGATGTAACACAATTCATAATCATTCTGTCAAACCATGCATCTCTTTGGTGAAGCACACGCGCACACTCACACACATACAAACACACACAAATACATATGTATTATAAATTGCTTTACATCTTCGTGAAACTCTCTTTGAAATGATATCCCATTGATGCATGGTAAAAGTATCATATGGCCAGACGAAGTAAATAAAATGAATAATTAAATTTCAAATTTCAAATTGAGTCTCGAAATTATATAGGGGATTCTTTATCATTTCCATCGGCTTATATATATATATATATATATATATATATATATATATATATATATATATATATATATATATATATATATATATATATACGTATATGCAACGTGCATAAGAGGAAATCATGCTCAACATCACATGGAAAAAAATTAGACAGTACAGTACATCAGACAAAAGACAGGAGTTCGAGATATCATAGAAACTGTTAAAAAACTTAAATGGCAATGGTCTGGACATGTTGCAAGAATGGTAAACAACAACAGGACATCACGACTCACAATGTGAATAGCCAGAGATCAGGTGCGAGGTTTTAGCTGACAGATGGTAAGATGTCGTATCCGGTAAATTCGGGTCCTGCAATGCCAATGATAGAGTATAAATTGCAGTCATGAATCAATGCACGCCTAAACAACAGAACTGAATTAGACAGAACATTCAAAGCACACGTTACACGTAAACTGCATGTATCATAATCTGAAAAAAAGCAATATTCCCATTTTATTGAATATAATAATAATGTTACCATGCAGGAAATTATTTGGGAAGTCTATTACATATGAATTTGAATTAGAAATAAATCATCCAGGCCAAATAGTAATTGACGTTTGTTGCACCCAGCTTTTAACCTGAATATCGTCGGGTCGAATCCGTCGTAGACCATCAATTTTTTTTGTCGGTGGGATGCACAAGTTTTTTGACGATTCTATGGTAGTGCAGCGAAAATACTGACGATAATTTTAAATCGTTTTCCTCTTTCAAAGCAACAAATTTTAGTTCGTAAGAATTTTTTTTTATATCCCCAAAAAAGCAGTAGCATGTTAAAAGAAATCAGAAAATAGAATAAATAAAGGGTTTGGCGGATTATAACTGCTTTTTACCTTAGTAACACAACCGATGGTGCATGCAGCTGGTAATCGGATGTTTCATTTGCAAATCAATCCAGGGATTAATTCTTAGTTTAGAGAGTATGTTTTTATACAAGTATTTAGTATGGGTTATGATATACTTTCTTATGGAGATAAATCCAAAATTTCAGCGACGTTTAGATGTAGGAAAAATGTCTTATTATAAAAAGTCTCTTTTATAAAAATAAAATCTAGAATCTGTTATCGACCTTTCAGTTTGAGTCAAAGGTTATTAAGAAACGAGTTTAAAAACTTGAAATACAAGAGTCATCAGAAAAATACTATGTTTGATTCAGATAGTAAGCTGATTGTACACAAAGAATTCATATAAAAGTTCTGAGAAGACAAAAATCATAAAATTATGAAGAAAACAGGAACAGTAAGAAAATGGCGTACCGATAAAACGTGTTGTTGGGATTATAAAAACTCTAAGAAAACTGAACACGAATATTTTAAAATGAAATAAACAGGTGAGTATGAATGCAGTTACAGAATTGGGGAATCTTATTACTTACATTGAGGCAAATAGCATGATAAATATTTTTTGTGGTAACTGCACATATATTTTCCGCCTTGTATTTTTGTTCTTTGTTATTTCTCAAGTCTTTACAAATACATCGACACATTTTGCATGGGTGCATTTTTCTTACTGATATATATAAAAATATATAGGCATAAGCACACACAAACACACACACGAACATATATATATATATATATATAAATATATATACATTTACACACACACACACACACATTTATATATATATATATATATATATATGGTCAAAACTATTTTACCCTGCGTGTGCTTTTCTCTCCCGTCTGCTTGTGTTGCTAAATGTTAACGGTTTTTCAATATTGTTTTCTATGCAAATTTTCAATGTCAATAAGATATCATGATTGTGTGCATACGATATCCAACAAATACGTAGATCAGATGACAATGAGAAAAATATTTTTTTGCATGATTCATTCAATTAAATATATTCTACTGATTAGTTCCTGCCAACAACGTTATCATTCAAATGAAAAGTGTTCTTCTAAATCATATCGTCACTTGATAACATCATGAAAACCAGTATATTTTCTTATCTCTCACCGATTCCTGTTAAGTCGTGTATAGTTCCATGTTATTTTGCAGAGACTGGCTGAGGAGAACACACGAGATGATAAAAACTTCTAACCATCTATTTCCTATATATGTAGAAGAATACTCAGAGGCCTAAACTGAAGAACTAGATGAAATCTTGGCTTCAAATAAGCAAGAAATAATAAGGAAACAAATGATACACAAAAACTTTCTTGCAAAAGCAAAGGAAAATGAAATAAAGATTACGGTAATCTATGATAAATTAAGCGGTACTGATATGTATATGCGTATATATATATATATATATATATATATATATATATATATATATACATATATATATATATATATATATATATATATGTATGTTTATGTGTGTGTGTGTGTGTGTGTGTGTGTGGTTGTGTAGTACGGATCAGGCTACCATTATGACATAATAATAATAATAATAATAATAATAATAATAATAATAATAATAATAATAATAATACAAAGCCACTTCTGATGCGTAATGGATTTATTTCATAGAGCGCTCGATACATACAACTTTTTACTATTGAAGTTAAGTTGTTGTAGAGTACATATATATATATATATATATATATATATATATATATATATATATATATATATATCCCAATTATATTAATATGAAACATAAATATAAAGATGTTACTGTTTCAGATAAAAATATTGGGACAAACAATGCGTCTTATGTAAGTATATAAGCACATGCATGCATATTTGAAATTGAAATATACATGTATGTATGACGTGACAATTCAGAAAAACTATTCATCTTCACATATCTATTTCCGATTGCGAGTTTTGCCGTCCATCATCAGATCGGTTCAGAATTCTAATCTTCCACTCTAGGCATAGGGACCACGATCTGACATCATGTTCCAGCGACGTTATTTGGTTTTCTTTGATGAACCTTTTATCTTCATTATTTGGAATTATTCAAGAGTATTTCGGGCAATTGAACTTTTTCTTGTTGCTTGTGATATAAACATGACATTCTGGTTGATTCATCCCAAGGGCTTCCTTCACGTGTCATATCCAAAAGTGATGGTAATGAACAGAATATTCCAATGGTATCCATGTTACAATGTAGGATTCAGATAATGCCGATCTCTTCCCCACTCTTTGTTAGAGTAAGATTTCCATATTTTGATCCTGTTGAGTTGAGGAAGCCACATCGGATTGAGTCCTGCACTTGCATCATATACATTCAGTGGACATGTTGATATGGGCAGCTTCCTTGATATTTTGCAGTTCCCAGCAGCGTTCCCAGTCTATTGTACGTATATGCTCGCTCTTATCTCTCTAAATATGGTCAGCCTTTCAGGATCTTTATATTTCCTTTTTGATTGCTGCTTTCTCATGTTTGTCAAGTCGAACCTTGAGAGGCCTGCCAGATTTTTCCAAGATAGGCTTTTTTGTACTGACACGGAATAACATAAATGTAACTACCGGTCGGATTTTTTTCTAGAGAAGGACTCACTTCAGCAATTAAATTGCAAAGAGCGACCCTGATGTTGTTTGACTAACAACTCGTCAGTATCTTTACTGTTGTATTTTTAAAATAAAAGATAGTGATGGTAGGAGCGAGTGATAAAAAGTTCATTGAAATTTTGGGAGTCACTCCACCTGTTTTTTTTTTCCTGGCTCTCCTGAAGTGGAGTCTACAGTCATTGCTTCTGAGAGAGCAAGATAAAATCTTTATCTCTTTTATTCTCTTTGTTCAGTTCTCTGCTGATTACTTAAGCTCTTTTCTTGAGACAGCTGACATCTTCTCATACAGTACAGATAGTCTAAGTTATACCATTGGTGAAGTTCCATATACGATAACTTTTCACAAACAACAGTGTTATAACAGCTTTCTTTACGGGTTACAAGTACATGTTGGAGCAGAGGTTTGTTATTATTTTCCTTCTCCACCATAAACTGATTCGATGATCTGATCAAATTCATATGATTGGAAAAGACCTGGAAATCATATAAACCCAAAGTAAAAATATGTCGTCCACATACCTCAGCCAAACTCATGATTCCAACGATGATAAGTTGGGTACCAGATTTTCAAAGAATTCCACACAAACACACACACACACACATATATACATACATTTTTGTGTAATCCACAGACAGCTGTTTCGATTTATTATATCTCTTCAGTGTGACTATAGACTTTCCATTATCCAGCCCTGTACCGCGAGGCAGAACTGAAACCCTCACATCAGACCTGGACGCCGATATCCTACTTCTGGACTACTGAACTGGATGGTCAGTAGGGTTGAATTTAAGCAATGTATACATTTACACAGACATCCCTCATCCACCTTCTTATGGAAGAGCATTGTATAAGCTTACGATGAATGAGTTACCTCACTTAAAGAGTGCTCAACCCTGAATATATATATATATATATATATATATATATATATATATATATATATATATATATATATATATATATATATATATATATATACATATATATATATATATATATATATATACTGTTGATTGAGTGTTTACTAACATCATTTCCACGGTGACAGGATATTATTTTGTATTTAATAACTAGGATAATAGGTATATGTGTTCATAGTTGTATTTCACAGCTCACACAATTTCTTTCTCCCTGTATATATATATGTGTCTGTGTGTGTGTGTGTATTTTGTACTAATATATGTACATACATATATATATATATATATATATATATATATATATATATATATATATATATATATATATGTATATTTGTGTGCATATATATACATATATGTTTGCGTGTAATGTATTTATCATCAGATTTGAATATCTATACATAGTCAGATGAAATCCCATGAATGTAATTAGATTTTCTAGCGTAGTATTGTGGGAAACTGAATCCAAAGAATTCCTGCATACGTATGTTGAACGATAGAATCAAATGATGTGTATCAATTACTGGTGCGATTGTTTTGCAAGACCGAATAGTAAGAGCTCTGTGGATTGATTGTGCGTAACTCTTGACCGTTGAGAAAGGTCTCCGTCCCACAACGGACTTTCAACGGCTGGTATTAATGATGATGATGATGATGATGATGATGATGATGATGATGATGATGATATTTTGACTCGAATGGTTTGACCCTTGGATGGATGATAGAGTAGGGATTAGATTCACCTGAAAACAATTCAGTCTGGGACAATGTGATGCCAGAAAGGCGTGGTTGAGCAGGACAAATATTCTATCTGGCTACAGAATAGACTCGCTTATTGAGTGAACAAAAACGATGGATATAGGTATAGATAGATATGAATAGACTGATATATAAATATATACAATATATGTGTTGGTGTGAGTATGAATATATACATACACACACACATACATATATATGTATAGAGATAGATCGAGAGATAGATAGATAAATTGAGCTAAATAGACTGAGATGGGTGGATAAATAGATAGATGTATAGATAAATATTAACAGATTGTGATAGATAGATAAATTGATAATTAGATGGACGGATAGAAATCACCTAAGATAGATCAATATTAACATACTCTGACCGATAGATAGATAGATAGATAGATAGATAGATACATACATACATACATACATACATACATACATACATACATACATACATACATACATACATACATAGGAATTGACAGGTTGTGATACATAGCTAGATAGATAAATATAAATACACCGATGTATAGATCGATAGATATTAACTAACTGTGGCAGATATTCTTTTGATAAATAGATAGGAATATTACCAGACCGTCGTAGATAGATAGATAGATAGATAGATAGATAGATAGATAGATAGATAGATAGATAGATAGATAGATGGATAGATAGATATTGAAATAGTGAGGTAAATAGATGGATAGATATAAATAGACTGAGAATCTTTTGAAAAAATGATGTGGAAAGACGATATAGATGAGAGGAATTTTTGACGGACAACAACAGCTGCACGAATCTGAAAACAAGTAATGTAAGTCATGAAGTTTAGTGCGAGATAAATAGATGAATGGCTATTAGTCGATTCATATATATCTATGTAATCATCAGTGTACAATTTGGGGACCAATATGTCTTCTCTCAGATTTATGTCTCGGGCATAAATAAACTTTATATTGTATCGTTTTGATTAGTGACTTATATTACAGCATATACATTCAATCAGCATATAATGTTTTGAAGAGAAAAACAGTTAAATATCCCATCAAAAAATCACATACCAAAACGAAGATAATGACTGTTTGTGATTGATAATGAACATCCGTCGGTTTTAATTAAAGACGCTGGATTGAGGAGAATTTAAGATATTATCCCTCATTGGTATGAGTAAACAATTGAAAAATGCAAATATTTAATTCGATTATCGAAAACAAGGCATAACATGAAAGAAAAAATCTTTAAAGCATGAAAGTCTCAAGTAGAAAACATGTAATTGACTCCGAGATCGTTTTTGCTAATGAAACTCAAATAACTCCGAGATAACCCGTATTTAAACTGCAAACAAACATTAATATCGTTCATAACTCATCGTCCCTTCGGCAAAATATCTAAACAATCGTACATGCTCAATTTCATTGGGATATGAAGGAATAACTAAATTATCCAAACAAGAAGAGTGGAACAACGACAACAACGACAAAGTTGACGGACAACCCTAGTGATTGATAGTCTCTAGCGACTTCTCCCGTTAGAAAATCTATTAAAATGATTTTTTGATAAAATTGACCTTAACATGAGTACTGTAGGTAATTTGACAAATGGGGAATTCGATTATAGTTTTATTCATTGTCTATGATGTGTAGTTGTCGTGTGATGAAAGTACAAATATATCATATATGCCTACTTACGTACAGATATGGTGTGCTATTGGATTGAATTTATCCAACAATATGATAATGTAGGAACAAGACAAGGAGCAAACTATGTAATAAGATCTATTCCTAACATGTTTCTAGCATCTTTAGCCGACTTAAGCAGAATCACAACACAAAAAAGGAGCTAAAGTGATAGTCGTCGAGATTGGTTGGTGTAATTTTATTTGCGAGGAGGGAGTGTACCATGATTGAAAGTGGTAAGGGAGAGGGATTTAGTAGATTTATAGTGATCGCTTCAAGAGGATGAGGGTTGTGTGAACATAAGTGTTTTTTCGACATCCGTCCATAAAATATTACTCAATCCCACTTCGACTTCGCATCATACTTTCGAGATAAGTCCTGTGTGCAATAACTCTCCATCAAATACGTGTCAACGTCCTAAAGGTCCACCTATTGCAATCAAACATCACTCAGCTGTCATTGTGTTAGATGCGATATATGGGGAGTAGCAGACGAATTTGATGGTAGACCGAAGTTAGCATGAAAGAGAGGGAGTGTTCTGTTCCAATACATAACGGTTTTCTTACCGGCAACTTCTTTTTGTTTGTTCGTTTTCTTGTAATATTTTTATCATGAAGGACGGATACAGCTTTTATACGTTGCTAAAATAATCCAAAAATATATATGCATAAAAAAGGTTTGATTGATACGTTGAGTTAAGTAAGGACCAAAGAAATTGGAAATATATCCATACCTTGCATAAATGAATCACCGTAGCCAGTGCATGTACCAAAATAAACTACATAAAATTAGTCACATTTTTTTTTTTTGAAAAATAGGTATTCATTGTGAATTTTCTTTTTTGAATACCAGCACAAGATTTGCTCCTAGATGACCATGAAAATCCCTTGGAACATCTTGTTCAAACAAAAAAAAAAAGCATTCATAGATGGTGCCTCATGGTGCACTCATGCTAATATTACAGCCCCCAAAATGTGACCAGGATCCTCTGGACACAGACACTGGAACTCAGAGAGAGAAAAATCTGTACCCTACATTGTTTGGTTGCTCAAGGTAGGCCATTTTGCAGCTACGGTGATTCGATTGTAGCTTTACTTTGAATACACAATTTCAAAGTTTATTGCTTTAATTGACGTATCTTTTTGGGAGTTTCAACTATGGTTTCAACTAATCAAAATAGCAATAATTTAGTTGAAAAATTTACCGTCCCTCTGCTTAAAGAAAGCTAGACGTTATTTTTTTGGTAAATTCTTATCATATCAAAATGCCTGCTGATGGAAAAGTTTTAACTAAGTCATTACAAATCTCCCGGAAAATAAATTAGCCCTCAGAAATATCAGAATTGATGATAATATGTTAACTCAGTGATTACTCAACTGGAATTTGAAGGAGATATTACACGTGCTACTTGAAGTATGAAGGAAAATACAGTTATTTACATCTGGTGTTTGTTACCTAACACATGAGTTCAAACTAGTATGAAGTCAGGTCTCCTCACCAGTGCATGATGAAAGTCTGCCCAGATGTCTGACGTCTTTTACGACGGTTGATGTATGGATGACTGAAAATGACAAAACCTGAAAGCAACCATTACGTCTAAAGTTTATTACCAACATCGACACATCGTTATATGACGGGTAGCATTTTCGTCAAATAATATTAAGGCTTTATGAAGCACAAGTTCTATTAGAGGTTTATTGTGCCCATCGCACCACTTCATAAAAAATATGACTTTTCATTCGGAAATATGACGGTTCAGTATCTTAGTTTCCATCAAGACATGAGTTCTGATCGATGCATCGTCATAAGAAAGACAACATCTTTGATAAATGATAATATCAAGTCTTTATGAACCATAAGTATCGGGGTCTTTGAAAATATAATTGCGTATATTCAAATCACAAATTGTCGTTTTCAAACCCGTCAAACCACAGCTGACATTTACGAGCGTTCACTGCATCAAGATACTCTTCAAAAAGATTTCTCATGGGCTGTATAGCAGCAATATCATTTTGAAATTCATTCAGTAAGCAATGATGAATGTGTTGCTTCCTAAAGTTTCCATCCTCTGAGGGGTTAAATTGTATTTTATAAACGACACAACATCTGTTAAATCAATAATTGACGAAATCCAGACGTCGGTTTGTACCATTTAACCATAGTCTCGTCGTAGTCACCTGGCTTTAACTATTTATTTAATTCTTACCAGTGCAATACCTTATTATTTTCCGAACAGGAAGTATTAAGAGTGTATGCGTCGGACCACTTCATGAAGACAAGGCGACGATCTATTTTTCAAGTTCGTAATGCTTGTTTTCACCGGTACTTAAGTACCATTCAGTGACACGATTGTCCCACATGTAATAACAGTCCACCATTTCACTTGTCAACGTCCAAAATGTTTAGCTACTGCGACCTAACGCCACACTGATGATTGATATGAATGAAATGTGATAGATCAATGAATAGACATATATATATATATATATATATATATATATATATATATATATATATATATATATATATATATATATATATATATATATATATATATAAACAGTGGGATATGTATGTACATAGATAAATTGATAGATAGATTGATATAAATAGGCTGAGATAGATATTGATAGAATGCGATAGATGGATAGATCGATTGATAGATAATCATGAAACTCAATTTCTGTCAATTTTTTCATTAATTAATCTTAATTCTTTATGCGACAAAAATACAATCTAAGTTCAGAGAACTGTTTTTTCACCGAGGATAGAGTACTGACCAATGGCTACGGGGGCTACTTAATTATCAGCTAAAGCGTAAAGCCAGCCCCACAGAGACTGATGAAACAGATAGATCGATAGATATGAACAGACTGACATAGATTTTTAGGTGAGTAAGCGCATAGATACTGTATTAAGTGTTGGACGTTTCTGCGTGTATTTGTTATGTTTTTATGAAATTCTTCGCCTGCCTAATTAGATATATTATTTCTATTGTATCGCTATAAAATGTCTCGGCCAAAAAGCCCGGCCAATTGAAAGCGCCGACCCGATGATGGACTTAGAGATATCATATCAATAAAATGATAAGGGTAGACAGGCAAGTAGGTCGGAAGGTAAATAAGTAGGAAGATGATTAAATGTGAAAAGTTTCTTTGTCTATCTTGTTATGCTTTTATGATCATCAATAAAATTGTGTTAAATCAGATATATCGTTTCTCTTGGAGTGCGAGAGACCACCTCGATAAAGGCCGAGTGGATTCCATTAGGAAATAAAGATTTAATTGTCGGATTCACAAAGAGACACGAATTTGTTTCCATGAAGTGGAACTTTAGTAGGCGTGTGTTATATTCCATTATTCGGGATTGTAAATTTGTTTGTTGTATTACGTTGTACCACTGGAGTTTCAGATGTACGAACACTAAGGATTTGGTGGTATTTCAATGGATTCTAGTCGGTGTGTATTGTATCCAACAAAAAATGACGACCGTATGCAGATTTTTCGCATTCTTTGTAAAGAATATTCAATGAAGAATGACGACTGCATTCGAATATTTTGCATTCATTGCAAATGATATTCAACAAAAAATGACGGCCGTATTCAAATATTTGGAATCATTGGAAATAATATTCGACAAAAAATGACAGCCGTATTTAAATGCTTTGCAGTCATCGTGGATTATATTCAAGGAAGAATGAAGATGGTGTTAGAATATTTTCGCAGTCGGTGTGTGTTATATCCAACGAAAAATGACGACTGTATTAAAATATTTTGAAATCATTGTAAATAATATTCTGGGTAAAATGGCGGCTGTATTCAAATATTTTGCGATCATTGTAAATAATATCCAACGAGGAATGACATCCATATTCAAATATTTTGCAATCATTGTAAATAATATTCAACGAAAGATGGCGGCTGAATTCAAATATTTTGTAATCATTGTAAATAATACTCAACGAAAAATGACGACTGTCTTTGAATATTGTGCAGTCACTGTAAAAAATATTCAACGAAAAATGACGGCTGTATTTTAATACGTTGTAATCACTGAAGATGATATTCAACAAAAAAATGACGGCTGTATTCATATACCGAGCAATCATCGTAAATAATGTTCAGTGAAACATGATGGCTGTATTTGAATATCTTGCAATCATTGGAAATGATATTCAACAAAAAATGACGGCCGAATTCGAATGTGTTGCAGTCATTGTTTACCATATCCAACGCTGAATAAAGACAGTGTTCAAATATTTTTGCAGTCTGTAAGTGTTATATTCGACGAAAAATGGCAGTTTCATTCAAATATTTTGGCAGATGTGTTGTAATTGTTTATGGCCAATTACATTATACAAGGATCTTCCAGGGATTTTCAAAAACGATGCATTAATGAATACGGAAATAATACATAAAATAATCCAAAATATTCTCGGTATTTCATAGTTATCTGTTTCCGCAAATGTTACAAACAAAAAATGTAAACATTCCCTCAGCATATTATCTGAATACATTGCTTAGTGCTGTGAATTCGAATATTTGCTGATGAAGCGTTTATCAAATTAATCGTCAATCTTCACAACGATTCACAATTTGGTGCAATGAATATTAGTTCTGTTTTATACGCATCACATTCTGTTGTTTTCCATTATAAATGTGTTTGTAGTATGTTGCATCATATAGAGCGTCGGGATCCCGATGTAAAGTATTTTTAAATTATCAGGATCGTTTCTATAAAGTCTGCATTTTAATTCATTGTTTTGTACACTAGTTTTGAATTTTTAATGAGTTATTTTATTCCAAATGATTTATAAAATAAGACACAATTTGATTATATCCAGACGAGATTCTGTTGGTGTTCATCATGTATTTCACTTGATATTGTAAATAAAACTATTTCGTTAAGCTGTACAAGATAAATCGCAGGATTTAGGACGAGTTATATCTTGTTACTATCAAGATAGATACTCATTTGTGAGCATTACATCTTTCATTTGGCCTTGCAAATCTGACCATTTGTTTCACATAATGCTGAATAAAATGTAAAATTCATGACAAGTTAGGATTTTGTTTGATGAGATGGATATTTGTGGGCGTGTAACAAGTTCTGTTTGGTCCTGTAATCCTGACTGTTTGTTCTATTAGGCCATGAAAAATACAGTATTGGATTCTTAACGACTAAAGATTTTGTGCTATCAAGATGGATTCAAAGATGTATTTATCATAGAGTATTAATCTGTATTCTTAATCAGTTATTCTGTTGTTGTAATTCACTATCTAGATATTCTGTTCGTCGTGAATGCCGCCTTTTCTTTTAAATCTTTTAAAATAGAAGTGAAGCAAAAATTGATACTCGTTTTGAGCTCAAATGAGGACACAATGCAACTGATGCAGGGCTATACGTCAATTCCGATTTGGAGGAAGAAGTGTAAAAAATAGACAATACAAAAACAAAAAATTATGTGATGGTTTCTGAAATTCCCTTTTGGTGATGAAGACTTTGTAAATAAAGCTTGTGGAAAGACCAGGATCTCCATTGCTGGCGAATTATCAAAAATGATTTTGGAAGGTTATCATCGAATGGAATTGCGCCTCTCTCTCTCGCTCTCAGGGAACTTTTGATTTTCTACCACGATATTCTTCCGGACAGCCTAACGAGATGTGGTTGACTTAACCAGTAGCCTCAAGAGAATTGCGATTGGGAAATCTAATTCGAGCTCCTGCTCAAACATTTTCCGATCACTTTGTACTAAATCCATTGGGAAAAGCATGAATCCATTTTTTATCTTCCGAGGCCACGAGGAAGAAGCTGGGTCAACTGGGATCTCAAGCCTTACTATGGAATCGATCTAAAAGACTTGCAAATGGAGAAACTAACCAGGAAAGTCCAACCACTCTGTCTAGTCTCGTGAAATGTTTGTAATACGATACGTGTCTCAAAAGATTATGATTAATGAGGCTCCGATGAAGCTCCAACGGGCCCAGAAATACATGATGATAAATTGCTCAACTGAAATAAAGGAGAATAAAATACGGACACACGAAATAATGCAAATGTGGAAGATTGGAAAAAAAGTTCACGTCTTTAGACTATGATGAATCATTGATATAGATTAGATTGAAGCATTACGCTTGAATTGATAAAGAATAGAAAATTGTGTTGTTTTAAAGTGAATTCTCCATGGT
>OY735221.1:8915221-8940221 GCA_963457665.1 Thysanoteuthis rhombus
TTGGACGAGTTACCTCACTTGAAGAGTACTCAACCCTGAAAAGAGGAGCATTAATCATTGTGTCATCCACAGATTGCTGTTTCGAATTATTACATCTCTTCAGTGTGACGATAGACTTCCCATTTATATATATATATATATATATATATATATATATATATATATATATATATATATATATATATGAGTGTGTGTGTGCGTATGCTAAATTGAGTTTTACATGGCAAATAATTGGAGAAGATAAACGAAGACTATGTCCAAGTAGGAAAGTAATGCAAAACTCGGAAATCATATTTCAAAATCATGTTTTAGTTGGCCCTGTGTATTTCAAAGTAATGTAAAGTTGTGTAATTCAATATTCCATTTTAGTTTCCCCTGCAGCTCCACTGAGGCTGAGTGAGCTAAGTTTACTTATCTGTATTATATATGTATAAGCTTTGTCTTGCACAGGGCTAAATTGGTGAAGATTAGATATACTGAGCCAAGGGTATTGCTGTGCAATTGTGACAAGTTTGGTGAGGACAGTAACACAATTTGTGCAAGTTAAATTTGGCGGGCGTGTTGACAACTAACGAATAATGACGGCCGTACAGTCTAATTCTTTTAAGATCGTTTGAGACTTTCTGTCTAAATGCTTTAGTTTAAGTACATCACGAGAGAATTACTTTTCGATGGGGGAGAAAGATCTGTAAAACTGTTAACGTGAACTGCACGCCTGATCAAACAATAAGATTTTAAAACTCTTATATCGAAAGATCTCTTTAGTCACCTAGTCAGAACTGTCCCGTGACCGATGTCTTTTGGCAGCATGTCGGATTGAGGATGCACATAAGAGTATGAAAAAAAAGGGGTCATCAATTAATGAGTTACTTTTCACGCCTTTAGTCGGATCACTAAAAAAAATTCAGCTACGCTCACATCATTTATCAATTCAGCCTTCTGGCCATTTAGCACCCTTTGTGCAGCCTGTACGCATGATATATATATATATATATATATATATATATATATATATATATATATATATATATATATATATATATATATATATATATACTTGCATTATGAGCTAGACATGGAAACTGATGAATAACTATGCTTCAAGGCTGATGAGCTTGGTTCGTTTTACAATTTACCCATATTTAGGATAAGATACGGAATCATGTATTTCCCAAGGGTATTAGTGCTAAGTGAACACTAACTGCTAACTGACTGGGTTGGAGTTTGATTTTCAGTTGCCAATTACAATCTCTGCACTGTTAATTACTCGGCCATTCAACATCTGGAAATCTTTCCAAAAAAGGGAACTGGCATACCTTGATGAGTGCAATTACTTCGTTCTCTATTATTCAAAACTGCTCTATTGGAGGTTTTCATATATCTGATGTGTTTCCTTTTCAGTTTATACTTCATTACATACACAGCAATAACTTAACATGACTCCATCGGAAACAATCAATCCAAAGCAATCTCCTCTTCCAAAGCATTTCCAAAAAGTGTCCAGTCTTTCAAAATATCTTTAAGGCGAGTTGCAAAACCATTTTGTAAGTTGGCAACCAATCAGAGCTCTAGCAGACCTTCACCAGTGGGATTACTCAGTCGTCAATCAGTGGTTGACAGTGGCATTCGTAACAACCCAACAGTCCCACTCTTCACGTAATGTGCAGTCTTTCTTCTGTTAGACATTGCATCACCAGAGTCTATCAGTCAGTACTTTGGAGACAGAAACTTCGTACGCTTTAACATCGTCAGCTGGGCTACAACTTATGGTGAGCTTTCTTTCGTAGCGAGGATATAAGTATGAAAAATATTTGATTGCATACCAGTTTTTCTGTCTCACGAGAAAATTAATGAAAAATGATTACTGGGAATATTGAATCGGAGAAATCAGAAAGATTGAGACTGATCATTTCTACCACGTATGAGATGCTTTGAAATTATCGTACAGAGTATGTTACAACCTCTCTCTCAGGTTTTTACAGGTAAGACTCGATCAACAAGCCCATTTGAACACTTTGTGAATCGATGTTACCTATGGGATTGGTCAGTTGGTTATGATGAATCATGATCTTTGATTCTGCATTAGCAGTGACTAAAGTTCCGATTTGTGGGAGTTTCAATTTCAGTAAGAAATGCATATAAATGTATACGAAGTCCTATCAGTGGAATTGTTTTATGTGTCTATCGTTCTGTTTCTTCTGGACCCCAACCCAAAACTGAAACAATTACCATAGTTTTTGTTTTAGTGCATGTCTTTTCTGCTTTGTAAGGTTTTGCCAAGCATTGGCCCCCTTAGACATGAACAAAAAAATATTCTTGCAAGTAGGAACAGGACTCAAAGGCACTTTCACATAAGCACGTAAAAATCCGTATACTTACGCCGGTATTTTCTGTATTCTTCCCATGTAATGACTCATTGTTTCTACCATGATGTAATCGTGCAACAAATTGTTGATTCCTCCTTTTGCTTGAACGATGTTTGGTGTATGGACTATTAGTTGAAAACCCATTATTGAAGGAGATTCTTACATAACTCAACCGTCGATGTAAGTCACGTTTCTGTTCATGTGTGAAGCGCGTCTTTATTTATTAGATGTCTTCTTTTATCCTTTATTTATATCCATGCTACACGCAGGACGGTTCTGTCTGCACAATGCACCAATTTCGTTGGAAGATAACCAACTCATTATCGATCAAACAGCTACCATTAGCCTCTCCCTCGGCCGGTTTTTGTTGTATTCTGTGATGAAACTTTCTTTATAAATAAAGTTATTAAAACATAAAATATAGAATTCAAAATTAATTTTGTGAAGATATAATGATGTATATTATAAAATGATATAACTTTAAATATAATATTTGTCAGTAGCAGTCTTTCAACGTCCATCGTTGGACATAATCCTTTCCTGAGATTCGACACACCACGTTAGTTTTGCAGAGCCAGTATTTTCTGAACTCATCCTCTTCAATACTCAATGTTGTTGTTGCTGTTAATTTTTTAACCGGACACAGTTTTGCATATGATCTCTGGGGATCCATGTTGTGAATAGTGATGTCCAGTGGTTGTGTGGAATTCTTGCAATAGGACCAGCTCATTGACATTTCAGATTTCAGATAGTTTGTCTAGCTCTGAAACTTGTTTAAAAAATATCGTGCTGTCTTGTGATCTCTGTAAGTAATGTCAGATATGATTCTCATTGATGAACGTTGCAGGGGGGTTCCAGACTATCCCGAAAATCTATTGGTTGTAGTTTGTCCTTTTTATAAACAATGGGATGTTCGTATTTTTGAAGGTTCAGCATCCTCCACCGAAAGCTTGCCAACTTATTATGATCCTTCATCAGTTTGTAACTGCTCCATGAACTTATGACATTGTCAATCCTTTTAACACATTTCAATAGGGAAATCATTCGAAATCTGTGACTAAAGTGAAATTATGAGTATTGGATTTACATGATATCCTAAGTCAGTTGTAATCCTCGAATTAATTCCTGCTTGCTGGGAGATGATTTTCTCTTGATTTCCAACGCACAAATGATACATTGGGTGCTGAAAACTGCTAAGACTAACTCTAAAATTTGAAAGGATTAAGTGTTGAATTTCAAACTCATGAATATCAGTAGTGGTGTACGTAATTACCTTTATGGGGGACGTCATAATATTGCTTGCTTTACATACAGTATGGTCAGCCCTAACACTACATGATAAAATTATAACAGCAACAACAGATGCAACGACAATAACAACGAGAGTAACATCAACAACAAAATCAAAGCAAGAAGACCAGACTCGATAATTGTAGACAACAAGAAGAAAACCAGCCAAATGATATACGTGGCTATGCCTGCAGACAATAAAGAGGATGGAGAGTGAAAAACTCGGGAAATACCAAGATCTAGCATGAAAACTGAAGAAAATATGGAATATTAAAGTCTGGGTACAGGTTTGAAAGTGCAAGTAATAATGATAATAATTATAATAATAATATCTGTCTGTATATGTTAAAAAAACAATTCTGCAAGCTTTTTTCCTCTCTCTCCAGAGCATAGAGTGCCATAATTCACTAGGTTACCTTCCCCCACCGGTTTTGTCTCTTTCCAAAGCCTGATGTGCTATAACTTACAAAGCTGTCAGATTTTTGTTGAGACCGGGTCGCTGACTTACATGTACTGAAACCAAAGTCAACAACAACAACAACGACAACAACAACAACAACGACAACAACAACAACAACAACAACAACAACAACAATAATAATAATAATAATAATAATAATAATAATAATAATAATGATAATAATAATAATATTAATAATAATAATAATAAATGTTCAAGAGGAAATATAAACAGACAACAGAAAAAGACTAACTTCTAATTAAAGAAATACTCAAACAGGAGACGCAAGTTAAAGCCCAAAGGGTGAGACGACTGGAGAAAAGAATCAAATTTAACTGCCAAAATTCGTTAGTTTTTTTTAATTTAATACTGACGCCAAGAAAGTGTACAGAAAAATAGGCATACGGCCAGTGGAGATTAAAGAATCAGTTTCAATGGCTGATATAGAGATATTTTGAGCAAATATTTGCAGTACCCGTAAAACGTTCAATGCAAATGCAGAGAAGTTCAGGAGAAAAGATTGAAGAATTGAAAGTAAACCCTTACAGGAATGAAGGAATAAAACAGAGGAAAAAGTCTGCGATACTCAGTGGGAAACACACAATAGAAATCACCAGGAATGGATAAAGATTTCTGGCTATACGCTTTCTCATCTGCCAAAGTAAATTTAACAATATCTGTCCATCATCAGGAAGGCCCCACATGAAGCTTTAGTCCGATAAAAAGAAGGCACCACTTACGTCCTGCCCAAAAGCTGCAAAACGAAAGACCAAGAAAGAAACTACCTGGCCATCATTCCCTTCACAACTACCTGTAAACCTAACACGTCAATACGAGCAAATACGATGTCCTCCTCTCTTGAAAACAACAGAATATTTCCCCAACGACAGGAAAGTTGCTAAAGAAATTTGTATTGGTGCAAAGAACAAATTCTTTTTTTTTAAAATGATACTCCAGAACTGCCAACCCGGATGGATAATCAAAATGTATTTAATAATGTAACTCATACTCAGATACTAAAAGCTCTAGAAGCTTATAAAATTGTATCAACTATAATAGATTACCTCAAACATATCACGATACAATTGATCATCACATCGCTCTCTAACCATAATAAAGATACATGTTCATCCAGGAATATTGCCATTAACTGTAGAATATTCAATGGTTGTCTCTCAACCATCCTGTTCACTTCTTATCCCTCTTTCAAATAAACCCCAAAACAACATCGATGGATATGTTACCAGTAACAAGGGAATAGACCACCCCTTTCTCTATCATGGGTAATCGGAAACTCAAGCAAACGATGACTTTGAACTGATAGGGTTGTTGCAAAGTGTTTTTGGGATGACATAGAAATGACATTTGGCCTCAGTAAGTGCGTAAAGGCAACTTCCAAAGAAAACTGTCAACAACAAAATATTATTATCTTAGACCAGGAAGCAACCATCTAAGAACATGGACAGAAAGGTGCGCATAAACACGTCAGAATTAATGATGGCAGAGGAATTGAACCTGCATTCATGGAAGAAAAGATGAAAAAGAGTAGTACAGAAGGCTTTGAGTCATCAATAAAAGTTAGGTTAGCTCTAAGAACTGCATCTAATCCATCAACTCCTTAGAGACAGAGTACAGCTTAAACATCATAAAGTGTAACATAACTGATGTATACAGAGTGGACACTAAAACAATGAAACTCTATACCAACAGAAGAATGCATCCCCCGAACGCAGACGAAGGACGGCTTTTTCAATAGAAAATGTGCTAGATGATTGATCCACTCTATAGAAACCGTCACGTATTTTGGCAGCAAACCATGTTTGGAACTCTAAAAGGAGGGGTGATCAATGTTGGAATAAGGGTCGACGAAGAAGTAACTTTTTGCGCCTTTTGTTGGACAGTAATCATTAAAAAGTCTGAATTTTCATTGAAAAGATGCAAGAAGGCAAAAACTGGGTTAGCATTACTGTCATTGTAAATTGAACTCCCATCTAAAGAAAACTATTTAGCGACTTTTTTTTCAAATTGAAAAAAAAAACATGTAGACATAATAAAGAGTAAATGTTACCATTTTCAGCCCTCTAGCAGTTGACGATTTTTATAACAGTTTTGGTTTACTGTTTCTAACTATCAGTTGTACGATGAAACTCCAACCAACCTCTTTTCTGTCTGAAAATGATTCATAAAACTTGCGTACAGTATATAAACCAAATACAGAATTATCAAAATATAACTTTTTGTGTGAATATATTTATTTATTAGGGTGAACTGAGCCTTTGCCCATTCGAAGGATAAATTTACATTAATATCTCTGACTTTTTAATCAAGCCAAATCAATGACACAGCATCCTTGCAATCAATTGGTCATGAGTTGAAATCATGGGATGACAATTTAAAATGAGAATTTTACGTATTGATTAGCAAAATTAATTTTTGTATGAGGAATTTTTTGATGTAGAAAAAAGTTTTGCTGAAAGTTGACAGAAAGCAACGCAACGCAAAAAAAAAAAACAAGAAATATTTTCAAGTTGGATAAAGGATAATATTCATATAATTGAAAGAAAAATGATGCTGGAAAAAAAATTAAAAAAAATAAGTTGTAGCATCTCAAAATGTTTTATCATCCTGTGGGCATGTTTCAATGCACGTTGACGGATGCAAGCCATATTTTTCCGAGAAGGAATTTGCAGCACTTCACAGGAAATTTTGCTGTTTACTTGTTTGAGTTCTAATGATGAAATGGGGATGTTTTTTTGCTTTGTTTGGTTGGTTTTCCCCTCTACTCCAAACATATGAATAACAAAATATTCTATAAAAAGTTCTGAGATCCAACAACAACTTTCTTTCAAGTTATTCTCTCCACCTTCTAATTGACACTTTCGTTAACATTCTGTCGGATCACTACACATTCACAATGCAAAAATACATATATATATATATATATATATATATATATATATATATATATATATATATATATATAGTTATGAGATTACCTTCATGAATCTAATTGTAAAGATGCTATCGTAAACCACTGAATTTTTTTACATGATGCAATATTTTTTATAGCTCAAAGGTTTCTTTTCTCTCGGGGCAACCAATCTTCTTGATACTAAAATCGAGACGTTAGCAATGTTGTTGCCCCAGGAAAGATTTTAGGCAATGAGAAAAATATATATATCTAATTTGATGATGGGATATTTTGGAGATCAGAGAACCTGAAATACAGCCCCGGGAGTAACCGAAGGCTGACTCCCGAGCTATGATTCCTTTCTGTGTGTCAGTGTATCTAAAACTCATTAAATGGTAGAAGCAAAATAAACAATAGGGTCGATGAGAAAAAAACTATCAGTGAAACGAGTTTAGTTTTCTGTAAAGTAATACTTCCAAAAAGTAGAAGACAAAGAAGAAAAGAGGGAATTCGGGTTAGTCATTGAAAATACACAGTCATTCATGTGTTTTGGCAGCATGTTGTGTTGGGGTGATCAATTAAAAAGTTGGAAAAGGAGGATCAATTAGTAAGTTATTATTCTTGTTTTTATTGGGAAGTGATCGCTAAAAAAACTCCAACTTTCACAAGACAATCGTGATTACTTCCAGGCATAGACGGAGAGACTAATGAAGCATAAATTTACATTGCAAATTTACCTTTGTCGAAAATCCATTCGGGAGGAGAATTTTGAAAAAAAAGGAGCAAGGAAAGAATCTCAAAAAAAAATGTGACACTTTAAAGTTGCAGGCCCCACGCACTTCAAAACTGAAGAAATTTAAGCTTTGGTAAGAGTTTTGCCTCTCAATTATTTAAGGTACGATTGTGGACCAGGAAAGAGTCGAAGGTTAGAAGAAAAGAGAAAATTGGATGGCAAAAACTGATGAAAGTGGTACTGATGGACACGGATGAGAGAGAAAATTGAGACGATAACTACACAACCAACAGAACTGATACAGTGGTCAACCAAAGTCTATGTCGCTACTAATGTCTTCACAGACACCACCCGTGACCATAGATTGTGCAACACCCTATAATTTAGTAACGGCAAACGAACGCGATCAAGTATTGGCTCAGACCGCGAGATAATGACAGCAGTCAAGCAAAAAGCTTGATGGATGACGATCTCTCATTCCGGGAAGAA
This sequence comes from Thysanoteuthis rhombus, assembly GCA_963457665.1. NCBI lineage: Eukaryota > Metazoa > Mollusca > Cephalopoda > Oegopsida > Thysanoteuthidae > Thysanoteuthis > Thysanoteuthis major. Next base: position 8,923,471 of record OY735221.1, read on the forward strand.
GCCATTAGTCCTTATCGTACAACGAAAGCGAAAAATATGCTGTTTCCTGAATTGTACTAACTTCGTTCGTGGCTGACTTCTAAATAGTTTAGATTTGCAACTTGTTGTTGAGAGTTGGTGTTAGACTAATACGACTTGTATTCATGGTGTTAAGTGTGACAAAAACAAGCGTTGATACTGGCATAACTGATTGTTGTTATGTATTCTTGCTACTCTTTTGCTGTAACTATATCTTTCAAACCAATGATTTAACCTGCAGAAAATCGGTATAAGACAACAGCTATGATAACTAAACACACATTCCATGACCCAATACCTTGTATCTATTTTAAATAGTTGATATTTTGAATGGAATATTTCCATGAAACATTAACAACCTCAGCCATTGAGAGGCAGTCTCGTGGCAGTCATAGTTAAGTAGATCTCATTAGTGCCAATGTTATGTTTTTTCAAGCCAAAGTAATCGCCAAATGATATGTTAATGTTGATTTTATCCGGTAAGACAGGGTTTCTCTACCTGAAAGATTTCCACTGCAAAATCTTTTCACTTGTATATCACTCCATTTTCCCTTCATAAGCGTAATAAATTATACTAAGCAAGTAAAGATATCAGTAGAACTCACTAAATGTTTGTTCCAAGAAGTTGCAAACGCCATCTTTTTAAACGAAAGGTAAAACAAAGACGTTTATATGAAATTTTAACTCAGCTTTTTATAGCCTCAGCTTTCATCCTTCTGAGATGTGTTTGGAAATAATGTTCTAGTAGTTAAAAATCATACTTTAATAAAGAATGCACATAACCACTTTCTAAGCTTCTATGATTAATCCGCTTTAATAGAACATCAGAAACTAGGCAACGCTTTCCTGAAACAAATGATCATGATACAGCCGCTACAAGCATTTGTCAAGGAGATTTTTAGCAAAGAGGGAGGGCACGCTCTCAAAGACCACAGAACTTGGAAACTGCTGTATTTGAAGAGTTTGTTTGGGAATATGCTGCAAAAAATTACTTTTCGAAATTGACATAGGTGTGGTTAGTCACAAATTCTAAACTATCACGTGACCAATCCCTCTTAGCTGCAAAACATGTCGGGGTGATCAATTACGATGCTTCTTCTTGGGCAGTGATCACTAAAAAGGTCTGAATCATCGCAAATCAAACGTGAATGCTGCTGGATCTAAACTAAGGGATCGTTTTAGAATGAACCTACATTACAAATTGAATATCGCAAATAAAAACTTATTTTGGGATTATTCCTGCAAAAAGAAAATCTCTAGACGTAATGAAAATTGAATGCCACTTTCATCCTTCAAGCTCTATTGCTGTGGCCTGAACATATATAGCTAGAAAGCTAGTCAGCTTGTCAACCAGACTAACTTGAGAAGTGAGGAGATCTACATTTAGATTTTGATCAATTTTTTTTCCGTTTATTCATCAATTGTTGCCAAATGCACAAAACCAAGAAAGAAAGAAAAATTAGTAAAATAAGTCCTCAAAAAAATCATGTATAAGATCAATAAAAATTTTTCTACAATAAAAAATCCATAACAATGTTAACATAGATTCAGCACAGGCTTCAACATATGAACTGAATTGATTTTGCGTGAGAGATTGTTTTCCTCTCTGTTTGGTGGGATTGAAAATTTCTTTTAAATATTGCAAAAACAATGATTATGCAATACCAAAGAGAACATTAGCAAGTCAGATGAATTGGAAAAAAAATTATAACCTTGGATGTCTGCAGGTGATCTTGCAACAACAACAATTCAAACAGCCATGGAATTGGAACCGGTAGTTCTCTCACAAGTGGCGTATTTTCCTGACTTTTCACCTATTGACTACAATATCTTTTGCCCTTTCTGAGATTCCTGGTTTCATGAGCCGTTTCATCAAAACAACATATCAAATTATTTCTCGAAGAATATATTGAATCAAAACAAGTATCATTCTTTTATGATGGATTACAGCTTTTAGTTGACTGCAGATCATAGATCGGCCAGCAAAAAAAAGATTATGGTTAAATAATTGAGCTATAAACTAATAATAATAAAAATGTCTGAAACAATGCTGGAAATGTTTGCATTGACGTAGCATCACAGAATACACAATTTAGCCGAGAATTGGGGGAGGATCATTGGAAGGCTGAGAAAAACCTTTTAAAAACTGAAAAAATTATACTATAGCTTGATGTGAATGAAGGATTTTGTCAATTTTCTGTCATGTTTCATGCCTGATGAGTTGTTTCAAAAAGTTTAAAGGATTTGAAGATTTATCGATGAATTCATCGACTCATAACAAACCTGGAAAGGATCCACACTTCCACAGAGAGATAACATAAAATCCTAGAAAGCTTGTGGATTTGTTCCGATTATAGAAAAATGATTCTATGAATTTCATAATAATTAATGTTTCGTTTCGTTTTTTGTTTTTTTAAAGACCCGAAACATCAACCCAGTCGGCTTTGAATTCAAGCGAGATTGAATGTTGGATACCTGTATGAACATTTCCTTTCTGGAAACGGTGGATTGAGTTAATGTTATCATCAAATTGTTCTAATCGTTTTCATTTTGATCTTCATCACTTTCTGCATGTCTCTCTCAAAAATACTTATTCTCTGAAAGTCACATACACATACATATGTCCCCCCATGCATACACACACATGCACACACACATTACCACAAACACACATGCAGACACACACTACCGCTCAGACACACAGACACACCTGCCCACGCAGAGACAGAGTAACACACTCACACATATGTACCCAAATAAACACTTACACAGACATCATAAGTAGATGCCCACACACTAGGAAGTAGATAGCCCTTCCAACATATACACTCACAAATAATTGCCAGGTTACTTTACCAACACTTTATAGTAATAGACACCATTGGATACTATTCCAAATATCACTGAACCAATTGACCTTGTTTTATAGAATACTTGGTGAAACTCTCCGAACACACAGGAAACATATAAGGACAGAATGGCGGCCAGACATCTTTATCTGATATCACAGTGATAAAAATAGCAATTACTTTGTGTGACTGGTGATTAGAAAGTACTTAATTTTGCAAGCTGATTTAATGAATGAATTTTAATAACGCTTCAGCTGACAAATAGGAAAATATTCTGAAAAAAAAAATGAAAATCAGGAATTCTTTTTAATTATCGATAAAGATTCACTGGTTTAACGAGCCTCGTCAACAGGTATGATTTTTTTTTAAATTGAAATACCGACTGGAAGTGGGTTTAAATGTGTTGACCTCTGCTATTGAAACCCTCCTGAGAAGCATTTATATCCACTCTCTATCAGTTGGTATTTCAATCTAATAAGTTACGGCCGTTGCTAAGGTGCTCTAGTTGACCAGGCTCACGGATATCACAGATATTATACAAAAACTATTTCTGAAAATTTACCTAAATGGAATGTATACCTCGTCGAATCTGCAAGCCTGCAAGGTTCCATAAAATAATTATCTACCATTAACTAAGATTAAAAATATTATTATGATTGAAATGTATTTCATTTAAAAATAATTCATGGTATACATGCAAAAAAATAGGTTGTTGCCAGGAAAATGTTACGGAGAGCATCCAACACATACGTAAAAACACACACACATATAAAAAAAAATAAAAATGAGTCCGTAGCCCACTTAATTGGTTGGTCGGGTCAAGCAGGCAATTTTCATGCTAATTTTCTAGGTTGTAACCCGAAACTGTCACCAGGAACGTCTCAAGAGACACACACGTATGTACACGTGTACGCATGCACATACACTTGTATATACATAGGCATGGACTTGCAAAGAGAGATGAAACAGTGATAGAGTTGGCATGTTGATTGGAGGGGATTTTTTAGCATCCGTTGGTAAACAAAGACCTCCCCCGGAAATCGACTGACATATGTAAAGTGGGCGTTGCGGAATTACTACTCTCTACATTAATTTTTCGGGGATCCATGCTGTGAATCGTGATGTCCAATGGTTGTCTTGCATTCTTCCAACATGACCAGACCATCGTCATCTGAGTTTTCTAATCCATTATTCTAATCAAAACACTTGCTTATCGTGGGTTTTAACGTTGAGTGAGCAGTCCGTAGAAACGAACGGGCACCACAAAAAATCCATAAAGACATTCACCTCTTGAAGATTCAACTACCAACAAAAAGTATTCCAGGTTATCTCCATCGACGTGAAAAACCATAGACCCTGTATCGAACAGAAGAAGGAAAGTAATGAAACAAGAATTCAAGCAGCAATTCGCACTACGTCACCAAGCTTTCTATCCAGCCATCTTTGCAGGGACGTGAATGCCCCATCGGCCTGAATTCGTTGTGGGTTCCAAAAGTAAAACGCTTCTTTTGGTATTTGTTTGTGAAGACAAAGTTACCAACTTGATCTTTAATCTAAATGATGATTTATGTCAGTTTGCCCTGGATGAAAACGGTTTGGATATCCAGTTATATGAATTTTGATATAAACCCTACTGAAATACAAAAATGGAGTCAAGTATAAGGATATATTAAGAATTATGTTATCTTATAGATTATTATTGATTCAGTTGCATTTTGGGTAGAGTAGTGTCAGCTTGAGTAGATTTCCATCTGAATCAATTATATGTCACAATATTCCAGTGTTAAAGAAAAGAATGGGAGAGATGACTCTTGGCATTTTCAGAAAGTATTAGAAAGAGGATTATGTACGTGTTTGAGAACAAACACAGCATTTTTCAGAGATATCTTACATTGATTAGGAGATTTAGAGGATTTCTCCATGATCTCAAAGAATCGTCGTATCAAAAAATTTCAATACATCGGTGGAAACCATTTTATTTTCAATGGATATAAATCTTTATCCAGTTTTATCATTTGGGAGTAAATTTGATATCAACAAAAATATGGCTATATATATAAATATATATATATATATATATATATATATATATATATATATATATGTGTGTGTGTGTGTGTGTGTGTGTGTGTGTGTGTATATATATTCACATATATTTGTGTGTTTATATATATATATATATATATATATATATGTCATTCTCTTCCAACTCTGGATCAGAGAACTGTTGTGGATGGGGAATCGAGCATAAGTAAATATATAGCTCGATTCAGCCCTACTGAAAGTCCATTTCTGCACAAGGCATGTAGAGAATATATGCCTCTGGGTCTTAAGCGGGGTTTCAATCCTACTCCACGGCATTAGAAGTGATGTTGGATAGTCTATAGCCACACAGAATAATGCAATCTCAATACAAGAAAACAACTGTCCGTAGATGATACAAACAATGGAAGATTACTCGAAAATTAAAAGAGAGCTGAGTTTTTACCGTACTCTCCTTATATATATATATATATATATATATATATATATATATATATATATATATATATATATATGCAAACACACTATAATGACACCAGTTGTTGGAATGATTTTTACCATTCCCTTGGTAAGTCAGCACACTTCAGTGTACACAACTGCGTTTTGTTTATACGGTATTCGTATATTTTTTTTAAATCACATACAAGAATGTGATTTGATACAGCGTTTCATTGGTGTCGTCTTATATCCATCTTTCGGGGTTTTATTAGTTATATTAATAGCTTATTTTGATGGTCTCAGTTGACGTTATATAAAACGCAACCTGGAATCAAAAATAAATTGAAAACATTAGATTAGAAAAAATAGCGTGCATTTTGAAAGGCATTCTCGTATAGGGTTGACCGGTACTGTACAATAGTTTCATGCAACAACGATTTTATCATTACCTTTTGTAGCACGATGGGTAATCCCATATTTTGGTTCTGCAATATGCTTTGCTTCGAATTTTGGGGTAGATTTATGAATTGTTCGGGTAGATTTTCTTTTGAGCCCTTTTGTAGACAGGATATTAGGGCGAATCATTCATCTGTCTTCGTGATTTTCCAATATCTTGAAGTTTCAGTTGGATATTTATTTCTCCATTTTTGTACGATGATAAATTTTCATCTCTTTTGAATTCGTAGCCTACTAAGCGGATGTGTTGCTCGATTGGTAGTAGCTTGTTGTGATTTGAGTTTCTTATTCTTTGTTTATTATTGTTAGTAGGTTTAATATCAAATTACGATTTGGACACTCCCAACGTATTTTATATTGTAGGGATGCATTCTAGGAGATAGATGAAATTTCTGCTTCTGCAGTTCAAATTGCAGCTGATTTCATTTGTTGTACAAGTGGGTTGTTGGTGGTTGCAACGTAAATCGTTTTTCCTCTTGCAGTGTTGACAAAATTTGACATTATTCATCGTAGGTGTTTCTCTGATAATTCTGTTGTTGATTGTGATGTTGCTATCAATCAAGTCTTTGAGATTTCGAAAACGACGATAGGAGACTAGACCTTGTATTGGGGACGGATGTCGTAGTTCTGGTTTAAGTTTAAAGGTATACCAACAGTGCCTGATTATTTAGGAGTATTATCATTATTATCGGGGATGGTGTTGTTGAATGTCGTTAAGAGACTTTTGATTCGATCTATCCTCGTCAGTTAGTTTTAAGATGTCAACTCCTGTGATATTGATTGCTGACTTAATTTGATCTTTTAAAAAAACTTTGTCCATTGTGACGTGTTGTGAAATGTATGATTAGTTTTTCACAATTTTTAATCAATTCTTTATTGTCTTATCATATCTTTCTGAGTCTGAGAGCTTGTGAGAATTAGAGGTTTTTGGATGTGTACATCTACTATTGATATCGTTGGTTGTGGAGTTATGAGTGTCAAAAGCTTTATTGTGAATATAGGTTGTAGGTTTCCCTTTTTCACGCAAGATAAGGTGATCAAAAATTCCATAGACTGCGCCAAGGTTCTGTAGTCGAATTTAATAGAAGCATGTTGAGAGTTAAGGCGCGTATATCCATTTTAGATTCTCATCATTGTATATTATTAATATGTCATCAAATTTTCTGGTATAGAAGAGACAGTCGTTGATAATCTCTGGATTATATATGTTCCCTTAAATTTATCCATGAATATATGAGTCTATGATAATGCTACAAAAGTACTGATGGTACAACCCTTGGTTTTGAGAAAATTTCCTTCATCGAAGTTGATGCTATTTGTATCAAATATTGCTGTGGAATATTATTTCAGTTTTGAATTTTTCTATTACCAGTTAACACATTTAGTTAAAGCTGCCATTGCTTCCTCGTAACTGGTATTGAAGTTGAAGCATAAAGACCCATAGTAAATGAGATATAATCCTGGGGTATCATTTAAATTTTTTGAATTTTGTTAACGGAGCCAGTGGTGTCTCATGAGTGAGATTTCTTTTTGTTGAGGTTTGTATACTGCAATGTACACAATTCAATAATTTGACGGTGGGGCAGTTAATTGATGCAATCGATGGTTTTCCCAGTAGCTTTTCGTATGTGTTTTAAGTAACACGTCGAACAATATATATATATATATATATATATATATATATATATATATATATATATATATATATATATATATATATATATATATATATATATATATATATATATATGTATATGTATATATATGTGTGTGTGTGTATGTGCGCATGTTTATATATGTATATATAAAGAAAGAAGGGGAGAGATCGATAGATGGATGGATAGATAGATACATTGACTGAGAGAGAGAGAGGGGGGGGTTCATAAAGTTATCGACGAGGGCGAGATGTGGATATATCATTTACTTGCAAATATCTCTGAAATTTTTGCTTTCTTCACGTTTAAGGGGTACATTAATCCAATACCTGAGGCTTCAAAGAACGGTTTGGTTAGATCGGTTTATACACACACCTTCTCATATATATATATATATATATATATATATATATATATATATATATATATATATATATATATATATATGTATATATATATATATATATATATATATATATATGTATATATATATATATATATATTCCTTTTATTTATTTTTTTTTTATTATTTTTTTTATTATTTATATATATATATATATATATATATATATATATATATATATATATATATATATGTATATATATATATATATATATATATATATATATGTATATATATATATATATATATTCCTTTTATTTATTTTGAGAAAGAATGCGTATACATACATATATATATATATATATATATATGCATGTATGTGTACATATATATATATATATTTATATATATATATATATACATATATATCATTATTATCATGTTTTTTATTATTATAAATTCTGTAATACTTTAAAATATAACGCGATTTTTAATCATTTACTCTGCCCTATTCTCTCCAACTGTTGATTCTATTCACGTTGTTTAGGCTGAATGATGCATACACCGTGTAATAATGGTAGATCATTTCAAATATTGTTTTAATACACTACAAATCAATTCATAATCATTATGTCGGAACGTGCATCCATTCATTAATATATCTCCCTCTCTGTATGTCTCCCTCTGCCTCTCTCTCTCTCTCTCTCTTTCTCTTTATATATATACAAGTCGAGAAATACACACACACACACACAATATATATATATATATATAATATATATATATATATATATATATATATATATATATATATGTATATATATACATTTTTATATATGTGTATAAATATATAAACTGTACCTATATATATACATGATTGTAATTTTGCTCACACTGATAATATTCTGAATCCTATCTCTCTTTTCATAATTTAAGCATATATGTTCGTGAAAGTGGTCTGGACCTCCATTTTTTCTCAACGAACATATTGATCAGACATTATCTCATTTTCAGTAATGATTTCAATACATAGCTTATGAAATGTTCATGGATTTTATAATACAAAACCTTTTTTAAACCGTGCTTACTTATATATGATGTGAGAGGAGGTGCGATCCGTGTTAAAACATGTTTATTCTATCTTCCTTTCTATTTCTATAACCAATCTAAACATGCAATGAATTCAGTTGTGATAACGCCAATTAATTTGACCACCATCGTATATATTTCGAGTTGGAATTTCCAGAAATATGTCTGAATACATAGCTTCGAGATATACGAATGTATTGTGATTTTTTTTTCTCCTGAATATCAATTATATACGTAGGCTTGCGATACATATGTTCCCCGATTATATGCATTCCGTGCTCAGTAATGCAACACACACACCGCGTCATTATCTCGTTTTACCTCGAAGCAAAAAGTATTTCATATGGGTGTGGTTGATAGAACTGAAACAATACATTTACAGCATCCCAGACATACCAAGTGCACTAGTGACTACTTTATATTAGTTACCAGATTCAACCCTTGGCCATGCGAAATATATATCCACTGAATGTCCGTATGTATGTTAAAGTGTAACAAAAGAACCAAACAAAGTTTCCCCATGAAACTTTCTACGCATGCGATTGTGGCACCAGTCATATTCCAAAAAGATATATTTTAAAAATGCATAGGAAAATCTGCAGATGCTTACAATACCGTACTATAATACGTGTATCTTTTGTTGGATCATCCTGGTATTCAAATCAAATCTGATCCAATAGTTAATGACAGAGTTTCAAATAAGGTACGATTCAATATATACTTAGTTAAAATATAGGACCTCTTATTTGGGATAGAGTCCCCATGTACGCATTCTGTCAGCTGAAATGAAAAAAAGCATCGTTGGATAGGTTTTTAGCTACTAAAATATATTCACAGATCTGAGAGGAGTGATTCATATCAGTATGTACAGACTTATTTGTAAGGAGAATGTTTTGATCATCGAGACGTATCCAATGAAAACGTACGTTAATCTCGTCCTTTCACGCGAGAACACATTAGGAGGACTCTTAAAGTGGCTTAGTCAATAGCATCTGTGCAATGTCAAGCGACGGAGCTACTCAATGGGAATACGTTGCATTGGAATTATACACATAAATACATCAGGGAATGATAAGTAGAAAGAATCAGCCGTAGGAAATGCATGAGTCATTCTATGGAGCAAGGGATACAATTTCCGGAATAATTCGATGGCACGAAATTAGCGCTTATTTTGGGATCTGCCATTAAGTCTCCAACGTTGACAGCCAGGTGAGTGAATCTATCATGTGCTGTTGTGTTCGATGGACCAATTGCATATTTCTGGTTTTATTTTCAACGCAAGGGGCGAACCCAGTGTTTTGGGCAAAAGGTCGATTTTATTTTACATGAAAGGAAATAAAAACTAAAACAAATTTCAAACATCAAAAACATGATTCAATCCGGGTTTTTTTAAAATATTTTAATAATTCTTTTTATCTCTCGAGTCGACAAAAGTATGAAGCAGAAATAAACATAATCAGAAAATCATAATGAAACAATGAATAAAACAAGATATAAAAAACATCAAGACTTGAGACTTCTCAATAATATTAAATGTTTTATGCTTAATTTACTATTACGATTATTGGGGTGTTTATCAATAGAATCACTTCATTCAGATATTTTTTTCAAATTTGAGTCTGCTTGCTCGACAGTGAGTGATCTTGACCGCTCAGATGCACCGTTGAGCTGCTACTTGCTACGATTGTGCATGGTTCATCTGTAGCTTCTCGCTTTAAATAACCACGTACGAATGAGCTGAAATGAACCATAAGATATGTTTGTGATTTTTTAAAACTCATCAAGAGTACAACGTGGATCTACTTTTTTTTCTAATTTTCTCAACAGTTTTGTCAGCTCTACAAGTTAATGAAAGAGATAAGACGTCATGACGACCATGGATTAATTATTTTCTGATTAACGTGTTACTCAACTAAAGACGCATGTACTTTTATGCATTGATGGGCACAGCTAATTAAAAAAATGCAGTGATGAGCCGCTAAAAAAAGCATGGATTAACACTATTCAAAAAACCTTTGACAAATACATTCATCAACGATTCGTTGATTTTGCTATAAAACCTTTAAATCAAGCTTAGAGAGCCAAAGTTATGATATGCTGCAGCTTAGACATCGAACTTTGAAGAAAACTATATGCTGATCGAAAACTAGAATTGATTTCCATTTGTTCATGCAATAGTTTATGTGCACCCTGATAAAAATTCGTTATTAACATGCTCTAACTTTTTGGAAACTTCTTTGTCCAAGTAACAACAGATTAATTTTTCTGTTTTCGGTTTTTGAGCAAAAATGTCGATCTGGAGCTAAATTCATATAATAAATTTAACCTTTGCTTCCACTCAATCTGTAGCGATTTATCAGTCTAATGTTATTGTTAACCATACCCACTGTGAATAGGTTTCTCAACTTTTATAAGCTGGTCTTTGTAGCTGGTGTTGAAAAATGCGGGTGTGCACTCGGATACGTGAAAATAAAGATGCATAGATTAAGGGTCGTCAATGATGACGGTACCATACGGAATGATCAACTGTTTCGTGGACCACAAACCTCAAATGGTGTATATCTCAGGTGAACAAAATTCAAAAATCCAATATGGTCAATGATAACCAGTCCTTAAAAAATTATAAGCGATTTTAGAGACCAACAAATCTTTTTTGGGTGAAACAATTTTGCTGAACTTGTGTCTGTTGCCAAAAACAACATTTGCTTATTTTCATGGCTACATGATATGTACATAAATACTCTCATTTTACCTTCTCTGAGACATTGACGATAAATCTCTCTTCACTTCTCCCAAATGTTTACTGATCTCACATAGGGACAGCATCTACCTAACGGATAAGTTAAAACCTGACCCCATTCCCCTCTACTTCACCTACATTTACGGTGTTTTCATTTTATAGCTTTTTTTCCTTGGGATCATGCTTCGACTAGTGAAGCACGTCACAAAAACAAAATTAAACTTTAACTCGGTCTCTGAATTATCAATTATATGTATACATAGGATTAAGTCATCCACAGACAGCTGTTTCGCTGTATCACAACTCTTCAGTGTGGCTATAGACTATCCAATATCGCAAGTAGGATCGAAACTTTCGATTCAGATACAGAGGCTAGCATTTTACCCCAACTCTAGGCCGATCTGAATGGTTGGTAGGACCGAATTTAAGCAATTCACCCATGCACAATTCCTCATTCATTAGAGTGCACGATTCCAGTGTGGGAAGAGCATTACTACATAGATTATAATGAACGAGTCAGCTCATTTTGAGAGTGCCCAACCCAGAACAAGGGCCTATCAATTATAACATACATATCCATGTTTGTGTGTGTGTGTGTGTAACGTACTAGGACTTCATTATTCAATCACTGTTCCTGATTATTCATTCAAGATTGGTCGTTTTCATGTGACTATTTTTTATTCATATACATCCATTGGTATATTATCAAATATTTGTTGCAAAAAATGTTCACAGTACTTAGCTATGTTATTGTCTGTTTCGAATGACATCTTGGAAGATATGTAGGCAGGGAAAAAAAACAAGCATCTGCGTATTACTCAGTCTAAGCTCCATGAGCCTCTCGAACCTATTGCTATGTATAAAAGTACCATCTTTCAAGATGTAAAAATTTATGAGAATATGGACGTGTTATTGATGGTCGGCTGACTAATTCAAGACATGAGAAATTGGACCCCAAAAATCGATGAGCTAAAGAATAGAAAGGGTAAGCTATATCCGATATTCCTACTCCAACAACTTGCGAAAGATTATGATCCAGAGTACAAAACCGTTATCCGGATAACCAATGGGGCATGCCAATATCCAATACCACAAGATAAAATGAGTTCCGATTTATTCCGACCTGAAAATCATGAAATGAAAACTAATCTTCTGTACCTGTACAGGACTGCATTATTCTGGTCTAACTGCCTAGATATTGATTGAAATCGACGACAAAACGTACATTGAGGGTAAATTACCAAGCGAAATTTCCTGGACATGGTTTCTTTTGAGAGGATCCTGGAAGTAATTTGAATTCTGTTGGACACGATTTGGTCAAGAAATTGCAATTTAAAATGCAGTTATGATACGTCATAAGTGATACTGGTGTATCACCTTCATTCGAAGGGCGCCAGGGACTCGTTATCAAACAGAAATTGTATAAGTATCAATGTTCGCAAAAGCAGAGACATCTTTGGAGACAGCAATAGAGAATAATGGGAAGGAGAGCGTTCTAAACGGACGAAGTCAAATGTCGTTTTGCACGATTGAACCATACTTAACAGCAATCCAAACAATTTATTACTAGGGAGGAAGATATTCAAACAAATATTTTTCGATACCCAACAATAAAAAAAAGTCTAGGTGCTAATCAAAAAAGGAAGTTCTGCAAATGGTTCCTTCTTCTAAACGGTGAATGAGCCAGAAAGGGAAAAAGAGATAAGTGATGGGAAAAAGCAACGATCTTCTCTGATGCAGAACTGCCAATTCTTCATGCACAGTGTGAGAATTCTGCGATCGAAAATAACAAAATGATTATCGGTAATTTGTATATAGATATTGATTGTTTTAGACAGCATTCTGTTTCAATTGAAAGGATGATGTGTATGTTTTTTGAGATATTGGCCTTTTCAAAGGAATCAAAAATCGAAGTATTAGATTGGTCATCCCCACCAACAGATCTCAACATTGTAAAACCTCCGTACAAGGGTTTGGAATAGGTTTGTGAATGATTTGAAACATGGATCATCAGGGACAAAAACGATATTGTAATGAAAAATTGGATAAAACGTTAGAAGGTAAAAAAAATCATTTACAACTTATCCTATGATTTCGGAAGCCGTCTTTGTCTTTATGTATTTGTATAAGTTCGATTCGAATATACGATTGATACTTATTCTTGTTAGGTATGATAATTTTGGTGTGGCGATAAGGATGTATAAAGGTGATTATCCGGTGTTATTGACTTATTATTCCCCCCACTCAAATACTTCATATATATTCTGCTGGCTGAACGATTGTAATATGGCGATCTGAGATTGCAGTTATGAGGAAACTCAAATCAAATAAAATGGAAGGGGTGGTGAACAAAAATTTGAAGATTGGCAATGCTCTATCTGATATGAAATCAAAAGATCGATCTTTTCAAAATCGTATAAACTTTTCAAAGGAACCTTATGTATATTTCTATAAGTGATTTAAAGCGTGTATAGACATCTTGGTGCATTTCCCATGTACAATGTTGTCCATAAATGAAAGCACCCCTACCAAAGTTATGAAATATTTCTCATAGGGAAGTATGTTTTGGACACCAACACATTCATATTTTTGACAACAGAATTCTAATCCCGTAGAATTTGTTCATTGATTATAACTGGTGATATTTTGTGTAATATTCAACGAGAAATTTAAAAATTCATCCTGTTTTGGTTTAAATGAAAATTAGCTTTTTTATCAAAAGTTGTTGGGATGAATTCATTCATGGCGTGTACGATATATATATATATATGTGTGTATGTATATATATATATATATATATATATATATATATATATATATATATATATATATATATATATATATATAAAAACACACACACACACATATATACATATATATATATATATATATATATATATATATATATATATATGTGTGTGTGTGTGTGTGTGTCCGTATGTGTACTTCTGAGTCAAATACTGCTTTACAATATTCTGATTTAGATTCCCATCATTCACCACTCGCCATTTCTCTCTAGATTCTTTGCTATCTGTGCATCTTGTTGCAGTGTGATTTCCAACAAGGCAACAAACATTAATGAAAAAACCCAAGAGAGATACGAAACCACAGTTAGCTAGAAGTCTCGCCCTAAAAAAAAACGCAACAATAAACACCCCGACTAAAAACAGAAAATACATCCATGAATAAAAGTTGTTAAGCCAGAAAGAATGAAGAGAAATTTATTCGCTCTCAAAAAAAAAACACATCCATTTTATGGCTTTATTCAATTATTGTGAATATTAATGTCTTTTTATCTATATCGGGTTTTTCTTTCTTTTTCACTCTTCCTCATTATATTTATATATATATATATATATATATATATATATATATATATATATATATATATATATATATATGTGTGTGTGTGTGTGTGTGTGTGTGTGTGTGTGTGTGTGTGGCAGGGTGAGTCCTGACGCCCTTAGTCACATTTACCAAGCTACAACACAGAAAATTTGCCTGAGTACATTATTAGACACCATCTGAAAACATTTTTTTGTTTTTTTTCGATAAAAATGCTTTTTGGGGTCTCTATGGTCATTTCGAGCCAACAATGCACAAATCTCTTGTCAGTTTTTCTTTTAGATAATTTTAGATAAAAGAGCTATATATTAGATGCTTTTTATAGATAAATAGCGCGATAGAACGAGGAGCCAAGCTGATTCAATTATGCAAGATACAGATATATATTATTATTAATCCTTGTTCCAAATACTGTCAATTTTGAAGCTGCATATTAATGCTAAATTGAAGGTTCGGCAATCTATTGGATATTTCCTGCTGTACCTATTCATAAATACATTCATGTATGTATATGTTGTATACATATAAGCGCGCACACACACACATACACACGCAACCACACAAACATATATATATATATATATATATATATATATATATATATATATATATATATATATATATATGTATATATATATATATGTATATATATACATACATATATATATATATATATATATATATATATATATATATATATATATATATGTATATATATATATATATATATATATATATATATATATATATATATATATATTATCAGATAATGTATTTATTACTTGTAAATGAACTTGATTTATTTCCAACAAACCTATTTCCATCACCTCTATTACTATTTATCGCCAGCTAAATTATTTTGTAGAACTAAAACACGTGGGCATCAATTATTAGACTCTGTTTATTTCATTTAGTTTCACAGTCCTTTTGGCAAAGCAAATATTCATACGCACATAGTATATCTTTTAAGCCTAGACAAATGTCAATACACGACATACATACACCCACGCACATGCATACGCACACATACATTTTGAGAGAGAGGGAGAGAAAGAGCAGGGGGGAGAGAGAGTGTAAAGAGAGCTTCACAGTATCAAACCCTAGGCACATTAAACAATATTTTATAATTCTTTTTGAAACAATTCAGTCACTCACATCCCTATATCTTTTATATATATATATATATATATATATATATATATATATATATATATATATATATATATATATTTATATATATATATATACAGAGAGAGAGAGAGAGATAGATAGATAGATAGATAGATAGATAGATGGATAGAGATAGAGATATTGGGAAAAACGTTGTGATTTATCCGACATAATCAAGGATCTGATATACTATATGAAAAAAGCCAGGGTTTAGCAAATGGATTGAAATCATTTCCGTTGTATGTTTCAAAAGACTGTTTGCTGTCGCTGTCAAACGACGAATGGGGAAAATGATAAATTTTCCGAGTACCCTCGTCCCCCCTCTATGAACCTTGTTATCTGCAGAAGTTTACTGTGTTTCCCATATGACGTTTCACTTCAAAAAGAATTAGTATACAGACATATATATACATATATATATATATATATATATATATATATATATATATATATATATATATATATATATATATATGCATATATATATATATATATATATATATATATATATATATATATATATATATATATATACATTGCATCGTAAAATATACAAACTTTTTTTCAAATGATCTTTGGTCGTTATTACACGGTATATATCACTC
>OY735221.1:8945221-8957721 GCA_963457665.1 Thysanoteuthis rhombus
GCTTCAAATATGATAAGCAAATAAAAACAAATCGAGTAGAACATAGCAACAATGAAAAAAAAGTAGAACTAGGGAAAGATCATGTGATATACACCACCGTTCAGCGTACAAGTAAAAACCAACTTAGGGGGAATATTCATCAATTTAATAGAAAAAACACTTTCCCGCAAATAACCCACTGAGTAAAATACGTAATAAGAACGAACTTAAAATTAGTTATGGTTGCGTAAATAATTTTAATAAATTCGTTGTAAAACATAAAAACAAAGTAATTATGAATAATTCTAATGGAGAAAGTATAGATAAACAATATTGCAAAAATGCAAATAGAAACGGATGTCTTTTGCGAAATAAATGTCTAAAATCGAATATTATTTACCAAGCTGGAAAATCAACCGAAAAAAAACTCTTAAAAGTGAAATATTATATCGGAATATCTAAAACATCATCTAAACAAATACTTGCCAACAGTATATAAACATTTACGAACAAAAAATACAAAAACAATACATCATTGTCGACATATAATCGGAGACATTTCGATAGCAAACTCAAAATCACTGTAAATGTGAATATATCAAGACAAACACACTGGATATTATGATTATGTTCATGTTCTTTATGCCTAAAAAGAAATTTAAAATCATCACTATTGACAAGAGAACAAAAAAATGAAAAGGATTATTAAAGAGAAAAGAATACGTACCGTTAGAATGCCGGCATCACTTTGAATTTCCCTCAAAAAACATGATTTAACAGCCAACATATGGTTATACTAAAAATTAACTACCATCAATATATTACCTCCCTTCTTATTCCTATTAACGTTATTATTTTATACCTGCAGCCACTTTGAAGACCAACCCAATCATATAAGATATCTTTGACATGCAGAAATAGGCCACATCCAGAAAGATTAAAATCATCAAAATCATACAAAGGTGAATCCCAAGATTGAGTGAAAGATACAAGTGAGAATATAATACTCGCAGAAAGAAAACACACCACAAAGGTTTGATTGTTCAACAGCATACTGATGACTAAAATGTTTATACTATAACCCGCTGTTTTATTTATAACAACCAACAAGCACAGCATCTCGTGTTCAACGGAATATTTGTCATCTATCTATCAATATATCAATCTTTATTTTCAACTCTCTCTCTCTCTCTCTCTCTCTCTCTCTCTGTACCTATCTATCTCTCTCTCTCTCTCTATATATATATATATATATATATATATATATATATATATACACTGATAAACTAGGCCATTATGGATAATTGGATGTTGGTCCTTCCCAGACCACCTATCCGATTTGACAAGGATTCACCAATACCTCTCTAGGTTCCCTCAGGGATCTGGTATTAGGATGTTAACAGCACTTCTTATCACAGATATGAATGAAGAACTCATACTCATATTTAACAATGTTTTTAGATTGTCCCCTTCACTTCACTATATATATATATATATATATATATATATATATATATATATGCACAAATCTGTCTGGAAGATATAAAGTCATTTTGATATTATCTTGTGTACTGTGTGAGTGTTGCATTCACGAAAGGAAAGGATTTTCATTTTCATATTTTACACACATTTTTTTTAATTATAGCATCACTAAAAACAGTTTACATTTAGTTTCATACAACGCTCTGCTATTTCTCAAGAGATTTCAGAACAAGAACAATATTTAGTTGGGAATGATAAGTTTACACAATATCTCCCAAAGTTCTCCAAGAATTGATGAAATCTCAGTTCAGATCCATAGGGTATATTAAAGTTATGATCCCTGCATCATAGCTATGTGACCTAACAATATTACGATGGATTAGATGAAACTATCCGGAAGGTTGAGCCATGGATTATTGACAAACAATCAAATGGAACCTTTTTTTTCGATTAAGAGACATTTTTAAAGACATTTCATAAGTATATATATGCTTTTATGTGTCCACACTATATTTTCAAAGGTTATTTATGAATTGAAATTACATTTTGTGGGAGCTTTGGCCGTTGGCTAAGGAAGATTTGCTTTAATTATTCAGGCAGATCCAGTGTAGTTTCATAATTACCTCCCCTGCATCGTAATTATTTCTAAACTTATTCCCATTTACAGTGATAATGGTGCCAGTGGATGTATGTGTTTCTGTGTTCATTCGTATTTACTTTCATTTTGCTTCTGTTCCTACAGGTTCTTTGTATTTTAAACTATCTTCAAAGCTATTTACATGGATTTTTCTCAGTTTTTAACTTGGTCAAGCTAATTTGCTGGCTATGCATCTTGGATACGGGCTGCACCAAATAAACAATTACTCCTTATTATGTATTAAAAAACACATCGCATTAAATTTTCCAAATTTTTCCTGTAGATATTTTTTTTCGAGAGTCAGAAGGGGGCTTAGTTCAGGAGGTAACTTCAAGCTAAATTGATCCTTCAGTTAGTGTATACATGTCTTTTGAAAACTCAGACTTTTTTAAATGGTCAACACCGAATGAAAGGAAAGAGAAGCTACTTATTGATTGATCACTCCTTTTCCAATTATTTTGATTTGATCACCCCGAATACGGCATGCTGTAAAAAGGCTTTGGTAATGTGGTGGTTTCTATTGGTTGCCTAACCAGATGTGTTCCTCTTATCATGATTCAATACACCTATCTACAAATTCTGTTTCTTGTATCCCTCTTTGTTATAATTTAACGATAGACATTCCAAGAGAGGGCTGGAACAAAATCTAGCTGGGAGAAAATAATGCTTACAGAACAACGCAGGATATAAGGAGGCAAAATGCATTATATAAGTTAGTCCCGTTAAGTAATAGGTAAAGCCAGCTTTTACTTAGCATGATAGCTTGCAGCTATGAATCTTCAGTTTGAACAAGTTTTGAATGATGTTATGAAAACAGTTTAATTTCAACTGGTGTTAGCACAAAAGGGATAGAGAAAAGAAAGGAAAAAAAGGCTCGATGTCCTCGAACACGGATAAGGTCTCCAAATTCCAGACAAGATGGCACCTTGGAGAGATAGCTTTTCAGGATGGGATTTGACCACATGGGGGACGGAGGGTCATTAAAATCTACTTGTGTTGTCGATTTGGATTGCTTGGCATCAGGAACCAATTAAGGCCTCCGTGTTGGGTTGTGTGGGCGTGTGAATGGGATCGGAATCCGGGGACTCTGGTATCGAGGTTAATGAAAACCGGAGATTTTCTTCGGATAAATATCTGGCAGAATTGGAAGATTTCATTATTATTACACCCTAAAAGTAGGCGTAAAGGCACCCTGGAAGTGAAACTTACAAATAGTCTTTTCCCTCCTTTCGCCTTGATTCTATTTAGTTGTCTGTGTGTTTTTCCCTAACTCTCGTCTGTATGCATGCAATATGCTGCCTAGATAACGTTTTGCTGACAAATGGGGGACAAACCCCCCCTAACATTTGGTCCCATATGACAACTGCCTTTAGTATAGATAACACTTGACAAATTGCCCCCTGGACAATATCCCCATTGGTTAAATCATTTACATTGCCATCAATTTCATTTCAATAAATTTCAACTTTTACTCCACAATTGATTAGCTATTTTAAGCGAGCGATTATCCGGAGGGTAATTAATCTAAAGCCATAAATAAGAAGAATTATACAAATACACAAGTATTTTTCTTGTTGAAGCACTGATATATTGTAAGCTAATACAGCTTAACTTCCATTGAAAATATACCTGTGTGTATGAGTGTGTGTTTACATCTGCATGCATTCAGTGTGACCACCGACAACAGGTCGTTGTCAGTACACAAGGCGGTGCAGTATCCAGTTTCAAGTTGTTTGGATCAGCAGTATTTGAGAAATCTATGTACAGCAATCAATCACTAACTGGCCAGTGTACAAAGATGATAATTGATGGATGAATCAAGCAGTACACAAGGACGTGCACTGATCATTTTAATGTTTTGGGATCAGCAGTCCTCTGGAAACCTAGCGGAGATAAATCTAAAAAGTACTGATAATTGATTTTAATCCATTGTTCCTATAAATTATGTCCCTTGACTTTCATCCGAGCCTGAAGCATTGCTTTCAATATTGGCATTATTTATCCTTACGTAATTTTTTATTGCTTACAACGATTATTTCATTGAGCAATACGCATTCGTGCTGGTAAGGGTAGAAGGAATGGAATCAGCGATCCAGGTTCAATCTCTGACTGTGACAGTCCGTACTTACTTTGCATTGATAGCATTTGGAGAGTCATATATCAATCCCAGTATCCCTGTCAATATGTCATTGTCCACCAAACATTCCTATGAAAATGGAGGTTTATGCTGATTTGTGGGGCCCGGTAATCCAGAAATAAGTGTGGTTGATTGCATGAAAGAATAAGCAAGAGTATTGCCATTGCATTCTATACCCTAAATCGATCCCTATAGTATGGGTAAAATTCAGAAACAAGTCTGGTTAGTAACTGTCATGTGAAGAACTATTTTGGTCTCTATATCAGGAAGAACACTGGAAAATCCGTAAATTGAAAGAGTCGGCCCATATGCTAGGCAAGCAAAACTGCCTCAGTAATCTTAGCATTGAAATGGATACCATAAGGGAACCTCTAATAATAAAAGACAGAAAATAATAACATCAAAAAAAAAACCGTCACCTGAGGTTTAAGGCTTCTAAAAATTAGCACCTGTTGTCCATATGGACACATAGCGCAATTGTTACTGCGTCAGATAAATTACTGTTAAGTAATCTGATGTTTCTTGGTTCGATCCTAGTGTGAGACAGTATAACAATACTACAAACGCTAAAAGAGGGGAGTACGGTCAATATACCCCCGTCGGATAAATAAAGGGTTCGGTTTGTTACTTCCCAAAATCTCCAAGATGATACCTGACGAAGGCCGTAGAGTGCAACGGCTGAAACGTTGTATGAAAAACAACAAAAATGAGGATGGTCCGAATACCAATTGAAATATTTTGGTCACATATCGTATCTTTTTTTCTTACATAGTAGAAACGAGTATGTGTTTGAATTCGTACCCCTCTAGCTCCATTACTGCCTGATGCATACGAAGCCAGGCATACCAACTCCAAAACCAAAAAAAAGTACTTTGACTGTTATGGTAGACGATTTCTGATGCACACCGTTCTTTTTTTTTCTTTTTTCTTGCACCTACGCCATTGCTATCAACATTCACATTGTACATATGCACATTGCTTTTCCAACATCATATTAATGCTTGCTAGAAATATGTCAAGCTAAGTGCTAAAAGCAGCGGCAAGGATTGAGAGAGAACGTCACAGGTGCAAGCAATTTGAAACCGGGGATAACAACATGTTAAAGCACTGTTGAGTTGGACAAGAATTCTTTTCCACGAATTTAATCATCAATTAGTTCTTTTCGGCGTTCCTTCTCAAATGTTTCTGCATTAGTTCCACTGGATTTGTTTTTTCAAATCAGTTCTGAAAACATTTAAACATCTTCATAAAAACCTTTCTCAAGTAAATTCACACAAACTCACACACTAGAAGCCTGATGTATAGGCCAAGTTATATATATATATATATGTGTGTGTGTGTGTGTGTGTGTGTGTGTTTCTGTGTGTGCCAATGGAAATGACAATTGGAAGGTGAAAGGAAAAATTCAAGAGAAAGCAGGTGTTAGATCTCAAAAATATTTTATCAACACGTGGGCAGTTTTTGGTGGATGCAGACATGCATACATTTAAAACCTGATGTATCGGACAAATGTTATGTATATGTATCTGTGTGTGTGTATATGCATGTGTGTGTGTGTGTTTGTTTTTTGACAAAAGTGACAATCGAAAAGTGAAGAGAAAAACTTGTGAAAAAGTGGGTGTAACGCCTGAGAAATAATTTTTCATGTGGACCTGTTTCGATACATCTCGACGTGTGCTAGCCATCTTCTCCAGAGGAGCACAAAAAATTGTCGTTTACATTCAGTATTAGGATCCAAGTTAGGTCTAGAATAAGAAGGGTCTAGAAAATGACCGGTCACCTCATAATTTTCACTTTCATCAACATTCCGTTGGATCACTCTGCATCTACAATTTATATATATATATATATATATAGAGAGAGAGAGAGAGAGAACGAAAGACAGAGAGAGAGAGAGGAAGGCAGTGAAGGAGAGAGAAAGAGAGAGATATGTTGAGATTGTACGAATATGCCCTTATGCTACATTTATCCGTGGGGAGAAAATGCCTTATTTGGAAATCAATTATTAAAATCCAATGTATTTTCCAAAAGCGGTAAGAACTCGGTTACGACAATGGTGGCCCCTGGGAGATCACACTATCATGTGTCCCACACTGGGCAACTGGTGCTTTAGAGTTGGACCTGATACACTGTCTGGTCTTAGTTTGGCAAGATATTCTGTTGATTGGCAGCAGAGTATTGGCTAGAACAGGTGTATCCAGTGCAATTTGGCTGTAAACACACACACACACACACACACACATACATATATATATATATATATATATATAAGTGTGTGTGTGTGTGTGTGTGTGTGTGTTAAGAAATTGGTGTATATGATCCGACAGAATGATTATAAACTGAGTTTTATAGAAACATATTTGAAATGATATCTTTTCAATGTATCATTCGCCCTAGAAGATGTAAATAGAATAGATAATTTTTTAAAAACGGTAAAAAAATACCAAGAATAAACAAAATGGAAATTTAGGATGGAAACAATTATTTGGCCCTATGCATAACTTCCAGCTATTTAGCTCAATGGTTAAAGCAACGCTACTTTCAAAATTCGATTCTTTCAGCAACCCTGTTTTCCTTTATTGTTTATCCTAGTTACATTGTCGAAAATGGGATATGATTTCACGAAATTTCAATATAACATAATGCAATTCATAACTATATATATATATATATATATATGTGTGTGTGTGTGTATGTGTATTCGATGGGTAGCATGTAGGTATGTGAAATCATATATAAAAACATTGCATATCAAGTTATACATTCTATATCCATGGATGCCATTGATCAATGTGAAGAGACACGCTTGAAGAAGTCGCTGTCTTTCATGGAATCATCCATTCTGAAAGCAATTCTGAAAGTGAAATTTCATGTCAGCATCCATTAAAATCGGGAAACATATTCCATTACTTATGAACAACGACTTGCGAATTTGATATTCATATAAAGACACATGAACGCCTCCGGCAACGAGCCTCTTTTTTTTGCTTATATAAATCAAACAGACGCAAAACAGAGCAATTGCATGCCTAGACGCAGAAATGGTATATATATATATATATATATATATATATATATATGTATATATATATATATATGTATATATATAAGACTTGCTGCACATGAGCGTTTTTGCTTCTGCCTTTTCGGCTGCTTTAGGCTAATAGCTCGATTTTTTTCTGACTTCTTATTCAAAAACGTTATATGAATGTTTGCATTTCTCAATGAAATAGACCCATCATACATCGTATGTAGAATTACAAATTTGTAATTTAGTATACATATATATATGTGTACAAGTGTGTATCTTCGGGCAAGGCGTTAGTCTGTTAATCCAATTTTAGGGCCTTTTTGTATTCAGACAATATTTTTTCTTGAGTGATCTTGCTCGAGATCTCTGATATAGATTCCGTTCAGTCCTTGCACAGTATTGTGTCAATATCGTCTCCTGATGGTGAGGGTTCGTGGTGTTTGGGTTGTTTACCCAAAAGTTAGTTTAGTATTGGTGGCAGTATGCATAATAGCCTGCTCTGTTCGGAGCTGAGGTCGGTCGTGGTAGAATTGGTCGGTAATGTGATGTGACTAATGATGATTATATATACATGTGTATGTGTGTGTGTGTGGGTGTGCGTGCTAAATTTTCTTTTGTGTTTTTCTTCTATCCAACGGAAAGTGAGTTTAACGTTATAAATTCTTTGTAGATAGACCCTACCCTGAAGAGATAATCGAAAATTCATTTTCCATTAAATCCAATAAAGTGGTCGAGATATATCCTGTCTGAATTTGGTGAGGAGTGGTCGAAAATTACGAAGAATTACGAAAATTACGAAGAATTACGAAAATTAGACTCAACGTACACACAGAAACATACAAAGAGAAACATAGTGAAATATCTTTTCCCTTATATGGATGGATTTGAAGAAAAATTAGTAAAACATTCAAGTTTTACTAATGTTAATCTTTACATTGGCCCATGGATTAACACTTTGGTTCTCATACTACTTACCATCTTCTCAACAAAGCAGTTTTATCACTTTATTGATTTTACTTATGTAAACAAATTTGTTGTTTTTTTTTATTTCATACATTTTTCACTTATTTGTCTTATTATTATCACATCTCCAACCCCAATTATAAACGTTGCCATTTGCCAAAAAAACGTTCAAATTACAATAGACTGAAATATCACGTTTTTTAAATACTACATTGTAAAATATAACAGGCGCGATAAAAATTATTTTTCACGCCATTTAAAAGTAAATAAAAACAAAATTAACCTTTTCCATTCGCTAATTTCATTTTTGAATCAGTTTTGCATTATATTTATATTGTAAATATAAACTGTCTCGTAACAGCTGAGGAGAAAAAGTCTCGTAAAATCCTAAGTACCACGAGATATATGAAAAAAAAATACTTATTATGTTTTAATTTGATGAAAGTTTGTCTAAGTTTACGTCATTTGTCTGAGCCACTTCAAGAACAAAGTGTGACACAACGTTGGTTTTATGTGGGGATGCCGCTAGTGGAAAAGTGCAGGGAGGATGACTTAAACATTTTCTTTGGTCCAAGCAACTATTGCTGCGAGAATACAAGAGCGAGGTTTCGTGGTTTCAAATCGAATCCTGGCCTGGCTTGGCTTGACTAACAAGAGTAGTAGCAGGCTTCACGAAAGAAAGCCATAATCGAAAATGAAAATGGAGAATAATAAGGGAAGGTAACTTAAGGAAATGTACGATACATTTAGCACTTAAGAAAGATGGACGAAGAAATGAAACGTCTTGCTGAAGTCTCTCTTTTACGTTTGTTTTCATTTTTGACTTCTCTGTGAAAAAAGTAATTTTATTATTTCTGATTACTACATGAAATATCGTAACCAATTATTTCATAAATATGTTTACTTTTTACATCTATCTTAATTTTCAGTTATTTAGTCATTCAGCGTTTAGATTTAGGTATGAGAGATGTGAGTTTAATTCTCCTCGAAAAGTTACTCTTTATTTCCAGTCGTTTGTTAGCTGCCATACAATGAACATCTAAGCTGAGGATGTAATGGAAAACAACTTAACATTAAGATGAAGGTAAAGAGTCGTCAACATTGATTTAAAAAAAAAAGAAATTGGTTTTGCTGTACTACATTACAAATGGTTGAAATACGAAACAAGAAATTGCTAGTAAAAATACTAATGTTATAAATGTTTACAAAGCCATATGAAAAGAAGGAAGATTGAGATGCGACAACCAGATCAGAAGTACATTAAGAAAATTACAACTACCTGAAGCAAAAGACAAGGTGATAAACTGTCACCGAAACTGTCATCATTGTTTTCTTCAGTGTTTAAGTAGTCTTCCTGCGTGTGTGGCTGGTTATGAATGTACGTACTACGCCAACAGAAAATACTAATGTAGCAAGAGGACTAAAAATTTATCACTCATTTTTCGTGGAAAAAAACTTTTTGTTTCCTAGAAAAATCACCCCTGAATATGTTTCCAGTGAATGGTTAATCTCTATTGTAAGTTTACACTGATTTGATCCCCTCGTATGTGTTTTGTTGCTCTGAAAAGCTGGATTTTTTAATTGATCACTTCCAAGTAGAAGCCGAGAGAAATAGTTTAATCTTTTTCTTTTCTCCAATTTTTTTTATTGATCATTCACAGCACAGCATGCCACCAAGCGATGTTGGTCGCGGGAGGGTTTTTATTGATTGTGCCATCTCTAGGACGAAAAAAAGGTCCAGAATTTTAGGATCAAAATGATTTGAAATCTATTCTCAAACATTTCCTTTCAAATTGATACTGTTGATCATTCTAGAATACATATCTACTGACATTAGCCCATATGATCCTGGTGCGATCAGGTTGACTGCACATAAACTGGGATCAGTAAACCGAGTTCAAACTGGGACAGTTTGAGTTCAATTTACACTAATGCATTTTGGAAAGGCATGTATCGATCATTTCCCCCGTTCAACACGTCATGGGTCAATGCAACAGGGTGCAGTTGACCATCATCCTCCCCATTGTATTACATTCGCTTGGAGAATGCCTATGCCCCCTAAAAGAGGACATTAAAGTTGATTGAGATGAGAGTTTAGTCCGTTTCAGTTGAGAACCGTAGAGGATTGCACTAATGTGCCAGACGAAGTTACATGGCTGAAGATCTAGAACCTTATTTATGTGCTGAACCTAGTCCTATGTTCGGTGCAACAGACCTTTTCATATAAATCATTAAGTATTTTCGTTCACGAAACTCATTAAACAGAATTAATGTGGTATGAAAAGCTTTATTTTTTTATTTGGAAAAATAATGTTTTCCACCATCAGTAGTACAGTGCTAGAATCATCTGAGGTAATGGAAAACTGTTGCAGGCTGGGGTTGGGCATCAAGTAACCCTTAGAAAGTCTTTTTTGGAAAGTTTAACAATTTTACAGATATCTTGAGGTCATATCAAACGAGCTATCTGGACATACACTAGCTAAATTAACTTATAGGCGAATTGAGTGAATAGACCAATCTAAGGGCATAATGAAGGAACGCCGTTTAACCCCCAACAACAGTCACAAACAAAAAAAAATATGGGAACTCTGTCTCTACACGTTCCCACAATACTCCAGTATCCATGTTTTAATGTGCATCTGTGGTCAAATTGGATATTCGTTGTGAAGGTTCTAGATATATTCTATCCATTGAGACTCTCTAAGTACTCTCTAACCTTGTCACAAATATCAGTCAGCCAGAAAGGTTCGAACTCCGCAATATCATAAGAGATTAGTTTGCGAAACACGAGCTAAAACATTCATTGAAACTAACCCATACTGTCACAAATGACGGCAGTATTTACGAAATTTTGGGTTCTGTAATAAATCTCCAAAACTTAGTTTTTTTACTTTCTTGTCACTGGTCAACTAGGGTAAACAATGATCTTTCATGCATTTTTAAAGAAAAAGTATAGATGGATAGATAATTGAGATTGCTATTCAATAAAAGGCTGTTTCCTATATCCTCTGACCAATGACGATTGATTCTGACGGAAAATACAGCCAATCACATGACAAATGATTTGAGCACATTCAATCTAGTTTAAAGACATAATTGCGAGGCACACTGCAAAAATTGAACTTCTAACAGTGGAAAGCCTGTACGCCAGAGCTTCCCCCACTTTGTGTCATGACACTCTTGTGTGTTGCCGACAATATTTAGGTGTGTCGCAATATTAAGTCAAATCTGAATAATTTTCACAAAAGTATTTCAGTTTTTTTTTTTAAATTGAAAGAGAATTTTAATTATAAACCTAATTTGGAAAACAAAACTTGGGTAAATATTGCAGAATACTTAATTTTTCAAAAGGCCTATCGCTATTTCTAAGAGTATGGAAAGCTCTGCCGTAAGCTTTTACAAGAGAGCTGGAGATTGGCTGAGTCACAGTGATAACACTGACAGGAGAGGGTTTACGATCCCTTGTGGAGAAATAATGAAACAGAAATAACATGCTTAAGATAAATGTACATTCTTGATTTGGCCATGATATGTTTTTCTGATACATAAAACTGATTCAATTTTGTCACCCTTCGTAGAACAGGGTACAGGAAACGATCAATAACTATGGGAATAATGTTTTTGGTACAATCTAAAACAACAAAAAAAGAGCATTGTGACCTCCAAATAAACGTCTATCTATCTATGACTCTGTCCATTTCGATACATATATATATATATATATATATATATATATATATATATATATATATATATATATATATATATATATATATATATATATATATATATACATATATACGAGAATTCATTTTCAAATCCAGGGTTTTGTTTATTTTTTTATCTTGAATACATGAATAGAGGTGCGATGTTTTGAGTGCATTCTAAAAGGAAGTGGATTACGTTGAAAATATATATTTTGCAAAATAAATATTTCTCCCAATCATTAGACCACAGAATTATTGATGTACCCTCGTACACACACACACACACACACACACACACACACATACACACACACGTACATATATATATATATATATATATATATATATATATATATATAAGGCAGAGATTGAGAGAGACAGAGACACAGAGAAAGAGAAAGACTCAGACAGACAAGGAGGGACATAGAGAGACAAGGAGATAAAGAGATCGATAGATAGATAGATAAAGAAAGAGAGAGAGGGGGTTCATATGTGCAGGAAATTTTTGTATATACAATGGAAGATTACGGACGTTTTATTGACAACATCTTACCAACTGTAATA
>OY735221.1:8960221-9012721 GCA_963457665.1 Thysanoteuthis rhombus
CAGCGTTCCAAGACCGAAAAATGGAGACAATGTTACGTTAGGCTGAGCTGTCGGAACTCGATATGATGGGAGGTGGATGAGACAAGTAAGTAAGTAAGGTATTAGATTCAGATGGCAACTATAACGGCTCGCTACAAAACAAATGCTGAACGCTATTCTTGCTTTTCAATTCTTTTTTTTTTTTTAAGTGAAGACGCACAGAACGGAAGATGACTTACTATTTTATAAAATCTGGTATACATATTATGAAACTAAAAATGTGATATATTCCGTTAGTCTGTCTGTAAAATTTGACTCTTCCACTTAAAAGTAACAATTTTGTTGATGGAAATATCCCCAATCAACCATTTGAAACAATGGACTCTTACACTTGGAACGAGTTTGATAATGATCTTTTTTCAAATAAAAATCATCACTGAAAAATTAGGCAGATTGATTCACGGGACAAGTTAGTATACACTCATGATGAACATTTTCCTGGTGCAAGATTGAAATTGTGAGGCTTGAAGCAAGGATTTGACAACTATATGGACTGGTCTGGAGTGCTCCCACTCGTATATTCATTTGTGTGGCAAGACATGAAGATTTTAAGCCGATTTAACATGTGGCTCTTTTAATTTTGACAAACACCGGTCTTGTGATTAATATTTAGTTGTTAATCATTATCTCTACTACTACAGGTTGATATTCAATGTAATTTTCTCCTTTACCCTTGATTTACAGTGCAATTCACACACACACACACACACACACACACACACACACACACACACACACACACACTTACACACATATAAATAATCCATAAGTCCGGCACAGGATTTCATGGGTGAAACAAAAAAGGAGGATCAGCTTACTATAAGGAATGGTCTTGAATATCCTCATCCGTACTTTTGCCTGCATGGCTGGACAAATGACCAACGGACATTTAGCTGATGGACATTTCACTAATCTGGCATTCTGCTCAGTAGACATTCCACGGACAGACTTATGAACATATACTCGAACGAACATATGAACTACTCAATTTTGTGATCACTACTTTCTTGTTTTAATGTAACTACTGCGAGGATCAGACAATAAAAAGTATATTTCATGAAATCATCTACTCCTAGATGAATACAATAATTGCAATATGATTGGTTTAGTGAGAATGAAAAGTGCCATTTGATCGGAAATGTTTATAAATCTTTACAGATTACAGGCTTTTGCTCAGAGGAAGTCAAATTTTGAACACTGTTTATACTTCCAAATAACGGAAATCAGACTTGTGTTTGATGGATAGGACTCCATCCTTGGGCTAAATCAGTAACTTTTCTTCTGCCACTTGTCCTTTTATCAACTATCAGTCTGACGGGGTTCTTTTGTCGAGACGACAAACCTTAGGAGTTGGAAATTTCCATTTTCTGCTCAAAACAACAGTGCCGTAAAGTTTAACTTATATATAATGCATGTGTATTGAAAGGAACAATTTTTCCCATCTGTTTATTTGGCAATTTCTCCACCCGACTAAGTATCCATTCAGCAAAATTTCCATCGGCTAAATGTCCATTGGTGAAATATTCTTTGGTCAAACGTCTGTCAGTCGAGTGACCAGAGGCGATTGGTGTGTCTGCACAGCGTTGCGTGGGTTGATGAATTCAGATATTGTCGATAAAGGGACGTGATGAAATTTAGTGACCGAAGGACCCTTCTTATATTAAATAAACTGCATACCTGGAGCTACAATTAAACAAATGCGGGGCTCCTTTCAAATGGAGCACTTTCTCCAGCAACCATGGTCGAAAAAGCTTGCTTTATGCCCTTTTTAAGCCAAGCAACAAGGAATTTGTTACATATGTATACAGTAATGCAAACACATACACATGTATATGTACACACACCTGCAGCTGTGTGTGTATGCATGTGCACATGTTGAGAATTTATGTAAAAAAAACAACAGAAATCTTAGATCCAAATTAAGTCAATTTTGAAAGCGTTCAAGAATAAAAGATATTTTTAAAGTGTATCGGTTATTTTTTGCAAAGACACACACACACACACACACATATATATATATATATATATATATATATATATATATATATATATATATATATATATACATATATATATAAGCGTGAATAAGTACACTTCTTGAAAGTACATGAAGCTTAGTATGGATATTTTTTTGTCATTTCTCAGTGTATTACTTGCAATGTCTTGAAATATGATATACTGAAGATGAAAATCACGCTTCACTTAACTTCTGCCTCTCCTATCAAATCAATGAAGCATACTATTGATTCTAAATGTTGAATTTCACGCTAAATATTGGCCAAATCCACCATTTCTAACTTCTTCATTCTTTTTTTTTCTTTTCTCTTTTTTTTTCAATCCATTAACTTCAAATGATGTTGAACAGTAATATTTATGTACTGCAATATGAAAGCCATTGTCTATTGCAATATAATACATTGCGAATAGTTCGTTGCAAGTTAACTCTTTCAACTTACAAAAAAAAGGCTCACAAATAGCACTGACTTCCCATCAAACACAATGGAGCAGAATATTTCTGATATAGCCATAGAACTGCAATGATTAACATCCCTGCCATTTGCTAATGGGTTGATGAAATCTTTTTCTTGTTTCTTCTTTCATTTCTTCCTTTTGCTTTTTCCTTCCCTCCTTGGCTTTTCCTTCTTCGTTTTTCTACTCTCTGCAATTTTATTTTTAATTTGTTTAATTATTCTTTCCCTAAAAAAGAGGTACAAAGGAACGCAGGACAATTCACGTACAGTCGAAGGAAATAAGAGTCGAATGCATTTCAGAAAAAATATCTCCTTTGCAACAGAGTTGTAAAATCGTTGATTATATTTTAAGGATACATAGTGCCATCAGCAAATGTGAATGGTGTTCAAATAGATTTTGATTTATATTTTGCCATCGTTTAAGTTAACGTTTGATGTCTTAGATGTTCAGTATATATGATCATTTGATATGAGTTTGTATTACAAATTGTATACTTTTTTTCAATATGAAAAAATAAATGTTTCATACATAATGTTATTACCATGTTTTCTCATTTTCCTTTTCTTTTCTTCATCTTTCCAATTTTTGTTGTCCCTTTTCTTTATTTTCCTCCCTCTGTTTTTCTTTAAATACCAATGTCGTCCATATTGAGGAATTTCTTTGCCTGGAATGTGGGAGGCTAACAAACCTTGGTAAAATTATTCCTTATCAGGACAGATGTGACTTATGGGAATCATAACTACAACTGTCATACGTTACGCAGTCACTGAATGACATCTATGCTATGACTGGGTCACCCAACAAGAGAGTGTCCGTTGATTCATACACATGCATATGCACAATGAAACCCATTTGTTCATGTTGCCGAATTAAATTGGAGCTTTTCTACCGGTTTGGGATATATTCACAACAGTTGGTTCTTTTCCGGGAAGATCTTGCACACTGTCTACTGCTAAAATCGAACCTGCGATTGGTAAGGTATCAGATTCAAAGCACCGGCGGTCTTAATCATTGAGCTAAACCCCCCTACGGGAGGGTGGAGGCCCAAATAACTATTATGTCTCCATCATTCTCATTTTGTTCATTCACTATGTAGCCCGTTTTGTTCATTCACCGTCTACTTTCACTGTTTTATATATATATATATATATATATATATATATATATATATATATATTGTTTGCAAATATATATATGGTAGATGATCTGAAGTAACCTTGCTCTTACCATTGAGATAAAAGCCGCTGGTAATACAAAGGCAAGAATGTCTAAACACCAAATTCTCAACTTGCTCATTCAAAGTTTACATCTGACAGAATGATTATTAATTGTATTGTAATAAATAGAAACTCTCCTGTAAAGTGATCACCCGTTTCTACACGGTGAATGAAATATTCAGCCAAGACAACGTAAATGAAATGAATAACTTGGGAAATCGGGTTTGTTGCAGGAATCAAACATGCAAGCCTTATTTCTTTAAGGAGGACAAGGAGTTGAGACAGTTATCTGGGCCTTTGGATTAACGGCTGCAGTTCAGCTCATATATTATATACATATATATGTATATCAATCATCATCATCCGTCTTGTAACGTCCGTCGTCGAATATATACTTTCCCGAGGATCCACCAAATTTCTCTATGATGGGCAATCCAGAGCCTTTTTTTCTGAATTTGTCTATTTCATCTCTCCATCATGTATTTAGTCGGCCTCGATTTTGCATGTGATCTCTGGGGATCCATGTTGTGAGTTGTGAGGCCAATCAGTTATCTATCACTCTCACAACATGACCAGCCAACTGCCACTTGAGCGTTCCGATGGATTCTATGATATCTTTGACCCCCGTTTTCTTCCTGAAATATTGAACTGTCTTGTGATCTCTCCACCTGGGGCCAGGCATGATTCGCTCATGCGCATGCTGCATGCATCTCAATTTGTGGGTTTGTCTCTTGATTAGGCTCCATGTTTCAGTTTCATAAGTGACTATCGGAAAGATGCATTGGTTGTATACCCTTCTTTTTAGGATTATTGGGATCGTCTTGCTCTTGAAGGTTGAGCTTGCTCTGCCAAAAGCTCGCGATCTTTCGGTGATTCTTGCTTGATCTCCTCTTTATTGTCCTAGTTAAATGATGTGGACTACTTTCCTCAATTTTCCATCTTTGATTTTGACACTTGTGTCCTTATTCTCGATGTGATTATTGCACAAAATCAATTTGCGATTCAAGCTCGTTTTCTCTTTAATTTCCAAAAGTCGAGAGAAGTAAATAATCCATTGATCAGCCCTTTTCCCTAATATTTTAATTGATCATCCCCAGCATAACATGCTACTGCAGTTCATATGACGGTTTCTGCTGAATGACGAACCTGATCTGTTTTCTATAATTTCGGTGTTTTCTAAATTTTATTGATGCTTCGCCAAAGCAACAATTCCCGAGCCACTCTGTTATTATTTCAACGTCAATCATTGGGAAATATTCAGCGTATAGAAATAACATTCGATGAGATTTTTGACACAAAATAGGGTTCTTATCATCATCATCATCATTTTCACCAACCTTAAGGTTTATTGAGATAGCTATTCAAATGGAATAGCTGTAGAGTATCAGTTGCATCAATTTTTGGCACAAGGGATCCGTTGCCTTGATTGAATCTATCCATCGGTTAGTAAATGTAGCTAAGCTATTCGTGAGAGTGCACAAACATGTTTTTCAACCAGTACAAGAAAAATATTGTCGCTCAAAAGATTAGTTACTAAACATGATCTAATAATCGATGAGCTAAATGTGTTTCGAATTGCTTATTCCCAGAAACTCTGTTAAAAAATAATACGCGTTTTAATGGATGCAATTGTTATTGATATGCACTAGAAACCTTAGTTTTCTAATGATCGATGACATGGATGCGTTTGGGATTTTTTATATCTAGTAACTTTGTTGATAATTATACGTGAATTAATGGATGTTATTGCTAATAATGTGCGCTTAAAAGATTACTTACTTAACATGATCTAATAATCGAAGAGTTAACTGCGTTTATAATTATTTATGACCAGCATTTTTATCAAAAATAATACGTGATTTAATGGATATTATTGTAAATTAGGTAAGCCCAAAGGGTTAATTTCTTAAAATGATCAAATAATTGATGAGATAAATGTATTTGAAATTAATCATGTCCAACAATTTTAATAATGATAACACAGAAATTGATCGATTTTAATGTTTATAATTAAAGATTAAATACTGAAGGGACAATGGAAGTAGGCATCAGACAATTTTATGTTTAGCAGCTTTATCGATAATAATACGTGAACTGATGGATGTTAAAGTTATTAATTCATTTTAACGTTAGCGTATACCAGTACAAAACGATGGCTTATTTATATATCAATAGGCACTGAAGAGCCTTTTGTTAATCTTTAGATAATTCCCTTCAAATGACTCAAGTATCTGAAATTTAGGTTTTTTTTCCAAATGTCAACTCGATTCAAGCTGTTCTAATATGTGATCAGATACAGACACCAATTTCATCGCTACGTTATTGTAAGAAGGCCAGTCAACAAATAAAATGGATTGCCTGGCATGGAAAAAAAAATGTGCCTCAACATTTTATCTGATTAGACAATAAGGTGCATAAAGTAGTCAGATGTATAAAATGAAATATTTAACTGAATACGTTACTTTGCGCAATGCAATCATATATGTACTATATCAAAACACGAAAATAGAGTCTTATTAACCATGATGTATAGAATATACAAAAATCTTCTTGCAAAAAATTCAAATTCACATTTACATCCAGCGCAAAGATACTTTTGTCATTAAAAAATAGTGCACAATATGAGATTTTTTTGCACATTGAAACCTTTAGATAAAATTACATACCGGATGTAAGCATTAGGTATTTTAATGGTAGGTAGAGTAATCACAGTTTGTTTGTAAATATGTAAGACCAAAGCAAAATATTCCCAAATCATAAACAATGTACAGATGCAGGGTTTTTTTGGGGGTATTTTTGTTTTTTTGTTGTTTTTTTCTTCCAGTTATTGGCTATTTCGCACATCATAACTACTAATAGCCATAGGTAACATTAAAATAAGCAATATTTATTATTGTTTGCTAATGGTTATTCAAAAGATCAAAGTAATCTAGGGACGATATTTCTGTAAGTTTTTTTTTACCATTGGCTTCCTCGTTCACAGCACATTTCTATAACATTTAATTCTTTTATTGTAAGCTGATCAGAATGTTTTATCCATATATGTTTTATGTATCATAACTGTAAACATAATTTGTATTCAATAACTAAATCATAGAATATAGAGTGAGTTCATCGCAGATGTAAGTTTCGGAGAAATTAGTTGGCAAACTATTAAAATCCAAGGAGGGCCTTAATCGTTTCTGGTTTTATCATCATCTATGTGTGTGTGTGTGTGTGTGTTTGTGTGTGTCTGTCTCTCTCTCTATCTCTCTCTTTTCTCTCTCTCTCTCTATCTATCTATCTATCTATATATATATATATATATATATATATATACATGATATATCTATCTATCTATATATATATATATATATATATATATATATATATACATGATATATACATGATATATATATATCACTATTATGACCTCCCAAGAATTCTCATTTTAACTTTCCCATTTTTGTATTCAAAGCAAAAATCTGATGCTAAGTTTGATTTTTGCGATGATTTTCTGACCACTGTAAGGTACACACAAGCTACCGAAGATGGGAACCCTTCCCCAAACGTGTATAGCATACTGATTAATTGATTTATGGAATAATCAACGAGTAAAGTCTCTATGTACTTTTACACCTGAGTCTGTCACATTTCTTATCGTCATACTTCTCTTGGGGAGAGGAACACTGAAATGACAAAACGCCGCAATGAAAAAAAAAAAAAAAAATATATATATATATATATATATATGTATATATATATATATATATATATATATATATATATATATATTTATATATATATATATATATATTTATATATATATATATATATATATATATATATATATATATATGTATGTATATATATGTATGTATATATATATATATATATATATATATATATATATATGACGAGTTAATAAATTCATAGATGCATGTCAGCTTTCTCTTTGTATTTCATACAAGTAACACGCTGAGACCACTTGACCAATGAGCAATAATTTGACACAAAGACTCATGAGACGTACAGTTTTGACAAATGCCGTGTGTCAGATGTCATTTGAGATCATTTCCTTTCCATTGTAGTCAACTGATGCAATTTCTATCATGATATTGAATGTGCTCTGAGGTAGAAATCTGGATTCAAATATAACTTATTTGAAAAAAAAGTTGGATATATATATATATATATATATATATATATATATATATATATATATATATATATATATATATATATATTTATATATATATATATATATACATATATATCTCTATGATAAAAATTTTTTCTTATCTGTGGAATGATATTTTTGGATTTGCTGTACTGTTTAAGAATATATTTTCCAGTGATGTTGTATTTTGCAATTATATTTCCCAGACCAATGCCAGGTATTTTTGTTGGTAAAATCATATTACTACGATATATATATATATATATATATATATATATATATATATATATATATATATATATATATATATAACACTCACTCGATCATTCAATCACTCGAGAGACACTCATGTACGCAAGCACGCACACAACGCACATACCCACGTACATACATGAATACATAGGGCGAAAGTGTTCGTAGGCGAAAATAAAACAAACTAAAAATAACACAGAAGCTGAAAAAAAATGGATGAATTGAAGAAAATTAAAAAAAAGTTCAAATTGTAGATTAATCGAAAGAAGCAGAGGAAAAAGGAAAAGAAAAAAAAGATCACCGAACAGGAGGAGA
Source organism: Thysanoteuthis rhombus (assembly GCA_963457665.1). Lineage (NCBI taxonomy): Eukaryota > Metazoa > Mollusca > Cephalopoda > Oegopsida > Thysanoteuthidae > Thysanoteuthis > Thysanoteuthis major. The sequence continues at coordinate 8,968,676 of OY735221.1, forward strand.
ATCTATAATTAAATAACAAAATACATCTGAAAATAAAATAATAGAGCTCATACAATACTAACTCAGCGAGAATAAAACCTCCATAGAGGGGAAAAAAGTCTTGAAGTGAGAACACATAACAATGGCGCCTAATTGGGGCCCTGGCGTCAGCACCAATGGCGGCATTGACCACAGATGTAGGTGTTTGACTGACATTCGAGTGCGCATGCGTCTCATTATGCTGTATTCTCTCCTGCATTTCGCATAGAACAAGAAAAGCTGGAAAGCTATCACAATACCCCATGACATGCCTTCCGTATTGATGAACCTGGGATTGAGCCAATTTCGCTGGTTCGGCTCAGATTAGGAAAAAAACTAGGTTAAGAAGAAATTTTTCTGATGGAGAATGGGTCGAAACTTGGTGGGAGAAAAAAGAAAAGAACGAAATAATTGCTGAGGTAATGAGGAAGAAAATCCAAATCAAAATTCCTTTTTTGAATCAATATAGATTTCTTGTGTGTGTGTGTGCTTTACATCACCAATGACAGAAGGGCTTTGCTTACAAGGTATAGCCAGGGGTACATATAAGCAAATTATCCTAGAGATACCGTCAAAATTGATGATGCAGTAACAACCACAGAAAAATAAACAATAAAAAGATGCCTCCACGTAGAATGGCACCTGTGGCAAATCAGTAAACTCGTACGAGCAGCGGAAAATCAATTGTCTGTTAGTATTTTCTTCAGATTGCCGGAGGATTAATAGTGTACACGTTATCTGAGACAAAAATTGAAAGAAATAAACAGAGGATTTGAAAGCGCGAAGAATCATCAAGATGGTGAAGGAAAGTCTGATATGTAATCATGAAGAAAGAAGGAAAATTGTAAGTAAAACGCCTGGAAAGAAAAGAATGTAAATGTAATGCAAACATGTCTCGATAGTCACTCGATAAAAATCTCATTGTAACCTGTACTTTTGGCTTAATGTCGTGTCAAGGCTGATGAATTGAAAGAAGTTGAAAAGTGGGTGAATGAATAACTTCTGTCGCATTCTTATGGACAGTATTCACTAAAAGTCAAAATGTAAACGTTGATGTTGGTAGATACTAACCAAGGGTCCGATCAAGCATGAAACCTTGTTGCAAACGGATCCCCCAACTAAGAAACCCATTTAGGTAGAGAATTACTTTTTTGTTGAGATAAAGCGTCAATATCTGAACTTTAAACCTTCTGATTCCTCCGATGTGGCCTATACGCATGATAAATACATACATAGCAAGACAAACCAGCTCAAAAACTGATTTTTCCCCAACGGGTTTTAACAAGGATCTAAAAGATAAGTGAGAAATTGATGTATCTGGGAAGATAAAAAAAAAATAAGGCAGAAGACCATTTATATAAACACAAAAAAAAACATATCAAAGAAGGCAGACTCTTGGGACGGATATATATCCCGAGGTATCTATCGTTGTTGGGATATTTATGTCCCGTAAATCTGTTTTAGATGGCATTTGGGACATTCTTATCCAGTCATTAAGCAAATTAATCGGTAGAGGTTTCGTTCGGAGAATCAGTCTCAAAAATAATATATAGATAAAATAAGACTAAAAGCAGGGGCGTGGGACTCGGATGACAACCCGATTGTAAAAACCGATTGGGGATTGAGCTTGTGTATTACATTGTGATTGTCACTATGGGACAGAATTATCATTTGATTTGTGAGCCGGAGTGTTGATCAGCACAGTTTACCATCGATCAAAAAAGTACCCGACAAATTCGTCTAGTCAAGTTGACTAAACTTGAGTATACGTATGATTAATTGATTTTGATGAAAATTGCATTTAAAAAAGGACACGCAACGATGTTGGCCAGTCGGTCGTGGGTTTCAAAATTGGTAGTTTTGGCAGTGGATTGTCTGCGAGAGCAGACATTCATGTTACCCCACGGACTGGCAAACTTTTGGTAGAGCAAACTTGACCTTCAAAGACAAGTTTTAAAATGAGGCGTGTATAACCCAAGCCTCTTTATGGTAGTCACCTGTGGCGCTGAAATATGGAACCTAACTGAGAGGCTGAACCTTAGACTGAGAACGTTGCAACTTTGCATGCGAAAATAATGCTCGACCCCACATAGGAATATCACAAGACATCACAGTATATTAGAAGAACTACAGGAGTTACAGATATCAAAAGATCTATTTGAAAGCTGAAATGGCAAAGAGCTGGTATGTAGCAAGAATGGCAGACGACTTATGGACATCACGACTTACAACAGAGATCATATGCAAAACTGTTGCAGGCAGAAAGTGAGATGACGTGTCAAAACAAACAACTTCAGAAAGTACTGTCTCCATGATGCCCACGATAGAGATATCTGACGAATGTTAAGGAAGGTCTATGTTAATTACGGACACGAGGAGGCTGATGAGGAGGAAGATCCTTCAACTTCTCGTAGCGGTAGAGATCCGTTAATACAATGACCTTTCTTGGAATACTAGTATTTTGTTGTACAAGTTCTGTCTATATCTTCATTGTAACTTTCATCTACATACTTTTTGATGAATAAACTCCTTTTGAAATAAGTCCGTATCGTATTATTATTGATATTCCCTGCACCAAGGATTTATTTACCAGAATGCACCACCGAATTACTCAGGAAAAGTAAAATGAAATATCTTTATATCGCATTGATGAATCACCATACCATGCGCCTTAACCAGAACTAATTATATGAAACATCATCAAAATTATCTTTAAAAAAATAAATCTTTCTATCTAAGATTATTTCAAATAAACATCTTTCTTCTGGAATATTCGTTAGAAAAATGAATATTTTTATATGAAATAAAGTTAAAAAAATAGCAGCACATGATTTGGATATTGTTTGCTTAAAATGATCAGGGAGACCACAAAAAAATTTTTTGAAAACATGTACACATTTTCGTTGTTGTAGCCCCCAAAATGAGCCCAAGTGTACCCAGACATAAAGAGTGGGACAAACACACACACACACACACACACATACACAAACACACACACACACACACACACAAACACATGCACATTCATGCCTATACAAGGACACTCAAAGACAAAAATTTATTGTCTACTTGGTTGAGCCATTTGTGGAGCTACGCCAATTCGATATTTCTACCATGATGATCGTTGTCTTTTAGTTGATCTAATCTCACACACTGCAGGGAAAAAAACTCTATTAAGTCAAACAGCGTAAAGACCTTGGGATATTCATTGATATTTCCCTCCCCAAGTTCCTTATTAAATAGGCTGTTCCCTCTTCTCTCGGCGTTGGTCATTCATCACCTTTATATCATTACCACCTTATTGTTGCTATACTCATTAAAAAGTTGTCATGGTAGACATATTGTAACAGCTCCATTTAACAAACACGCTGCCATACGGCGCACATGTGCGTCTTGTGACATGCTGATATTACCTCTAATGCATGTGAGCATTGATTCAACAATTTTGCTCGAGGCAACATGGATAACTATAGCAACATGCAAGAGTCAGTTGTTGTGTTGAGGCACTCAACAGAGGAGCTCATTTTGTGTTAACTACAACTGCCGAGGCGGCTTAAACAGTTATGGCTGTTGGTTTTCTAGGAGCTCCCAGAATTAACTTTTTTGTAACAGTAAAAACAATTTTTTTTTGTGTGTGTGTGTTCTATATTCAATAGATTCTGAAGGAATGTGCATATAAAATCTGAACGAAGAATCGAAATCGGTTTGTCGATTATGTGGTTCGTGCTAACAAGCATTGCGCCCTCACGGCTATTGGGTTTCTCAATTATATCTTCATATTGTTATTTGTCAGAAATCTCATCTGTTCAATAATTCCAAATTTTTTGCAAAATGCAGCAAGTAGCTCGAGGCAGTGCTACTGGAGTCACCTGAAATTGAAGAGTTTGTCGGAGAAAATAGTAGGAAACGAAGTATGGAATTCGGCTAAAAAATATGGTAAACTAGCGACTGACTTTGGTCATTTATAATACAATATATACATACTAGTGCACGAACAGATATGTACACAAACATAAATACGCCCCCGTTCATTGTGAGCATTATGCAACGCTCTTCCATAGGAAAAGAGCACTCTTGGAGATGTAAGCAAAAATAGAATATATTGCTTTATTTTAGCTTTAGTGCCCGTCCAGTTCCTTGGCCAAGCAGCAGGATACCGACTCCTGGGTGTGAAGTGAAGGTTCCAATTCTGCCTTGTGGTACTGGATGGTATAACGGATTGTCTATTGCCGCACTGAAAAGTTATAAAACAACGAAATAGCAGTTTGTAGATCACACCATGATTGCTTTGTATTTTTTTTAATATTTTTTTTGCTTATCTCTCACTCTCTCTCTCTCTCTCTCTCTCTCTCTCTATATATATATATATATATATATATATATATATAGAGAGAGAGAGAGAGAGAGAGAGAGAGAGAGAGAGAGAGAAAGAGAGAGAGAGAAAGAGAGAAAGAAGGGGAAATGAAATCTGTTCGTAGACCAAGATAGGTGATTAACTTGGCACATATTCAACTGAATTTTAGTTTTCGTTTGACGGATGTGATTTACAGGGAACATTTGGTCAAAAGCAATAACATTGGAGGATATCATGTTGAAAAATACTTTTTAACTCATTTAGTGATTTCCTTTTGCATATGTACATGAACAAACATGCACTCATAAATATTTACAAATGTGTTCTATCAATTTGCCCCCCCCCATTTGAAATGACTCCATGTTAATACACAGTGAATGTTTTGGCTCAGACAGCGTGAATCGGATGAATGATTAAATTCAGTTGCAAATTCCAAAATTAGTTTGGGAAGCCTTGCTTTAAAACTTTATTATTCATACTATTCAACTTCATGCTATATTTCGAATAGACTTTTCAATTATGTTTTCTCTTACCATCAAAAGCAAAAATTAGGAAATTTGAAATTCATTATCCAAAGATTTTTTTGTGTGCTCCCAGTTGATAACACATATTTTACATTTGGTTGACCGTCTGATGTAAAGAAGAAGAAAATGGTTATTGGTAGAAAAATTACGAAGTTGCTATAATACTGAGCTGGGAACTGACTTTCTGTTTATCGAACTATCGCTTCGAACACAAATCTTTCTGATTATAATTAAAAATTAAAATATTTCCCAAACAATTCATTCTACATAGTCAAAAACGTGAACACTTCGAAGCCGTACTTTCGTACTGTCAAATAAAATTCCAGTCCTGCAGTAATGATTGAACGTGAATAAATATCTCTTTCTCAAAAAAAAAGCTTGCCAAAACATATCTAAGATGGCACGTATACTTCTATAGAGATAGATACATTTTCTACAGTAAAGCATATATATATATATACATATATATATATATATATATATATATATATATATATATATATATATATATATATATATATATATATATATATATATATACGTGTGAATATATATGTGTGTGTGTGTGTGTGTGTGTGTTTGTGTGTGTGTGTGTTTGTGAATACATCCCAACCATTATTCTTTATGTTCTTGGGTTCTTTCTTGTTTCAAATAATATTGCTTTTTATTATCCACAATGACTCTGATTCGCCATATCTTGAGTCTACATCGCATAAGTGCCTAATATCAGTTCAAAATAGCAGTTTATGGACTGTAAGCAATTTTACATTTCAAGCAAAGTAATAAGAAATCAAAAGATACGTACATTTTCTATCTTTGGCGCCATTCCAAGTGGACCGACGTCTGCTGATTAAACTTTGCAAATGACAATAAATTCATACTCCTTCGGAATAAAGATGTAAATACAAGATACAAATGTTAATCTGTAAATCCTACAATATTCTCTCAAGATGTCTTTATACAAATTCGAGGATAAGATTAGATCAGTCATTCTCAAAGTGTGTGCCATGGCACAATAGTGTTCCAAGACTTTTTCACAAGTGTGCTGCGTGAATGTTTCCAAATATGCAAACGTATATAAAGTATGTGTTTTCTTTTAAGTAGTGCAGTTCACAACATATTTCCAAAAGGGCTATATATTTCACGAGAAAAGATGATTTAAAGATATGAGGCTCTTTCTTCATCATTTTTAATGAAAAATACATATACACACGCTCTTACACAATACATATATATATATATATATATATATATATATATATATATATTTATATATATATATATATATATATATATATATGTTTGCACGTATATATATGTATGTATATATATATATATATATATATATATATATATATATATTTGTACGTATATATATATATATATATATTGTGTAAGTGCGTGTGTATATGTATTTTTCATTAGAAATGATGGAGAAAGAGCATCTTATATCTTTTAATCATCTTTTCTCATGAAAAGGTGAATCGATCTTCGCTTTCAACGTGTATAAATATTCTTAAGATGATATAGCGATTCCAACAGCATCTGCTATTTTCAATATCAGGGTTGAGTTGTACTGTTCAGTCTTGTGGAGAAATTGAGTTTATCTTTTCAAATCACTTTTCCAAATATACCTTTTTTTTAAAGATGCATCTTGTCAGTCATTTCTAGAGCAAAATTTATCAAAGAAAACATGCACCGATATTATACAATATATATGTATATATAATCAAATAATAATAATGATATATATACATACATACATATATATATATATATATATATATATGTGTGTGTGTGTGTGTGTGTGTGTGTGTGTGTGTGTGTTGTGTGTATTAAATTCCATAGCCTATTTATGGTCGAATATGTACCAATGAAGATTCGTATCATAATGGCTTAAACTGTTGATTGGCAGAATAAATAAAGAACGTAAGTATATATATATATATATATATATATATATATATATATATATATATATATATATATATATATATATATATATATATATATATATATGAAAGTTGAGATGTGCATTAAAAAAGACACACAGCTGGACATTTTCAGCCGATCCAAATATCCATGAAAATGTCTTATGGATGACTTCAGCAGTGAAAACACCATACCCTAGGCTCTCTGACATCGGGATTGACTTGTTATCCCAAGGCGCTGTTTATTGCCAAAGCAGAAATTATCCTTGTGTGATATCAATTACTATTTCAAAGAAGCAACGCTGGCTTCATTCAATATCTGGGGGAAATGCTGAAATTATTAAGAAAACCTTTTTCGTTATCAGCAGGTAGTAGAAACAAACTCAATTATCTGTGAACGGTATTGGAAGCCCCGCTGGAATCAGTTTTATTTATTAAACGACTGGAAAACGGGGATATACAAGGCATTTCAAAAGTCACTATGCACTTACGGTATTTTTTTTAATTAAACAGCCAAAAGCCTTTAAATATCGGCACATGTTATGAGAACAGTTTTCGAATTGCTTTATTCTTATTAAGCCTAGTTCAAATGAAGATTATTTCGCCTGTGCCTCAGAAGCAATTTCTCCATACTTGTACTCAAGCCAAGCAGGCAATTGACGCAGGCACACCCGACATCAGCAATTATGCTGAGTGCAATATTTGCACAAGAATTTAGGATTCTTGCCAGGAGTTCGTAAAGATCATTTGATCTGGTTTCTCGAACTTTGCTTTTGACGTATCCCTACAAAGAAAAATTGTTAACCCTAACTCTTGCCAGCTTCTCGGTTCCAACGTCTACGTCATCAACATAATCATTGAGAAAAGGGTTTGGAAGATATTCTTGGAAATTAAGGTTTCCTTTTGATGTCATTCCATCGATATGGAATAGAAATCTCAGATGATATATGAAGCAAGTATGGCTGCTGTAAAGATAAACGCTACTCCTACTCTCATTACGACTGAAGATGATTACTGTCAATTCTAAATCATAAAAAGATCAATACATATATATATATATATATATATATATATATATATATATATATATATATATATTCAATTTTGGTATAAATGTGTGTATACTAAACTTAAATTTCCAAAGATACGTAAGGTATGTCAGTTTGGCTCAGTTTGTAAGTTAGTTGCATGTCAAAAAGTTTGTCACAATTCCGAATCACGGCAAGAGAATGCTAATTTTATTAAACTATCTATCAATCTACACACATATATATATATATATATATATATGTATATATATATATGTATATGTTTGATTTTTTTCTTTTTGCTGTTGAGAAATGAAGTCAAATTCTGATTTTGCCTGGGGTTTGACTAAGGAAAATGTATAGTTACTTTTGAAATAGTTACTCTATATTTTTAAACCAGGAATATGTACGAAGATTCGGGGAAAACAATCATCCTGTGGTGGTTATCAAGGTCATTTCAAAGACTTATTCTCTATGTTGTGAAATCAATTCCTACTTGATGCCCTGCGGATGTGCCCTTCTGGTAGAAAAGGCTTATCTTATAAATGACTATGAGGCGTTTTCTGTCAGATGACAGTTTCCGAACTCATCTTAGAGACCTATCAGATGATCGAGCTGAATCTGATCCTCACTGGGTGTGCTAGTCTCAGCTTAGCTCAATGAATGTTTCTAGTCCATCTCTTTATTGAAATGGTCTTTCATATATCACCGTAAAGTAAGAGATTTCATTAATACCGTCAGAAAAGTCAGCCTGAAACATTTTTTACTAGTTACGATAGCTAATAAGTTAGTACTTCTATGTTACTAAAATTATCCGATATCACAACTCAAAGTGTAGATACCCTGAAATCATATGCGAAAGTATGGCTGACAAAAAATAAGATCGTGCAACAAAATATACAGGTTCAGATAGCATTAAACCTTGAAAAAGACATAACTGGTTATGTAAAAAAATCATTGATTTAGAAATTAAAACTTACGGAAATGCCGTCCAAAAACTTACAAGAGATTAAATATAAAGATCAAGATCTGGGAAATGTTTTCACACGACATCCATAATAGAGAAGTCTTGGGAACCTTTTGGGAGTTCTATGTCCAACGACAGATTCTGAAAAGCTGCTAATGATGTAATGGACTGGGCGATAGTTTTGGACCCTCAAATCTTATAACCCCGTCGGATCTTTGATTATAATAAATGTTGTTGTTCTTGTAATGTCATATTTTCAAACCCAGCCCAGAGGTACTGCTTTAGTAAATACGACACTGGTCCTCCAGACATAACATCAGTACTTAATACGGAAAACAATCATAGAAACAGAAATACAAGTAGTAGGGTAATGTTGATTCACTATTCGTCCCAATTTGCTTCTGAAAAACAGACATGATATAATGGGCCAGACGGGCTGTGGAAGTTATCACACGACATCCAGTGCGATCAAGCGAGTTCTCGCGAATATTTAACAATCTGCCAACAAGCTCTGAAGTTGGTCCGATCTTACCCCCTGCCTGACATTGTTTCCAAAAGTACATGAAAGTTATACGCTCAAAATAGTTCCAGAGATAACGTCAATGAACAAGAATTATTCAATCAATGTAGGACATCAATTTATTTCAATTCATTCACATCTTCTTACCTATCTATTAATCGATCGATCGTTCTATCTTTCTATTCATCTCTACCTATCCACCCTGGTCTGTTCACATCTATATATCTACCTACCAGTCCATGTCTACTCATCAATCTATCTCAGTCAGTACGTATCTATCTCAGTTTGTTCACATCTGTCTATCTATCTTCGTCGGTCCATCTATCAATTGATCGATCGTCCTATCTATCGAGCTGTCTTTCTGTTCATCTCTATCCACTTACCCTGGTTTGCCCACATTTATCTATCTATGAATCTATATCTACACATCCATCTATTTCAGTGTGTTCATATCTAACTCAGTCTGTTCATATCCATCTCAGTCTGTTCACATCTATCTACCTATCTATGTCTGTTCATCTCTCCATCGATCGGGCATTCTTCCTATTGATCTGTTCTTTCTACTCATCTTTATTTACTTACCCAAGTCTGTTCACATCTATCAATAAATGTCCGGCCATCTATTTATCTCAGTCCTTCTACTTCTATCTATCTATCTATATATTTGTTTTCTTTACAGGGAATTTTGAAGAATAAATTATGTATGTATATTAAGTGTACGGCATGGACATTTATACACCTGCACATATATGTATGTGCATAAAATTCAAAGGTAACTATTCAACTCTTTGAAATATCATGGGTTATAAGTCTTCCTACTTTTAAAGTGATGGTATTCGCCTCGTAGGTCATTTCCTCTGCTTAGAGCTTAATGAGACAGAATTAAGTATGATGCCAAATCTTCCAGTATATTCCTGAACACAACTTTTTCACTCAAATAAATTGATTGCATCATTATCCACTTATCCAAGCTCTGTCCATAGCTCTCAACAGAAAATATAGGAGCGATTAAAAATTCAAACAGCGATGGGTTGGTCATATTGCAAGATTATCAGACAACTGCTGGACATCTAATCACATATTTGTGAGTTCTATTTCGCAAAAAAATCTTCTGCTAATGATGATTAAGGTGATCCTTTAGCTGAATCATAAAAGCACAATTACGGTCTTAAATCGATGAATTCTCCATAGAACTTTTCAATATTTTGAGATAAGACAGAGTGTTTCCTAGAGAAAAAACAAGTTATAGTCCTAAGGTGACATGTCTAGATATATCCCAACCGACTCAATGGTCCTTTTTGCAGCAGTGCAGTTGCAACGAAAGGTTGTCACGGAGCGAGAAGGAGAAGGTTTTTTTCTCGTAGAATGACACAAATTAAACAAGAAATCGCCTAATGTAGCATTGCTTTTATTTGTCTACGTTCCAGCTATTTGTATCAAAATATTGTCTTCTAATCCCATTAAACATAGAAATTAAATTCCCAGTAAATTATATATACCAGATTCCTCCTTGAAAACTCTTTTGTCCCGAATTATCTGCACCTGACCCCAATCGAAAGTCAACTTGGAATGAAGAATATATTATCCTGTGTCTGTAACAGCGTATATAGATATATAGATACGTGAAAATTGTTTTCTGTACATGATGCCAATCAAGATTTTCTAAATGCAGGTTATACATGAGTAAAGTATGGTGAGTTGATACGTTGAAGATCGTCCTGCATCTAGCAACGAATCACTTTGTTCAATTATAAAATCATTTATCATTGCCTGTGACTATCTTGCCTGGAAAATGATTTTTTTTCTCGTGTTAAACAAGTGGAATGAGGCAGGTTGAACCCCTGGTCGATGTCTGTCCCTGTATGTGGAATCCATTTCCGAAATATTTCTGGAGACTTGTTATTTGAATTCTACATTTGATGAGTTGCATAAGTAGCAAAGGCTTACGTGAGCTCCAAAGACACTACTAAAGCTTCTTTATCATGATGTAAAAGATGGAGATGTGAATATTTGCTTTGTAACACACTGGGATAGATATAGCTTGATGGATTGGCGCCATACCTGAAAAATTGTGTCCATAAAAAAAGGGAGAATTACTGCTTGAATGAAATGAAAATTATGAAAATTATCCACATATATATGTATATATATATATATATATATATATATATATTTATGTTGAGAGAGAGAGAGAGATGGAAAGAGACGGACAGACATACAGATAGACAGAGACAGAGAGAGAATTCTGGTGGGTGGGGGAATTGAGCGTAAATAAATGTATCGCTTGAATTCAGTCTGACTGACCGTCCAGCTCTGTGTTGGATAGGAGTAAAATCTAGCCTCTGGGTCTGAAACGAAGTTCTCGATCCTACTTCGTGTTACGAATAATGGATAGTCTATAGCCACAATGAAGAGTTGTAATACAACGGAACAGCTGTGTGGATGACTTGATTATATATATATATATATATATATATCACAGATCTACTTAGTAACTCTATAGAAACGATCACGTGACCAGTGTATTTGTCAGCACGTTGCATTTGGTGTGACCAATTGAGGAATCATAAGAATAGGGATGAATCGATGAATAAATTACATTTTGTTGGACAGTGGTCACTAAATTTGTTTTTCAATAAACAGGTGAACACAATCTAAGGGATTATATTAGTATAAGATTACATTGCTAATCAAATCATCAGTCGAAATGTTCGAAGTTTAATGTTCTAGCCCCATAGTTATGGCCTGTTTGGGTGATACACGCTCAGTCAAGTAGCCAGGAAGCCAGACCAACTGTTTTCATCGCTTGGTTGACAGTTTTTGTTGACAGTCACTAATATATGTATAGAGAGGGAGATGGTTAGATCCTAATTTATAATAGGTTCTTATCTTATCAATGTCCTTTGGTAATAGAACATATTTCCATACTTTCGTCAAGAGCATTCTACAGGCCAAGTATTCGACTCTGATAGATTACAAGACGATGTTTTGAATCTTATCTCCATTCAAGCTGGCCCTCAAATCTACTCCCTAAATCCTCTTGCAAGTTAATCAACCCGGTGTTCCCAATAATGGCTGTGCTCAAATGGAGTGCTACTTATAATGGACAGGTCATCTTGGGAACCGAAAGGGTATCTAAAGAGGGCATCGTATTTGCAAAGTTTTCCTTGGATACGGGTGGATTTCTTCTAGTAATTCCATGTTACATCATCTGATAAATTAAATTCTGATATCCTTACAGCGCCCTTTCTTTCTCCCTTCTTTTTCTTCTTTTACTTGTCTTTCTTTCTTATTTCTTTTCTTTCGTCCTTTCTTTCTTTCTTTTTTTCTTTCTTCTGTTCTGTTCTTTTTTCTTTCTCTCTTTTAATTCAATATCCTGAAATGTAGTATGTGAAGTGTTTCTTGGCAAGGATATTCTATTAAGAACTTTGGATGAAAGGAATAAATGGCCTTCACAACCTTGGGTCCAAACAGTTTCACACCAACTGAACTATTCCTAGCACCTTACATGATAATAAAAATCAGTGGATATTCACAGTATTCCTACACAGCATATACATACGAACATTGAAAGAGAGATATCAAGACATATATATATATATATATATATATATATATATATGTGTGTGTGTGTGTGTGTGTGTGTGTGTGTGTGTGTGTGTGTATATGTATATACGAAGAGCAAAACAGTGGAACACAAAGACAGTCAGACCGACGGACAGACTGACTGAGACAATGATTCAGACAAGAAGTACTTTTTTATAGAAATCTTTTCCTGATTTGATATACGTTATCTGATCTTTGATTTCAATGAATATTTTGTGTGAAGTCAAATATCCGTTCACTTCTACAAAAACAAGAGTAGATTACTAGAATATTAAGAAGATTCTATGCGCTTGTCATGGAATAGATATTCAAGAATACATGAAGCCAATATATATATATATATATATATATATATACATATATATACATATATATATATACATATATATATATACATATATATATATATATACATATATATATATATATATATATATATATATATATATATATATATATATATATATATATATATATATATCAGGTTTTCTCTCCCATGTGAAATGATATAAAAACAAAACCGCTAAAGAAGGAGAGAATCCAATGTAGATCCTGGATCCTTAATTTGGCTCACAAGAGCAGATATTCAGGCAATACTTTAATCAAAATTTAATCAAATCTGATTTTAACAGGTTTAAGATGTAGAATTCAGAATAAGAAATATAAGAAAAACGCTTTTGACTTAGAAGTAGGGGTCAAATTTTAGATATGGTCCTGAGAGATAACGAGTCATTGGCTCTAAAAACCACGCTCTCTCTTTTAATAATTCCAATAATTTTCATAGAAAATCCTTGTCGATTGCCTTTACCTTCTTTGAGATTGTCTTTTCAAATGTAATTATCCCTGAAGACACCACGTAAAAAAAGTATCTGCTGATGGAATACGTCAGATGTAGTTCTGTGATCTGATTCAATTAATGTTACCCGCAAAATCTTTCGTTGATCATCACTGTTTACCTATATTTTGGTCAAATACCTGTCCGAGTCCGAGGCTTGATTTGACATTAGTCAGGCAACCATAATGGCGGTTCTCAGTGCTTCAACTAAAGCAAACATTGAACTGAAACATCAGGGTGTAGAGATAGTCTAGAGATAAGAATAGGACACCTGCATGCCGGTCAAGTTCTCGTGACTGATTTGGTAAAGCTGCTGGTGCGTTAAACCTGGCTTTTCCTCTGGCAAATGAGATTGGTTTTGGATTTGAGCCTTTCCCCTTATTTCCGATCCACGCTATTTAACACAGCCACAAATTGATGGTTGGGGTTAATCTGTGATTGAAAAAAAAGTCAATTAGAAATTTAAATTGAAGGTAAATAGTAGTCAAAGATTAATGGTAGTAGTTCCCCCACCCCAAGCGATGAAAAATTTCAACGACTCACTGATGCCAATTCTTAAAGTGCGGGTCTTCCAGAACGCAGCTTATCTTCCGAAGGCCAATCTTCGTCCAAATCAAATTTTGGCATTCTCAGAGTCAAAGGCGAGCCGTTTCATTATTTCATTTAGGAATATATCTCTGGGATCCATCTCTAATCTTCGTTCGCAATGTTTGGGTTTTAATTTATTATGCTATAAAGTGACGCGAACGAAGGATGCGGCAGGCGTATTTATATTTTTTTGTCTTTTATTTTATATTTTTTCCCTTCCTTTCGTTCTGAACTCTTACCGGGATTAGGTTCAAATCTCGGCTTTGGTGCTAGGCCAACTTAATTTAAATTTTCCTCGAAACTGAAAATAGGATAAATAAATAAATAAATAAATAAATAAAAACTAAGAAGGAAAATAACAAGTAGAAAAAAACAACAACACCCTGATTGTTGTTTTGGCAGCGAATGCGCTTATGAAGTCGATAAACTTCATTTATCTGAATAATATAAATACGGGAACTGACATAAGAGGACATAAAGCATCAAGTTCGACTTAGTTTTTTCTTCTCTTTTTTTTCGGGGTATTTTGTAGCATCAACGAGATGAGATGAAATAAATACCAATCAAAAATTAATAATTATCAATGTATATCAAAGAAACTCAAAAACTATTACATCTAACACTACTAAATAGCACAGCGGACGATAGAACTATTATCCAAAAATTTATAATCATAGACAATACTTAATCTAATAAGATTTGAATTCTTTATTAACACTGTAAAAAAAGGCATGTTATTATATGTAAATCTTTGAATCATCAGTTGAATACCATGTAACCGTTTCAGGAAATTAAAAACAAAAGTTTTTTCTAGCATTGCATCTTAGCAGTGTTGATCAAACACCAAGTCTCTTCCAGTTATCATATTGATATAGAGCTTATTTCATACTACATGTAGTTTATCATTTTGTACAGGGTATTATCATAATGTTTTATACATGGAAGTCATTTCATACTAAACGTCATTTTGCTCGTTTTTTTAATACAGGGATCATTTGCTGCTGATACTGCTTCTATTAATTTTCACCCATGTGAATATTAATTCCGTTGTCAGTTTTACATTGGACTGCATGTAGACCAAATGATATCTTCAAGAACACTGATTACAATGAAAAAATTGATTTCTACCAGCGTAATCAAGTGAAGAATTCGACAATACCTTTCCGCAAACCTTGACGTGAATTTTCACAAATCATACAAACTCTTTCTTCCATCAATTTTTCTTCCTTTAAATACATGATTAAAACGAAACCAAACAACATGTTAGCTGTTAGTTATACGTTACACCTCAATCGGCTATTCAGTTGATATACAATTTGTTACTTTGCATTCCATATTCAATCTCCTGACCTACCCAACTACTCATCAGTCAGATAAATGGACCAGAGCTAAATGTTTTCCTCTTTCCCTGGTTCTAGTCAATGCAATGATTTTTTTCAAACCGCCAAAAACTAAATCCATCTCTTTTGATTATCTAGTTCCCCTGACACAAATACATGATTTATTGTACATTATTCATTCAATCTATCTTGATTATATTGGTAAGATATTATTTAATTTTCGTTACTATTTCGTATTTCTCGAAATGATGATATTGAAATGGATCACGAAGTCTAGTCACGGCGTTACTAGTTTGTCAAAAAAAATCACTAATCAAAAATTCCAAGGGTAGTCCGTGCTATCCTTGGATATCCTCACTCTATAAATGTTTTGAATAAAGATCAAGTGTTACTAATCTGCTTCAAACTGGGGTTTCAGGTGAAAGCAAAGGTGATTTTCTATAGAGTCAAAGTTCAAAGTTCCTAGGACTTAACCATTTGTTACTATGTTAAGAAATTTTGCAATGGATTTCGACCGTACTTTGATGGTTTGAGGATTTGGGTTATTTTCATAAGCTGTCCTTAGATATTTATCTATATGGTTATTAATGTCGGGAAGTAGGGAGAGGCATGTATGTTCTGGGTAGATTTATCTTATTTACAGCTATATGAAATAGAATATTCGAGCTTTAGTTTTATCGATCTCCTCAGATATAAGAAGAGAGAAAGAGCAAGAGAGAGGGGAAAGATGGAGACAGGAAGAGATTGTTACCCACAGAATTTAGAGTTAAATTTTATCAAAATACTATAAGATACGATTTGAAAATAAAATCAAGATCAATTGTACCTTCCTGCGTCAAGTAAGGTTTTGGGTTGAAAGAAAGGGTGATTTTCTATATAGTTACCGTTCAATGTTCCTTGGACATCACCATTCGTTTCTTTGTTAAAGAATTTTGGTATATCTTCCAACCCAACTTGAATGATCTGGCTAATTAGCGTTTTGTTTTTTGTTGTCGTTTTCCCTGTCCCTAGATAATATTCTATTTAGTCATTCCTACCGGGAAGTAGAGAGGGGCAATTATATTTATGGGTGGATTTTCTTTTTCTTTTTTTTCTATTTTTTTTCCAAATTTACTGTTATATACAATGGGAAATTGAAGCTTTGGCCTGAAATGACTCTGGCTTCAACACAATAGATTCGTCGATGTAGCGTTGAACATTGAAGACATATGTAAATGTTTGACTGTATTGAGTAAAAGAAATGACTATTCGACGTTGCCAAACCTGGTGAATATGCAGCCCAAGGTAGAATTTCCGATCTTAGCACTATTTCGCTTGGGCCAAATCCCAGCACCATAGTTGTTTGGGCCGATAGAGCAACGCACAGATGAGCAGTTTATCCTTCCTAATTCCCCAGCATGTACTGTAGATGGCCGTCTTTTCTACAAGCCCGACGGTTGAAATTCGTAAATGACGATTCTAACACTCATCAGAGAGAGAGTTCAACGAGGCTTCTGCCATTATCAATACAATCTACCCTTATAACTCACTAAATAAATAGCAATACTTTTTTTCCAGGAAATCTCACTTTTTACTTGTGATGTTTTGGGTCCTCCCAGATGCCCCCGTGATTTCAGCTTCGATGTGAACACATTTATCATTTCAAGGGTCAAGCGTCCACAAAGAGATTTTTTTCATGTTTGACAAGAAGTATATTATAAGCGTTGGGACGCTGTCCAATGTTTTGCTCTAACGATTCAAGTGGAACCGATTTTTTCGTGTTTTTTTTTTAATCTACATATTTGTAAACGTTTTACAACCAATAAATGATAAACACCGAATTCTCCAGCCAATTGTAATTTTGATTGAGTGGTATCATCATCAAAAAATGCTGGCAAATCATCGCTTCCAATTCCTTGTGATCTAAAGCTATGCATTCATACTCTAAATCAAATTCACCTTCCTTGAACTTTGCAGACCATTCAAAACACGTAGCATTTCCAACTAAACCTTCTCGATAGGCTCCATCAATCATCTTCTTCGCTTCTGCTGCAGACTTGAAAGAAACAACATGCAATGTCGCATATTTATCTTATCTGCCGCCATTTTTTTTCTTTTTTTCTACCTCAAAAAAAGATAAATGGATTCTGAATACAGAACACCAAAAACTGTTCTCAGCTGCATACGACTGCCCGTAGCTTATAAATGAGAAGGTGAGGCGAACTTTTGTAAACACATAATAAAGGTTGGCACGAAGTAAAATGACCATTTTGATCCTTTAGGAACAAAGTGTTTGGTGTGAAGCTTCACTGTACACATGTGTGCATACATATGTATTTTCCTTCCTCCCTACCTGCAACAGAAGTTTTAATAGCAAAAATCGTGAAAACCTTTTAATCTGTGTCCAACAATTTATTGCTAATTCTGTTATTGTTGTTCAGAGCTGTAACAATGAATTCCGTCATCCCTTTGTGCGTTGTGTAAGAATTTCAAACGTGGACGTATGCAATATGCAAGCTAAAAAAACAAAATTATTAGTTTTTATGATTTATATATATATATATATATATATATATATGTGTGTGTGTGTGTGTGTGTGTGTGTGTTTGTGTGTGTGTTTGTGTGTGTGTATGTATACATATATACGTGTGTATATGAGTGTTTGTGTGTATATATGCATGTGTGTTTGTGTATAGGGCTGCACATTAGGTTTGACACATACTATGTACTTATAGCACATATCATATACAACATAATACGTACGTAAATGGAAGAGCGAGAGTTGTAGTAACAGTATTCCTAATGAGAAGGGAATGTCATCCTTGAAAATCATCAGTTTAAAACCTGGCTTTTACAGGGTCTAAAAACCGACCATTGGCTTTGATATGAAATATGCAAGTAATTATGGAATTATTTTGATTTCAAGTAGTTGAAGAACGTTTCTTGGAAAAGTTTGTCTTGGCAAATCGTCGAAATAAAGTAGTACTTACATGTTACGTTAGACTTCTGATATTGCCATTTTTCCTATATATGTGTATATATATATATATATATATATATATATATATCAGACTTTCCTATATATATATATATATATATAGATATATAGATATATATATATATATATATATATATATATATATATATATATATATATATATAATCTGACCTATAGGGATTGAGATGGACTCAGGAGTGAAGCTGTATGGAAGTTGGGTTCATATATATATATATATATATATATATATATATATATGATAAGTAAGAAGATTAGAGATGATTTTCAATTTTTGGAGAATCTTGAAAAATGGAATGACCATGAAACATGGGTACAGTTACTCTTTGTACTTTACTGCAATCATTAGACATTGTTCTCTATTTATTTTCTGATATAGTATGCTTTTTCTTGATGAATATCAAATCTTAAAAAAAATGTTTTGATACTTGAACTGGAATTGAAAGTTGATCACGTACCAATGAGACATTTAGAGTGGCCAAAACTAAAATCTTATGTAACAGTGACCTTCACTTTTTGGACAAACTGGCCTCTGGTGAGAAAAGCCAAAAGCATACACGATAATAAGAGTAGTACCAGCGTTTGAATCGGGGAAGAACATTCACCGAAGACAATTTCAAATCTGAGTGACCTTGCACGATTACAGACGATGATTACCTTAAAGAAGTGTGTGCAGTTATCCGTGAAAATCATTGCCTGGTTGTCCGTGAAATTCCCAAAGAGGTAGGAATTGGCAATAGGTCTTGCAACATGTGTTAAAATGAAGAAAAAAAAAGGGTGATGCATCGTTTTGCCACCAAATTTTTGCCACATCTGTTAAAAGATTTAGACAACCTTTTGAAAAGCATGAAAAAACTCTCTCTCCTCAGCTGCTGTACTCCGTGGATTCTTTGATTTCGGATAATAGAGGAAAATGTGCCACGAGATCTGAGCATTGGCCTTCAAAACAACTTAAAAAATACATTCCAGGACCCGCAAAAAAACCTGTTGAATTATGATAATAACAAATTTCATGACGGTATAAGTAGATCTATAAATCTGTTTTTGACATAGTTAAGTTTCTTCTGGATAAACATATATGAAAAGTATCCCAAAAATCAAGAGCAGTTTTCTTGTCATTATTCCACATCAAAGATGTTTTCAGATCTGCAAATATACTGTCAATAACAGTTTGAATACATTCTTGCATATGGATCCAGAATTTGGGGATATATATATATATATATATATATATATATATATATATATATATATATATATATATATATATATATATATATATATAATATGTTGATAGAAGATACATCATTTCACTCTTTTATTTTGATATTATTATGAAATGTAACTGTAACGAGAGCTGTGTAAATAAAGTGATCTTTCAACGTAGGCGTCTTGAACCTCAATCCTTATATCCGTACGCATGCACACAAGCGTCTACACACACGGACACACATACATATATATTATCCAAGTCAAGTTCGTGAACGTGCATTCACCTTTCTGTGTATGTTTATTTGTGCTCGCCAATCGTGTGTGTTCCTGTGAGTGTGACTAAGTATTTTACGAAAGAAATGTCTTTATTTTCTCATCCCCGGAGAAATAAATCTCCCCACCCACGCTCTCCTCAGATCTTGTGGACAGAATTCAGAATTTTGATTTATAGCCAACCACCCATTATAGAAAAAAAGTCTCCAACCATTGGAAATCCACAAGTGCCTTTTAATAGCTTTCTTTGTTTATCCAAGCATAATTTATATTTTGCCACGCGCCATCTTCGCCTGCCGCTCCCCCCTTGGGTTCGTCTGTTGAAATATGGCGCCCATCCTGAATTGTTCGTAAACATTTTTTTCTTGTTTCTAAGATGCATTAAAAATCTTTATTATTTATGAATTTATTTCTTTTTTATCCTGGATTTATCACATTTAAACGTTCGCTCTCTTTTTTCATATTTTTATTATGAATTTTGTGAACGATAAATGTTATAGAAATATGCTTTCATACAAAAAAAACTGTATATTTTGTTATCGATGTGTGTACAATGGATAAATATATAACTACGTATGGTTTTACATTGACGTGCAGATGGATATCTAGAATAAAAGTTATTATGTATGCTTATATATATATATATATATATATATATATATATATATATATATATATATATATATATATATATGTATGTGTGTGTGTGTGCGTGTGTGTGTTTGCGTGTAGATAGGTATGTGTGAATGTGTCTATATTCATGTATATATTCTGATATCAGCAGCAGCAACAGGAGCCATTTGCTGGACAAAAAGTCTCTTTCATCTCTTCCCATGATCGCTACCATCACTCTGATCTCTGCGTTGTCTTTCTGGCAAACTTTCCAATCTAATCTCTCCATCTTGAGTCTGATATTCTCCTACTGCGTTTACTGTTTCATGGGAATAAATCATTCAGCCTTATACCTCCCTTGCTGCCCTCTCTCATCGCCAAGCGTCCAGCCAATCACTGTTTTGGTTACAAAATTATTTGTAAAATATCCTTCACCTTAGTCTCCCCTCAGATTCATGTTGATATATTTCTATCTCTCAGAGTTTTTCTTAGCATCACTCTTCCCATGGCTCTCTGTGCTATTTTGAGTTTGTTTTCAGTTTTTAGGGGTGTGGCAAACATGGCATATTCTATGTTTATCGGACCCCTCCTCTGCAGTCAAGATTTGACTCCCTGCAACGTCTGAGTTTTCCAAATGAGACTTGAAACCGTGGACAATATTAGGGAAAACAAGTATTTGCTGGCAATCCTGGAAGAGGACTTTGGTGACTTTAATGAAAAATTAAAGGGACACTAGGATTAAGCGTTGCCCTTTGGTAGCTGTTTTTATATTGATATCGAAAAGCTTGATAATTTCTTGACGTAACCCATATAGTTGAATTTGCCTGAAACTCACCTCCCAAATATCGACTAATAACGTTTAAAATACCAGTCTATATTTTTCAGCATCGTCAAACTCCAGTCCATTTTTTCTACCGTAACATGAACAACAATTCTCACCAAATTATGGTGAATTAACTCTTCACTGTTTGTCCTGGTATTAAAAAAAAGACTCAATGTAAAATGATATTCTCTAACTGATATTTGAAATTCTGGCGGCACATTGGTAGGTTACTCTCTTGCCGACGAAGTTAAATCAATGAGGTTACACATCCAAGAAAATGTAGATTAAAAATAAGTAGGGGCTCTTTTGATTCTGATAAAGTAAGTTAAACAAGTGCACCACGAAGCTTTGTGGGTTTGTCTTTTAACAAGTATCTTTTGAGGCAGCAAATAACTTACTCATACCAAAACTTGGATATATTTGTTCAAAACTAAAACTTGAACATTTTTCTCAATCTTCACAGCGCAAGAAAAATACAGATAACTGAAAGAATCCTGTCTTGGAAGCTATCACCATCTAACCCTAATTTGCAAATCTAATTTGTTTTTGAAAAATGAGATAAAACTGTTGAAATTCGGTGGAAAGCACAAAAATGTTCAATATGAATACAGGCTTCATTCCCTTATCTAAATGTCAACAAAATTCGGGGATCCTGATCCTGACAATTACACCTGTTGGATTATATACTATTTGCACGGATATTTTTGCGATTTTTGAATCAAAGAGCGACATGTAGTGGACACCTTTTTCCTTTTAATAACGATTTGGCTTCTATCAAATCAATGTCCAAGCTTTGCTTCGTTTCTCTCAATTGCTTGGATACATACATGTATATATACATATATACATATATGCATGAAATTAACTTTTCCATTCTGTGATGTGAAATAACGACCATGATATATATATATATATATATATATATATATATATATATATATATATATATATATATATATATATATATGTATATATATATTAGTAATCTTTTCCAAAACTGTCAACAGTTTTCATGCTGGATCGACTGGCTGGCTCACACAAATTTAGCAAGAGGGCAAAACATTCATTCAATAGTATGTTTAGAATTTTTCATTTTTCTTATTTTTTTTAGACTCCCTACTGAAATGCTCCTCATAATTTTTTTAAGGGATTTGGATGGCAATATAAGTTTATCTTTGAATGTTTACGCCTGTGTTATTCATTAATGAACTTTTTTTCCATATTTCAATCGATCGTCCTCAACACGGCATCTTACCCAAAAGACGTTGGTGACGTCATGGTTTAATTCGATTGACTAATTGAGTTAGTTTTTATATTTTTTTTTTCATTCATTATGAATACGATACAAAAGATACGGTAATAATTTTCCGTACCCTGTAGCAAAAAGGCATTTTCAATACTCTCTTATCTATTCCACATGATTCTTTTCGGCCTTACTCTCTCAGATTGTTCACTCTCCCTTTCTCTTTACTCCGCCATTCTGAAATCAAATCTTTCTTTCTCCCTAAATAATTTCTTCCGTGTACTCGATTACGTGAAATCCGGTGAAATATTTCACTTTTATTAATCAAAAAATTTTTCACCCGAATCATGAAGCGATCAGAAAACGCTGAACTAAACGCCTCGCCTCTCAGTATCCTCTGGTTTCTCTCGACCTATACCCCATTTTTGACAAATGTTAAATCTTAACACGATCTACGCGAATAAATCATTAAAATCTTCGCACTGTGAAGAGCTCTCCAGTGTCAGGAGACAATTTTTCACGCGCGATCGCAATCTAGATGGAGAATTAGCGCCATCTTTTCATATTAGCGACAGGGACAGCCTCAATTTCTCGCCTTTCGACGCAATCACTCAAACACCAAAGTGACAGTCTGACTTTCTTTTCGTTTGCCATTTAAAAGATTCACAGAGCTCATTTCTCATGGTATCCGGCCTGTTTATCAGCCATTAGAAAATTTACCCGGGGTCGTGTTTTTCAAATTAGCTTTTGGATTCTCCATTAACTCTTATTTAGCCTGAATTATGCCAAACAGTTTTTAGCTTCGGTTTTACGTTCGTTGTGACGTGTGACATGAGAGGGTCACACAAGGGAGATCTTTTCAGATGCCTTTAAAATATATCAAAGGGTCGGCGCAAAAATTTTAGGCATTTTTTGAAAGAATCTTTCATTCATATAAACTCGTAGTTCCAGTATTCCAGTGATTTTCAAACTTTATGGTATGAGGATTCAGTAAGAAATATTTTGATTTGCGTGGGGCATGCAATAAAAAAATGATTTGATTTAGACGAAAACACTTGAGTCAATAAACGAAACTTCTATATCTACCTACTTGCATAGAATTCATCTCCCCTTTTGCTTCCAATCTGTCTATAAAGAGGTCATGATCTTGCAAAGTTTGATGATGAAACAACTAGATTAGTAACTCTTATGCAAGTCAGATATATTCGTCCCACTTGACACCTTTCAGCTCAGAATGCAATTTCTTTATATATGGGAATTTATGCTGTACTCTTCTGAGATATCTGCGGTATATTATTAAATCGCAACTCATATTCGGAGGAGTATTTGATCATTCAGTCATCAACTTAAAAAGCCTTAGCTCGATGACTTTATGGTGATGTCCAAAGAAATTTTGTATTTTATCTTATCTGTTCGGTGCAAAAGTTCCTAATGTTTATGGCAATTTGTTGTATCACTACACATTTGTGGATCCATTATTCAGCTATCAGAATATTTCCCTGGCTTTTCTTACCCTACAAAATCTGTGCATCAACCTGAATATAATATATTCTTAGGTTAATACAAAAATTTAGAGCTAATTCTGGCAAAATATTTAATAATTGTAAAGTTATTATTAGATCATCAAAGTGTTATCCGACTCTTTAATGACTTCTAGCTAAGTTGTATATTTCATATCAAAAAGATGATTCTATTTTAACTTCAACGTTTATCAAATGTTCTAAAATCAGGGAAAATTCGTGTTAAGACCTAATTTCAGTTGGTTAATGGCGTTTGTAAGTGAACCGAAAACAGGGTTATTGAAGAGACAGCTATAAAGAAAGGTGCTATCATGATGAGAGGAGGATGTGTATTAAGAAGAAAAAAGAAAAATAAGTTATTTCGTCATGCGATGATTTTTTTAATCAATTTGCGAGATAAAAATTCTAAAAAGAAAGGACTGAAAGAAAAACGAAAGAAAAAAATAGTGAACTGTTTTTATAAATAATTTTACATTTCATATATATATATATATATATATATATATATATATATATATATAAGATTCATTTAAAAAGTTATATATATAATTAACGTTATATATATATATATATATATATATATATATATATATATATATAGATATATATATATATATATATATATATATATATATAAGATTCATTTAAAAAGTTATATATATAATTAACGTTATATATATATATATATATATATATATATATATATATATATAGATATATATATATATATATATATATATATATATATATATAAGTTACATGTATGTATATAAGTTACATATATATATATTCGTGT
This sequence comes from Thysanoteuthis rhombus, assembly GCA_963457665.1. Classification (NCBI taxonomy): domain Eukaryota; kingdom Metazoa; phylum Mollusca; class Cephalopoda; order Oegopsida; family Thysanoteuthidae; genus Thysanoteuthis; species Thysanoteuthis major. Next base: position 8,993,861 of record OY735221.1, read on the forward strand.
GTGTGAATAAGTTTTTTTTTTGCCAATGAATTATATCGTATTTTCGGTGTTATTTTTGAAATTGTACATGTAACCTCGCAGTTTCTGGACAGAATTCAATCTTTTTTTAGTGCTCTGAGTAATTCTTCAAAACACCTGTTTGTTTGTTTGTTTGTTTTTCCTTTTTTATGGCAGAACTGACCAGACAACGTGTGTTGCATATGTCAGAACAAATGATAATCAGAGTGTTTCTGAAGATACGTAACAGCTGGAAGAGATTCCCATTTTAGTGTTACTGCTAACCAAGAAGGTTTGTTGCGTTGCATTTGAAACCTGTGGGTGGTCTAGAAAAAAACATTTGGTTCCAAACAGTTATTCAAACGACGTTGTTGCTGATCAGCAACTCTGAATAAAGAATTTCCTTCAAATCCTGACAAACACAGAGAAAAAAGTTTTTTCCTCGGTAATTTCTACTTAAGTCAACATCTAGCCACGATTTCCATTGTTTTCCATTCCCGTAAGAAAAACTATTCTAATCACCAATAACTATCTTCACCACAATGAAAAAAAAAACAATACTGTCGAGAAAAGGGAAGCAAGTATTTAAGCACTGATTGATACGCCGCATCTGTAATTTTACGTAGAATACGTTTGCCTTGCTCAGAGGTGAGGGACGATTCATGTTTAAAAGTTCCATTGGAATTTAGTGTCTTTCACACTGAAGACATCTCGATTACGGTGAAATCAATGTCTTAGTTTTCAGCACTTGGTTAATAACATATGGCCTATTTCAAATAGTATTTACTACTTGAAAGAAATTTTTTTAAATCAATAACGTTTTTGTTTGCCTTTTTTCGAGAAATCCTTGAAATATCAAGGCAACAGGGGCCCCCCACATGATTGTTCCCGAGGTCCCCATCCCTGACTTAGCTTTTGAATTCTTTATGTGGCCCATACATGACACATTACATTTCACTGATTACATAAGCAATTGAACTCTATAAAAACTCCAAAAATGTGTAAGATTTCGTAAAAGATGGCCGTGGGCTCTCATGCATCAAATTCTACATATCATTACATGTAACTACTACCATCTCTATCAATCATGTCACGCTCAAGTCCACAAGTGAGAGAGAGGGGAAGGTTGAAAAAAACAGATCGTCGTTATGAACCACTATTACCTAATGACTGCACTGTCAAATGGACTGGGCAAAAGCTCATTTTCTTCAAGAACAAAGCGCTGATTTTTTTTTAAACATGATGCGAACCAAAGTAAGGATTGAGAATTGACACCAAAAGATGAGTGAAATAGCATGTGGAAAAAGTAAAATGAATACAGAAAGAGAATCTCAGGGGAGGGAAAACAAGAAAAGGGTCTGGTTAGTCATTCAATAGTTACTATCAATTGACCAACGTCTTTTGGAAGTATGCCCTGTTGGTAAGGATCAATTCAAAAATTAGGAAAAAAGGGATGATGAATGAATGAGATATTTTTATCGGTTTTTGTTGAGCAGTGATCACTAAAAAATCTGATTCTTTTTGGAGCAAAGGATTAACGGATTAATCTAGCATGAAGTAACATCCCAAACTGAACTCCCTATCAATAAAAACCTATTTACCGGAGGGACTTTAAAAAAAAAAAAAAAAATTCATTACGGCCTGTACACGTAATTAATACATAGCCAGCCTGCCAGGCTGACCTACTTCGAAACTTATCAAAAAAAAAAACTATGTTAACAGTTTTATATCGTATGAATGATGAGAAGGTCTGGATACAGTGACATATAAAAAATATCTTTATCGAGATTCGTTTTTGTAACTGCTCAAATTCCATGGGTATACATGGACACATTAGAGAGAAGTTTCTGGCTTTTAATCATCAGGCACTCCCGAAGTTTTCATTTACGAGCTCCTGTTAGTCTATAACCGGTTTCTCTCCTATGTTAACTTGTGATTCTTTGACTTGTTCTTCCAGTGTATCTGTTAGTACTTTGTTAGTATCGATGTACTCCTCTTGCAGAATATAGGTTAAAATGTATGTACAAAAGAATGAACAGTATACCTGCAGTAGTTGTTAGTATTTTCATTTAATTTAATGTCATTTTTTCAATGAAGTGAATGCAATTGGCTCTTCTCGACAGGTAACTCAATATAATGTTAGACACATCCGCGAATCATTCTTACTGCAATTTCCCAAGAGACTGTTGTATTAAACGGATCACTTTAGAAAGCTTCCAAAAATCATTTATCCGTAGAAAATCTTCAATATGATTGAATTAGCCTCACACAAAGGCTTAGTAGATGGTTACGTAATATGGATCGAATTCATTAACCATTATCTGTCATACGACAGCGGATTTCCCTAGTGTTTCTGTAAGATAGACAAACTTATCAATTGGTGCAGATAATGAAATAATCGTTTCAAAAACATGTTTTTGGTATCTATCTAATCGTGCAATGTGGAAAACTTTACCGGATCAAATTTCTGAAATACTCCATTCGTACTTTGCTGATAGATCTCGTAAATAATTAACATTCCCATTATCATTTCAGCACAAACGTATCTGCTACTTACTTTATCTAGCCCGGAAGACAGGGAGAATATTTAACATCTTCAAAATATATTATTGTAAATTGTCATCGGCACAAAAAGGTGATATACAATAACTCCGTCAGCTATAAGCTTTGAATTCGATTCATAGCCTTGCTCTTTATTCTCCCATTACACTGTTTATTATATATACCAGGATTACGATCTGATTCGAAGTTGTGATTAAAATAAACTTATAAGAAAAATTTGTCAAAATTTATAATTATGTTGCGATACTTCATCCGATACAATTTTTAAAAAATGTTTTTAAATATCTTTATATCTTGGATATGGGTTCTCTAACAATTTCTCCTACTGTATCCATTCGTCATGTGCATTATAGTTGTGAAGAAAATAGTACAAAATGTTTGAAAACCATATGACTTACAATAGTAATACAGTATGCCATTTCACTCAATGTTACATTTCAATGGAATGGATCAGCATTGCTCTTCCCAACAAGTAATTCGATTCTAGGAATGATTTCATAGAGACACAACCGAATATCATTTTCACAGCAGTTACTTGTAAGACTGTCTTATTGAACACATTACTATAGAAGGCCTCCAAAAATCGTTTATCTGTCGTAGATCTTCACACTGCTTGGACTAGCCTAGCCCAATCTCTCAGTTGTTGGTTAAGTTGCGTGGATCGAATTCTCAAACAATTGTTTTCGGGACTTGTTTGATAATTTATCACACGACAGAAGATTTCCCTGGGGCGGTAGTAAGATAGACAAAATTATCAGGCTGTGCAGAATATAAAATAATTGTTTAAAGGAACCACATGTTTTGAGGTATTAATCTAATCGTGCGATGTTCGAAAGTTTTGTTGATTGGATTTCTGAAATACTGCAATGATATTTACCGGGTAGACCTCGTAAATAATTGACGTTTTTATTATTATCTCTGAACAAACAGAATTTCTGTTCCGTTTGATGTATTTGCCAGTCTAGCCATAAAGACAGGAAGAATATTTAGAACCTCTAAAGATATTATATTAGAGAATGGAGCAGATAGGAAGACAGAACAAAGGAGCTTGGCCACAGCGATTTCCAGTCTATTTATGACCATTCTTTGATAACGTTACATAATCGTTCAGTTTTCACACTATACAAAAGGTCCATGCATTTTATCAAGAGACAAGTTTTATGTTATTTAACACAAAAGACATTTGAAGCAACTGGGTAGTAAATAGAATAATTCGATTATTCATGTTAAGCAATTCAGTTGTTTGCAGTTGTTTCTAATTTCCTTGCCTCAGCGTTTAATCTGCTTGCCGGGTTTTTTATTTGCACACTGTATTTTTCAGTTAATTCACTGTATGTTTCAATTTTCTTGTGTTTCGTTCCGTTTTTTTTTCTGCTCGTAGTTTAGTCTGTTTCTTGGTCACTTTTGATCTGCTCTTTTTGTTTTTGAAAAAAATGCTCGCTTTAATTTTCAACTCACTCAGGAAAATGCATAGTAATATCTAATGGTTTTCCATGGCAATCAAGAGACAACAAAACTACTTATACCCCAGCACGTTTAAACCCTTGTTGATTTGTAAGCTCCTGTCATCTAGATAACTTCATTTTCTCTGATCTCATATTTTTTGTGATGTCAAGCGTCCCTTTGATCACGCTGTCTAATCTGAGGTTTCGGAAAATTATCTCAATATCGGTGGTAAAGAGTTTGGGTGGGGTGATGTCAACTCGTCTAGCCTTTTTTTCTGCTGAAATGGCCCAGAGTCTTAATGCAGCCTAAGGAGAAGCCGCTATGTCAGTAGATATTATGTTATATTCTGACATAGGTGTTCACGCCCAGATGACTTCTGGGATTTCGACTGAGTCAAAAGACTTCTTTGGTTCAACAAATGTTATAGGAGTGTATCTTGTATTCTGCTGCTTTCATATTTAGTTGGTTTATTGGATGGATATGGCCATTTATTGAGTAGCTTCTTCTGGAGCAAGTCTTTTCCTCGCGTTGATTTTCATCCAGCGTCTTATTGATTCAATTAGTGGTCATTTTGGTAAAACATCTGTAGATGTAGTTGAGTAGCCTTATTGGCCTGTAGTTTCTTAGTTATTTCGGATTCTATTGGATAGCATTATGAATGCAATTTTGTGTTACTTTAGTTAGTTATGGCATAATCTAAACAGAATAGCCACTTTTCTAGCGATGGTTTTACTATTATTTTAGTTGGTCAATAGTAATGTTATCTGGTCCAGGACTTTTCCCTTTTTTGTTCGTTTAATAGCTTGCTTCACGTCCCTTGGAGTATCTTCTGTGAAATATTAAGATCGGTTATTCCTGACGATGTTCTTGCTGATGGTTCTTGTCCTTTGTTCGGGAGAACAAAGTTTTTTTACAAAGTTCTTGTCTACATTCAATAAATTGGTCATTATCTTTTATTAGGTTTACATTTACGTCGAGCACACTAGCTTCACTTATTCCGGCACTGGGATATTCTTGATAGTTTTAAAGTCACGACTATTTTCGAGGATGCTTTTAATTACTTATTATGCGTGTATATTTTTAAAATTTTGATTCCTTTAATTTTGTCGATTTGATTTATTTCGGTTATCTCACTCTTCCTGAAATTTCCATGGACTCTAATTGGATTTAAAACCTGAACGAAATGAAGGAGCAGTATGGTCAAACGAATAGTTATCTACTTGTGGAATTAATAAATCTGAGGAGGAAAAAAACGGCAGGTAGATAAGTTGAGTTTCAATGTTCGAAGAGGGACATAGGATTATTGGCAAGTCAACCACTTTGGAACAAATATCTCTCGTAAGAACTGAAAACCTATCTAGATTAATGAAAACCTGAAAGAAGTAAAGGCGAAGCACAACCAGACCAATACCAATATACCTGGGGATCCACTTGATCCAAGGCTAAAAAAAAAGGTTGGTAAAGGAACTGAGTTTCAGTGTTTGAACGAGATCATTGGATTTTTAGCAAGTGAACCATTTGGAAGAAAAACCATCTCTGTTTGAAAATGAAACTTCTCTAGACGCGCAGCAAGTATGAGTAATGTTCAAGCTTTGATTCCATACGCTTATACAGTAGACAGAAAAGGCTACATGATTAAAAAAAAATACGTTAACACCACCTTATGTAACCTTTATAATTCTTAACGATGAAAAGCTCTGGTCTTTTAGCCTAGATTTGGTGACCTGTTCGAATCAGAATATTCTATAAAAAATTTTCATTTTTCTTTTTTTCTGACTCGATTTATACCAGATATTTGCCTGGTCAAATCGAAATCACTTGTACGATTCCTAACAGATAGTCATTCCACACCAATAATGCGTATTTTAGGGTACCTAGGAAAACAGTTTATTCTATATCATTGACGGTTTCATCTTTATCTCAACAATAGCAATATCTACTTCTCTGTTGAGTTTCCTGTGTATAAACTTGAATGCAGTTAGTTACAATACACTTTTTTCTGGGCAGCTATCTATGACAATTCAGTATTTCTCTTTATTTTTATTTCTGTTGTTATCTTACGTGTTCACCTCATGTTGCTGATGGTTAATACAAGAGTTTGTTTCAATCAAGTCACAAGCACCATTTACACTATCTTTATTAGCTCCGACAGTCCAACGGCTTGGACAGCTTCAACATTTCTTTTAATTTTTTACATCTTGCTTTGATTCTAAAATGTTGGCATGACCAAACGGACTAAACTTTTATCACTTGCAAAACAGTAGCTTTTGCAAATTAATTTTTTTTCTTTATTTGTCTTCATCTTGTAGTCTGGTGGTACTACTTCATTCAAAATTTGGTGAGCATGCTCACAAAAATTTGAAAAAAACATTCTATAAATGAAATATCTTGGTGGACGGTTATTTATGACATTTACCTTTTTGACTATAATCAATGAACAACAATAATAAACACTCTTGACTCTTCAAAATTGTATTCATCTTCAATGGATCACATATACTATATCTAATATGGTGGAAAATCCTGCAGACCCGTAACATTATTTGTCGAACCTCCAGGGATCCCCAGACCCCACTTATGAAACCACTTGCTTAACACAATGCCTGGATAGTTGCTCATATATCGTGGATCGAATTCTCAACCCATTGTTCGCAGGACATGCTTGATCGTTATCACACGGCAGTAGATTTCCCTAGGGTGATTGTAAGATAGACGAAATTATCAGGCGGTGCAGAATATGAAATAATTGTTTAAAACAACCACATTTTTGGGGGGTATTAATCTAATCGTCCGATGTGCCGAACTCGTCCTGATCAAATTTCTGAAATACTTCTATGATACTCACCAGATAGACCTCGTATATCATTGACGTTTTTATTATTATCTCAACAAAAGCAGAATTTTTGCAGTGTTTGATCTATTCGCCTGTCTAGCCAGAAAGACAGAAAGAATATTTAAAACCTTTAAAAGATATTATATAAAAGGATAGGGTGGATAGATATACAGAACAAGGAGGATTGGCCATGTGATTTCCCTGTGTATTCACGGCAATTTTTCGAAATCATTATTACGTAATCGCTCATTTTTCACGCTATATCCCTTTCCTTTGCAAGTTAAAAAGTTACAGTGTGCTGATTAAAAACTATGGCTTGCAAATTAGACACCATTGAAAGCCAACCTGAAACTACAGCTAGGAAACTAAAATTCGGGGTAAACATATCGAAAAGTATATGCCAAAGTCTCAAGCAACTTTCCTAGAAGCTTATAAACCGCAGTCTTTAACATTTTCTCTAATATAAGTCTTGATTCTAGAATTCGGGCACGGTTCCGAAGACAAAAACTGTTATTGACAAGTCAGTAGCTATTACATATCAATGGTAATTATTAAATTTTTTATGTTCACCTTTTGTTTTGCTGATCCAGCTTCGTTCAAGATATGGCAAGTAAACTCTGTCCTATTTACAGCAATCAAATCCTTCTTTTTGCTTGGGTTGAATTCTTTTTCTGGAAATCAAAACCTAAGAATATCTTTTTTTTTCAGCAGCAATCTTTTGATAGGGCTAAAGAAACTTTTTAATTTAAAAATCCTTGGAAAGTTATACAATATCTAAGGAAACCTCAGGACAACCATGGTCAGGAAAGTTTCAAGTCATCAAATGGCCTAGCTATAGAACGTTGTTTTAAATGTTTAGCACGGTTTCAAGCGCATCAGCTATCATGAAGACAATCTTACCTCAAACTTCCTTATTTTATGAGATCCTCGATTAAGATTCTGTTATCTCATTTCCAACTAGTTGTTTTCTGCTTCAGCGACATCCAAGATCCGGTAGATTTTTTACTCTTGTTTCCTAGTATAAAATCCAGTCTCATCAGGATAAGTCTCGATTCTTAGGTTAGCCTATGGTTTTGATGGTACCATTTGATCCCATTGTCAAACTTGCATTATTTGTTTAGTTCCTAGTCTCAGACCCTACTCTGTAATTATTTTTTATATTTATTTTAGTTAGCTCTCTTCATTCATCTGTGCGTTTCTCCATTCAGCTTTTTATCTACTATGATGGGACTGTTCTTTCAAATTTTGTGTATTTCTGGCTCAGTGTAGTTCACCCTGATGTATGTTTCCTCCACAGCAGCACAAAATCTTGGCTATTCTAAGAAATGCAATTTTTAGAGAACCTGCATGTCTGTCTTGATGTCCAACTGTTATATCTGGTGTGATAACTTTGTTCATGATCGAGCCAAATGCTTGGATCCCTGTTGGCAGGACTTCCACTTTTGCTGCTTGACATCCCGACATTCTTCAAATTCCCAGATGACATATTTTTCTATTTTCTCTACTTCTTTGTGCTCACTGTTTTGCCTGTAGGTATGACTACATCAATCATTGGTCACTCTTTCTCTCTCTTTTATATCATATACAATGGTGTATGGCCTACAGTGTTCAATTACCCTTTCCGTCTGTATATCAAAGTCTCAATGAACCTCAAGTTTCGCTATTCCATTCAACATATTATCTGGTATAAGATTTTTACCTCTTATCTGAAGTGTCAAATTCATATTTCAGCATCAAATTCATATTTCTTGCCAAGTTTCCAATGCTAATTCAGACGTACCTTCTCGTGTCTCTACAGGGATTTTTTTTTTGAACCAACACCAACGTTTTACGACCTGCCACAACACGATCAATGAATTTCACTTGCTCGTTGCACGAACGTCATTTGTTTGTTGAATATTTATGATACATTTCCTCATTCTCTGCGTAAGTATTTAGTGCTTGATCTTGGGCAACAAGCAGTAAAGTTTCTGTGTCTCTTTCCAAATCTCATCCCCGGTGCCATTTCTGCGATACTTCATCTTTCTCCACTCCTTTGGTATCCCTGAGAAACGGTTCTTGCATTTCCATTTACTTTTCTTTCCAACGAGTTGATCTATTTCTGTATACTTCTTTCTCTTCAATATCAGAATCAGTATTTCCTAATCTTTACAATAGCACGGTGTTCACCATCTTTTTCCACAAGGTAATAGTTAATTGATCTTTACTTTCCATCAGAAAGAGTCTGCAATGCTAATAAGTCCCCTTCCTCCAGAACTCTCATCCATGTATAAACGACGAATTGAATTGTGTTGTTGTTGTTGTTGTTGTAATTGTTGCTGTTGTTGTCGTTGTTGCCGTTGTTGTTGCTGTTGTTATTCTTGTTGCTGCTGCTTTGTTGTTGTTGTCTTTGTTGTTGTCCTTTTCATCGGAATTTACTCCCATCACCAAGGGATCGTCATCTTGAGTTGAACCGTCGTGAATATGTGTTGGAAAATACATGGTGCTGAATAGTTGTATATCTTTGGTGTCAGTTCTTTTCTCACGGAATCAAAATTCTGAAAACATCGGTTATATTGAGCGGTTCGTCTACCTGATTGGAAGCTATGCTTTATCTCTTAAAAGCTAAAAAGGAAGTCGTACATCATCGCTGGTTTCTAACTGCCCTGTCTAATTATGGATTCTTGACGCGATAATTGAAATCGCAAGAAGAGAATCGAGGACAATTAAAATTTGGATTTTTTTTTGTCGCTTTTTTTTTCACACGTTGAGGAAAGTTCAGTTATCTGCATCAGAACACGAAATTTCGACTCTGGGGGAGGATCAGTCTCCCAAAACATCAGTCAATACTAAGTGCACTCAAGTTTAATTAATGTCATTTGTATGGCTCTTTTCGCATTGGCAGACAGTGCCTACAGCTTCAGCTTGGGGTGTCATTCCTAAGCGCTTAGTACTGACAAAATGTTGTACCAAATTTCCACTCCCCTCTGACGACCACGTTGAAAGCTTCCAAAAGTAAAAAAACATGGAAAATAACTTGGTTTCAACAGATGTACCCCCCAGTGTGTTACAGCAGCTGGTATCCTTAGAATTGGCCTGGTCTCGACTTTGCTTAACTGTTGATTTAGCCGAAACCTAAATGCCATACACACGGTGGGTAAATAGCTGGGCTTTGTCAAGTGTCGTGAGAGAAGGGCAACAGACTAAGTAAAGGACGTGTTCTTTAAATGTACTGTTAATTGGGGTCCTACTGAAATTCTGTTGGACCTTGCAAACAGGGGGCAATTATAATAAGATTTTTAATTGAAATTGAATAAAGTTGAATAGTTGGACAAAATAACGCAATTGTCGTCATTTCTTTACAGTGTCTCGAGAGCAAGTAGGAGAAATTTTTAAAGAAAACATGACGTATATGGTTAGTACTTCATTATAAACGCCGGAGGAAGTAGACCACTGCATCTACCTAAGACAACGAATCTCCATGAGACCCTCAAAAGAAGAAGAAATCAAGTGAAGAACCACACTAAGATGTCAAGCCTTTGGCAGAGCTAGCTCAACCTTCAAAAATAAGAAGATCCCATTAATTCTAAAGAGGAGGGTGTATAACCAATGCATCCTCCTAATAGTCACTTATGGAGCCGAAACATAGAACTTAACCAAGAGAACCATGCAACGTGCACATGAAAGAATTATGTTAGGCCTCACATGGAGAGACCACAAGACAGCACAGTACATCTGAGAAGTGACAAGTGTCAGGGACATCATTGAATCCATTAAAAATCACAGATGGCGGTGTGCTGGCCATGTTGCAAGAATGGCAGACAACCGATGGACATCACGACTCACGACATGGATCCCCCGAGATCACATGCACAACCGAGGCCGGCAGATTATTAGATGGTAGGACGAGCTAGACAAGTTCAGGAAGTACTTGCTCCGCGACGCCCATGATAGAGAAGTTTGGCAAATCATGAAGAAGGTCTATGATGATGATAATGATGACATTGCTGCATGCTTGGTTACGATCAGTTGGAAATTAGGAAAAGGAGTGAACAATGAATGCTATTCTGTGATCACAAGAAATGTATGTTACAAACAAAAACAGAATTGAATGCTGTTGGACACAAAGAAAGAGATCATAAACTCGCATTGCAAAGTGAACTCCTATCCATTAAAATTCTATTGAAAGAGAGTGAAAAAACATAGAAACTGATTTCTTGTAGACATAAGAAATGAATATAGGATATATCAGCCCTCTAGCTCCGATCGGTTAAGCTTGTACGTCTGACACATGCAAAGCCAGACAGACAGCCAGACCAACTTGAAAACTTGAGAAACCTATTTTGACATTTTTGGAAGGTTTTGATTATTTGTTTCTGATTTGCATAATTTTTTCTGGTTTCTTTTTTTCAACTATTTTTATACTATAGTATTCCAATAAGATCCTGAGTTCATTTAATGAAGTGGTTTGTGTATTGGTTGATATCAGCAAATCTCTCTTGGAATTTTTCACCGACTTCTATGCAAAAGCTGTATTGAACTTCGTACTCTATCTTATGTATATGAGTTCAGCCAATGGTTTCTGCTCTTTGAAATTGAGCTTGTCCTTTGCACATTGCCACATTTATCTGAGCTTGACCATCTCATTCTGACCGACGATAAAGAAGAAGAAGAATATGAAGACGATGACCAAATAGCCGAGCTTATATTGCTTTCCTTTTGCACGACACATGACACGATGATTTTGCATCAATTCCTCGAATATTCCATCAAGCCTGAACATTGTTTTTTGTTGTTTTCTTTTTCTCACTACTATTCTTATTTGTTTATTTATTTATTTGCAATTGTGGGATTTTATGGAGCTTGAATATCAGCCAAACACCTTAAGCTGATTACCTCACAGGACTAAAGAGCACTAAGTGCCCTTCCATTGAACTATATATATGGGGAGTAGAAAGGGATATTCCATGCCTTTCCCATGTTTTCAGTTAATCCAAACCGACCAAGATGCGGTATAAACTTTGTTCACCGATTTTATCCACCCTGCATTTAACCGATGGGCTTCCCACATCTCCCAGAGCTGAGCGACAGGCAGTAATATGAACGAAAGGAAATTCGGGAGAGAGAAATAATCAGAGCAGACCAAGGAGTGATTGATAAAGTCTGTACGATTCTTGACATGATCACTAGTGCGGACCGTTGTCACAATCAGCAGGCAAGATCGTTGACGAGGGAACAAATGCTAGAAACGATAACAGGGCGAAAAGGAAGAGATGAATGGATGAAGCATGCTACGTTCCAAGATCAAAACGAAAGGCGAGGAGGAAAGCAAGAACGATAACCGCGTGGAGATCGAGGAAATGGAGAATCGATGAAATGAGGAACGTCACAAGTTGAAAAGTGGATGAAAAAAAGACGAAAAGGATAAAAAAAAAACAAGAGGCTTGATGAGAGAGGGAAAATCCGGACGGAAAGAAATGTAAAACAAGAAAAGGGAGAGGGAAAAGTCAGGTGGCAGTCAAGTTTCAAAATGGGAGAAGACAAAAAGAATGTTGTTTGGAAACAAATGGCAGAGAAAGAGAGAACAAAGGAAAAAAGATAGAAAACAAGAACAAAATGTTAGAAGAGAAAAGGGTAAATAAAGATGAAAAGAATGCGTGGAACGTCCTGTAAAATAGATAGAAAAGAATGCAAGAAAGAAAGGAAGGAGAAAAGGAAGCAATAGTAAAAAGCTAGAAGAACGGGGAAAGCAATTCATGGATCATTTTTTAAATGAATAGGATAAAAAAAGGAAGGAAAGGGAGAAAGAAAGCAAGGAGAAAGTTCTGAAAAGAGAGAAAGAATGATTTTCTCGTTGCATCATTTATTATCTCATCCTCCTCGCCAACCTATAGGTCGTATTCCTACTTTTCTTCCTCACAAGCATTTTTGTTACTAACTTGATGCAATTCATGACTAACACTGAAAACGCCTATTTGACTATCCTTCAACCGCAAGCACTAGTATACCATTGCCTACTATTTTACAAAAAAACTATGATATAGAAAACACCATAGAGGTGAATACATGTGACAACGCTGTTTCACTAAAAAATGGGTAAAAATCAATTAATATGGATCTGCAATTAGGAATATTTCAGTGCGAATAGATTCCATGATCCTTACTAAAATGTGTTCATACCCTTTCAGACCATGGCCAACACTTCCACACAATGTGATTAAAATTCATAGAGAACTAATTGACAGACGTGGAGACATCCGGACAGACAAGCATCACAATTGAATGTATTTATATATATATATATATATATATATATATATATATATATATATATATATATATATATATATATATATATATACCTTTTCCAACTTAGTAGTGGTAATTAAAACCCAAAACAATAAGCAAGATATTGTATCTCATAGTTGGAATGCAGACTTTGGACGGAACAGTTTTGACGAATGCTATTTTTGATGTGGTCATGATATTCCGTACTGATTACTGTATGAGCAGGAAAAACTCATTAAATTATAGTGAGACGTTACACACTGCGTCTATGAACAATGCTGTATGTCTTTGAACAGATTCATTACAATAATCGAGGTATACCTGTATATGCAATGTCCAATCTCCAAAAGAATATTCAGTCTTGGTATTACGATATTTCTCTTCCATCATAATTTTTTACGCATTGGAAACACGGAGAAGACATAGACATAACAATAAAAATCAAAATAACCAGAGCTGAAAAAGTAACACATTACACTACTTAAAGCAACGAATGTCTCTGAAATCCCTGAGAGAAGAAATCAAGCAACGAATCACTGTTGGTTGGTTGGTCATTTTTCGGAGGAGCCAGCTCAATCTCTCAGAATAATAAAATCTCACTAGCCCTAAAAAGTAAGGTATACAACACGTGCATTTACTCAAAAATCAACTATGGAGCTAAAACATTGAATCTAACTAAAAGATTGAAATTGAGAACTATGCGACACGCACAGGCAGGAATCATACTCAGCATCATCAGGAGGGACCACAAAGCGGCACAGTGTATTGGAGAAAAACAGGAGTCAAAGATTAAAAAAGAATTCATTAGATAAATGTTTAGTTATGTTGCAAGAATTTTAGACAACAGCTTGACATCGCGACCCACAAGTGAATTCTCAAGGATCTTATGCAAAACTCCCAAGAAATAAGATCATGTGATCAACTAAACATTTAGTATATGTTCTGCAACGCCTCTGATGGAAAGGTCTGGCAAATTTGGAGGGAAGTATATATCCAAAGACAGACACTAAAAGAAAAAAGTGATGGTGTATCTGTTGTCTCTCATGAAAAAAAAAAAAATCTGAGTGCATCTCATCGATATTCGAGCATATTTCTCGGCATTGTTGTTAAATTTTTTGATGCAGTTGTCTGGATTATTTCGATCTTTCCAAGGAATTCCGATATTCGTAATCTTATTATCAGGCTCTTTGGGATTGTCCAGAATCACCATAATTACTAATTCATTGTGTGATTTCAATTCTTCCACCGTTATTCTTTATATTTGATGAGTGTTCAGTTGAGATAAAGCAGCGTGTTTCCTCTGTACTCAAGGACTCTCCCCATCATTCAGGCTGACTCCAGTAGTGTCGTTGTATTCATGCATCTGCGTATTTGCATCCAATATTTTGTGGTCATTGCAGGGGAAAGAATGACAAGTCTCCATCCTTTGCAGTCCAAAGTAACGTCTTGGTTCGTCCAGTCCTAATAACCCCGGGTTTTCTTTCTCATATAATTCATTCATGCAAGATCCCAGTCAGTAGGCTCTGAAGTCAGAGTATTTATCGATGTCAAATCTCTTGTACCTTTTCCTCAGTACTAATAATGACCATATGACAACGTGATTTGAAGCCTCAATCCATCCCTTCTAAGTCAAGCTTTTTAAATGTTTCTTGGTATGGTCACGAATACAAAACCTGGACTCAAAAATCGATTCAGCATAAACTTAGATTGCAAATTGAACCACACTCGTAATCCATGAGAAGTTGCAGTTGGAAAATTTTCACTGAATAATGCTCAAACTATGATATACCTCCATATGTTATATGTGATCTCCAAAATAATATTTAATCCTGATATTACTGAAAGAATCTTTTAGTATTATTTGTCTTTATTTTTTGCACTTTGGGAATATTTAAAAGACAAAGTATAGATTATCAATTCAATTTAATTCATCAAAAGAGACACCAGATACATCTTCACCATCCAACTAATATGGGTAATATCTTAGCCTTTATATTTCACATCTTTCCATCTCTCAGGCAAAGTCTTGATGATATCTGAGTTACCAACTTCATTTTCTTCACTGTCCGTGTGAACCACTGAGGTCCACGATCTGACTGGTTCTCTTTTTTTTATTAATGACTAACAGGACCGTCTATATGATCGAAGCAAATTATTCTCAGTTCTGTGTTTAGAATTTCAGCTACTCGTTTATACCTCTTTTTGCTCTGTTGATGGGCCGATATGAATGAATATCAATGAATGTATTGTTCACAGCCTCATCAGTCATCCTGCGGAAGCAGGCAGCATTTACCGTTTTTTCTGGGTTTTGTCAATCGTTGCCATAATGTAATTTGCTCTGCTTTATCTATTCTGAGCTGCAATGATGAGCTATTCTGTTTCTCCCTTCAAGTGTCCTCAGCGTAGCCATCTCCCTGGTTGTTTGTCTACGATATTTTCGATATCCCTTTTAAATTTTCGCTGTTTTTTCTCCTATTTTAAATCCCCTTGTCACTTTCTCCGAAGTGCTATTTAATTTTTGTTTTTTTGTTCATTTCTTCTGCATTTTTTCGAATGATTTCACAATTTCTTCACTGTTCTCATGTATATCTGGAATCTCATTTGTAACCCTTTTAGTCACACTCTTCGATAGATATGGGATCTTTGCTGCCTTTCAATTTTTTCACTTTTAATCCGTCTTCATTCCCTTTAGAGCTTTGCAAATGGTGATGAATCTACTATTCAGTTCCAGTGATTTGAGTCCCTCGTATGTCAAGACAGGGAATTTCCTTATGTACCTCATTCCCTGGTGAGAAATCTTTATCTTTTCCATAGCCTTGCAGACAATATAGTCAGCCTTGTTTCGTTTTGTGTTTTGTTTTTTTTTTTTCAACAAAGGCTTTGTGCAAGAGAATGGGTTAATTCATTTTTCCCCAAAGGCATCAGCGTGGAGTCTCAATCGGAGTTTGAATTCACCTTGCTCATTCCATGATCTGTACCGTTAACCACTACGTCACTCGCAACTCCCACAATATTACAGAAACTTTCATTATTGTTAAGAGTAAACATACTGAAAAGCGTCTTGTCTTGGCGTATGTCTAAGGTGTCCCTCCGGCTGATTCAATAATATCAACATTTTCTACATGGTTGAATTAGTTAGAAAAGACAATTACACACCCTGGAGATGTTATCGCACACGACGGATTATCATACGCACAAATCTGGGGAAGATGTTTCCGAATGAAATGATTTATAAATGTAAAGTTAAGTGAAATATATTTGTTGACACAGAGAAATAACGCTCGCGGATGTTGGTCTTCTTCGGAATTCTGACAGCAGTCTGACAAGGTTTACTACTGTGGTCAAGATCACATTCCAACAACTTAGTCGATAGAATTCATTTATAATAAACACAGACGGAGGCAATAATTATCTCCGTAAATGGTTTCTCAGCATAATGAATGAAAATAATCCATTTACCACAACAAATATCAGTTCTTTAACACGATATCCTGATTAGTCTTCCTCTGAATCAATTGATTCTCATACTAGTGAAATATTACAATATAGGAATATCCTGAGGGTATTACTTCCAATAAAAATCTTAAAAGGCTTTTTTCAGAAAATGCCCCATTTGGACATCTTATCATTACATCAAAGCATCAATTACGTCACTCTTTTAATGATATTACACCCCTTCTTTCCCCTTTCTGTTGTTTAATGTAAGTGCGGCAATACGACCGACTGACCGATCGAAAAGTGTCTAATAGGAATGTGTTGACACGTCTAACGATTGCTCAAAAAATATTACGTATATATCCAGGAAGTAAAACAATTTTATCCTCTAATAACTTATTTGAATTCCAATGAGATGGTTCTTTAAAAAAAAAAAACTACTGAATCAATGCCATTTTTAAATGTGTGTAAAAATATATTTAGCTGGTGACTCTTACTCTCCTTAATTCGTACTCTTACGCTGGTTCCAGCTTCAGGTCTACCTGGTTGGAATCCACACATCACAAGTGTTTCTGTCTCGACTCCAGGCCATGCTATGTGAATTAGAGTTAGAGACGACTAAATACCCAAAGTGGCGTCACTCACTCACCTCACTTTGCGCTACCTTATGATAGATCCATGCCTTTCACAATGGCATCAGTGCAAAGTGAATTCAAACCGTCTCGGATACAATTCGAACTCGGCTCATCAAGTCTACTCTCCTTCAACCGTTCGGCCAAACCACATCTCCTCGTTCTCATATCAATAAATATATTCCTAAATATGATATGGCAGGGATAAGTTCCTGTGGTGAGGCAGCAGCAGCTCGATCAAGAATCTGGTCTGTATTCGAATAAGAGCCATGATGTACCAAGAACTCGGTAATATTCGGCCTGTTGGAACCAAGAAGGACCAATAGGTCATATTATACATTAAACAGAGTGGACAACGAAATGAATCATTTTCACTTTGCAATCGATCAGCATAGCTAGTTTTACTCGGAGAACACACTTGCATGAGATCTAATGAAAAGTGCGCCAAAAACTCAATAACTAACTCCTGTGTCTAATACTATCATTATCAAAATAGTTATATCAACATGATATTGATATTATCAGCATGTATGGTGAAGTAACATAAACATTATCCTGATAATCATAAGAGTTGGACAAAAGGAAGGGTGAGATAAAGTAACGTAAATATTGTCTGTAATAATTGAAATAAAGATGAACAAACGAAAGTTAGATGAAGTAACGTAAGCATTGCCCAGATGATTGAACAAATATCAATAAGGGTGGAACGTAATAATATGAATATAATCCTAATAATTAAACAAGATGGACAAATGGAGGGACCGAATGATGTAACGTAAATAATGTCCTAATAATTGAAAAAATGAGAACAAAACAGAAAGCAGGATGATATATTGTAAATATTGTCCTAATCATCGAGAAAGATGAACAAAAGGAAAGGCAAGGTGAATGAACGTAAATATTGTCGTAATGATGAGGAAAAATGAAGAAAAGAAAAGAGGGTATGAATTAATTTGGATATTGTCTCAATAATTAAACAGATGAACAAAAGAAAGAGCGAAATAAAGTGAAGGAAATATTGTCGTAATAAGTAAGGAAAATGACCAGAAAAAAAAGGCTGAATTGGGTAACATAAATATTGTCTTGATAAAAGAAAAAAGTTAATAAAAGAAAGGATTCAATCAAGTAACGTAATTATTGTCGTGATAATTAAGAAAGATAAATGAAAGACGATGGGTGGATGGAGTAACAACAAGATAATCCTAATAATTAAAAAAAACAGAACAATGAGCGGGATGTAGTAATGAGGATATTTTTTTTTAAATAAGAAATGATAGACAAAATGAAGGGATGTAAATATCATCCGAATAATTGAAAAGAAGCAGAAAGGAGGAGAGGGTGAAGTAACGTAAATATAGTCCAAATAATTGAAAGAAAGTTAAACAAAACGATTGCAGCTATGAAGTAACGTAAATATAATCCGAGTAATTAAGAAAAATGAAGAAAAAAAGCTAGGATGAAGTAACGTGAATATCATAGTGATAATAAAAAAGGATTAACGAGAGAAAAAGGCAGGATAAGATAACGTAAATATTGTCTGAATAATTAAGAAAGATGAACAAGAGGGAGAACAGCGTGGAGTTACGTAGACATTATCCTAGTAATTAGAGACAACCAAGTGGATGGGATGAAGTGCAAATATTGTCGTGATTATTGAAAAAGATGAACAATTAAAAGGTGGGATAAAAT
>OY735221.1:9017721-9072721 GCA_963457665.1 Thysanoteuthis rhombus
ATATATATATATATATGTGATTGTGCGTTTATGAGTATGTCTGAATGTATATATAACCTTATGCCAGACTAACTTGACACTTTTAGAGTTTGTATCAGATAAGATTTCATACATGAATTAAATAAGAATCTGGACACATTCACTCATGCTAGATTAGTTGGGCTTCTCTGATCACGGAGACGTTTTATGAGCCAGTGTATGAGGAGGTGCAGGTGGTCTAATGGTTGACAGCACGGGGAATAGACACTGTCTGAGACAGTTGATCATCCGTACAAGTACCTTTGGGAAACTCATGAATCAAGATTATCACCCTAAGACTGGGCCTTCTTGCTCTGATCTCGCTACAGCCATGGGTAAATAGAAAGAATGGACTCGGTAACCTTGGTTAGCAACCAGCCTAGGAGACAGACAACTCTGATCCCAGAACCAGGAGTACAAATCCCTAGGCATATTGCGTCCTACATCTTCCAATCACTGCTGTGGGTATCATTTTACCAATATCACCATTTCATCTGTTCATTGGAAAAGAGATCAGCATCTCCACTATCACGAAATATCATAGTTTGGCCCATTGAGTGCATATATATATATATATATATATATATATATATATATATATATATATATTAATTGCATTTTCCCAATAGTCACTTATGGATCTAAAACTTGGGACTTCACCAAGGGACAAACCTGCAAACCAAGAAGCATGCAACGTGCGTACGAGAGAATTATGCTTAACCTCACATGAAAAGATCACAAGACGGCATAGTATATAAAGAAGAAAACAGGTGTCCGTGACATCATAGAAACTATTTAAAAATTCAAACGGCAAAGGGCAGGCCAAGTTGCAAGAATGAAAGACAACCAATGGACATCATGACTCACAACATGGATCTCCAGGGATCACACCAGAAACTGAGCCCGACGGAATACAAGAAGGAGAGATGAACTGGACATTGAGAAAATGCTTGTTCCGCAACGCCCATGATAAAGAATTGTGGCGAATCTTGGAGAAGATCCATGTCCAACGGCGGACGTTAAAAGACTGATGATGATGATGATGATGATGATGTATAAACTCGTATTGTTATTATAACATATTGGTGTAGTGCATTTAAACCGAGCTACGCTGAGTCTCTCAGGATGTAGAAATACATCAGATATGAAGATGAAATGGATTGTGAGACATCTTACAAGGCTTCTTCTATCCTCTGCTCCGTGTTGCTACGTAGACACTTGAGATAAAAAGAAAAATGTCTCCTTCCGCCAATTATATTATGCGAATGATTGATTAATTTGGAGAGATTCCAGAAATCCGGTTTTGACCCATGGGTCAAATCAGCTTCTTTTGATACTGACCACAATTTTCTCTTGGACTGATCGCGAACGTAGCTGCAACTTGTTTCTATCTTGCCTGTTTGTGACATAGAAGGTAAATTTTGTCCTTCTCCTTTCTCAGTAAGTCTGTTTTATTCTCAAGTCTATTTTTATATACACTTTTTCATCATTCTATTCTCCTTTCATGTATATATGAAGACTGCTCTCATTTTTTAATGGGGATGCGTTCTTATCTATCTATCTATCTATCCATCTATCTATCTATCTATCTATCTATCTCTCTCTCTCTCTCTCTATATATATATATATATATATATATATATATATATATATAATCAATATTGTGTCATAAACAGACAGCTGTTCCGATGTATTACAACTTTTGAGTATGGCAATAGACAGTCCATTACCCCATCTAAGCAGGATGGAAACCTTTGCCTCAAACCCGGAGGCCGATATATATATATATATATATATATATATATATATATATATATATGTGTGTGTGTGTGTGTGTGAGTGTGTGTGTGTGTGTGTGTATATATATATATATATATATATATATGTATATATATATATATATATATATATATATATATATATATGTATATATATATATATATATATATATATATATATATATATATATATATATATATATATATATGCTTGCTGAATATCCTTATAGCAGACTGCTTATTTAGAGCTAAAAAAAAATTATTTTAATCTAATTCCAACTCAGGGAGGAATCATCACTCTGGACAGCTCAAAGAGTTCGCCTCACAACCCTTAAAGAATTATACATAAATGAAAGATATGTATATGAGCTAAAAGTACGTTCCACTTTAGCATAACAGTTACATTGTGAAAAGATATGATTCAACGCTCCATTGAAGCGACTACTTTATCAATCACAGGAGCTATTCTTACAAGAGCTAGGGAAGTTTTACACACTTGAGAAGTTGCCGAATTCTTTTTTGATCTTTTATTGCTTATGTTTTTTTTAATACTGAAGCAGTCATTATATAAATTTAACAAAAGATCTTACATACAAAAATTGTTTAGTTCCTCTTATTAAGTTCTTTATGTTATGCAAATCAACAATTCACTACTGCTCAAAAGATATATTGAGAGACACATACACATATGCGCATACACGCAAAGACAGGTGAAAAGAGGTAGCGATCTTCTATTGAACACTATGTTGTAAGAAATAACTGATACTTTCTATTTCACAAAAAATAAAATAGTTAGTCATTTAGAATTATGTAATTATATATATATATATATATATATATATATATATATATATATATATATATATATATATTATGCATACATAAGTACCTCAGTAATCCCTGATCTTATTATTTAAAATCATTCTTTTTGGAAAAGAATTTATGTTAAGATAACGTCCTTGAAAGGGAGTACTTTGGAAGGGAATAAAGCACTAATGCTTAAGGAAGGTTATATCTTTAACGATATATAGCTGGATGCTTTGGAAGACCTTGTATAGCATTGGTGTAGCCTTTTGTAGCAAATCATTGTATTATAACCTATGTTTAGATATAAATGGATATTCATCGTTTTCGGCTTATTGGATTTTGCACTACGTGTGAATGACAATGTATTAATAATAATACTTGGAAAGCTATGAATGCGTGCGTTGGCTTTCTTTCTTTTCAAATAACGTTTGTTTATTGCAAATCGCGAGTACCCGTATGAAAGTGCCAAATTAGCTGTACGGGAAAGGGAGCAGTCGAGCCGAGTTCAAACCCTGGCTGAGACTATGACTAGTACTAATTCATTTGAGAAAGGTACAAATCTATCTCATCCCTCGGGCTATGGGCAGAATAGCTCAAGGTGGAGTGATTAACGCCACTTCAGATGCTTGCTACGTATGGGTTAGATCTTTAAATTGCAAACCAAGGAGGATTAGCCGAAACAGAAACGTATGATATTTAAACCCAGGTAAGGATAGTTGAAGTCATACCTACTGTAATATGCTCTCATCTTAGTCCTTGTCATCTCTCAGAGATATTTTACTTGTCCTGATGAAGTTTAAGAGAATTGAACTTGTCATCATTTCTTAGCTAGGAGTGATAGAGGCCGAGCGGTAAACAACACAAAGAATAGGGCAAGCAAACTAATCTCAGTTGGACGCCTACCGTTGACTCTTCACTAAATTCACTGGGAAAATCATTAATAAATCTTGTCATGACCTATCATGACATACACTCACATGATGAGAGCTTGTATCGAACTCGTGTCGCCGATTCAAAAAACATTTTTTGTGATAGTTAGACTGCCAAAGAGCTCTAAATTTAAAGAATATTTTTTAAAGATACTTTTAAACGTCTAAGATTGCAAGAAATAGCCAAAATGTTAAATCACACCCATCTCAATTTAGCGATATTTCACACTACCAACAAGTAACGCGCTGAATCTAAGGCGAAAAGTACTGAATTCGCAACTCAGTGTTCAAAACTGGAACTTGAAGGGTGGTCAAAGTCAGGCAGGAGACTGTTAAAATCTATCTGTAAACTTGAACACCAAATGTGTCAACCAAAACAGTCAACAAATCTTTCTTCAGTTTTCAAGTGAGTTAGGCTGGCTGGCTGGAAATCTATCCATCTATGAATATGTCACACTAACAGACTGCTCCAATTAAGCCAGATGGCTGACCGTTTAAATATTTAGATAAAACAGTTGTTATTTTCCAATATTTCCAGTTAAAATGAATTAAATGTACAAGTAGGGATATATATATATATATGTATATATATATATATATATATATATATATGTATATATATATATATATGTATATATATATATGTATATATATATATATATATATATATATATATATATATATATATATATCCGTGCGTGCAATGCCTGTACTTATACATTCACCGCCATTATAACTGGAAAATATACTCAGAGAAATTTCTTTTTAGAGCGTTTCCCATTGAGATATTATTCCAAGTTTCGAATAGGCAATAGTAGAAAGGAGACGATGCGTTTGACCCATTGAATTATTTTTTTATCCATCAGAAAACCTGTCCAAAGCCTGAAACAAATCAATAAAAGTTATGTTAAAATGTTGTCCTAAAAATAGCAAAAAGCGTATCAGATAAGTAAGGTTTATATTCATAGAAAAATGTTGAAAGTGTCGATTACTTCATTTATATCAATGAAAAATAAATATCTGACCAATCTTTGAACAAACAGCGAGATGAATTACATCAGAATAAATAGAGTTGCCATTTTAAAAGTGATAAATCTGATTTTTAAATGGAGACAACAGAATAGCATTGTAATAATGTCACTCTAGCAGAATATTCATACCACCTTTTAAAACATTTTTTTTCTTATTCAGGTTCTTCTGCTATCCATTCTTTAGTTATGCAGACAAAATAATTATGTCCTTATTGATAGAAATGATAACTTGTCAAAACCAATATAACTAAACAATTTTTTTTTAAATTTGAATTTGCCCCCCCCCTTTTAATTTCTAAGTTTTCCTAAATTATATTGTTGTGTGATAGCTACTACATCCCCGAAACTGCCCCCCAACGTGCTCCCTCAGTTCATTTTGCGACCGCTGGTATCTGCAGAAGGTGCACATCTGATTCATGTTAGACAAGTAAAAAAAAGAGACCAAGAAATTAGTAAAACAGGTCTGGTTAGTCACTCAATGGAGACAATATTGGGAAAAAATGAATGGTCAACGAATTAATTACTTCCCTGTATCTGGTAGTGATCACTGAAAAAGTCTGAAGTTTCTGAAAACAAGCGTTAATACTATAAGCCACAAACTAAAGGAACAATTTAGCATAAATCTACATTGCAAAATGGACGCTTCCCTGAAAACTCATATCGCTTGTCGTTTTCAAAAAATGAAAACAGACGGATTTTTTGGACATAATGAGGGACCAATGTTTGAATTTTCCGACCTAGCTTCGTTATGGTGACCAAACCAACTTGAAAACTGAAGGAAACATATGTTAATAGCTTTGGTGGAAGTTAGGGTTGACGGTTTTCTAACAAGCTTATGAATGAATTTTTTTTGTTGGGGTTCAACTTAATTTGGGCAGTACTTTCAAATTATATGCAACCTTGGGCGAGCCTGAAAGCATTGATAACAAAGGAAAGAGCCTTGGCAGGGTTTTACCTTCAAGGTTGAACTATACGACAGATGAGTATAGAAACAGCAATGAAAACAATTTACGTAAATATAATCGTGTTTCCGGCAAAGTAATTGGCACTTGAAGGACGAAAAGGTCGAAGATAACGTCCGTTGTCCAAGGGTTATCGATGGAAAGAGAATAAGGAAAATAGTCACAGGATGGTGGTAAGTACAGGATAAAATGACTGTAAACAGAAGGCCATCCACTTATTCTTCACTTATCGTCCTTATAATGGGTTGAAACAAAATAATTGACCATTTTTGCTCAGCATCTATGCAATCAGTTTTGCCCATCTTTTATGGATACATCTATATATCACTTTAAGCTCTGCACCTTTACTTTCGGGTGTGGTTTGAATCTTTTGATTACTTTTTTTTCAGACAGGAATGAATAAACAAGACTTTCATGTCATTGTGCCCCAGGAGTTTAAAGTCGGACATTGCATGGAGAAGGCAACAACAACGTCAACACTCACTTGGCACTGGGATGAGCTTCAGAACAGACTGTGCGTCATAAGTCACAAATTTCACTACTAGTGTTTTGACCTCTAAGATATGTCAGGTTGTGTGTCACCCAGCAAAAACCGATGCAGATAGTTGAAATTATACTACATCTAAACAATATATACTACACAGACAATATGATGTAAATAAGTTTATAATTGGAAAGATTATGTAACAATAAGCACGTTCATACTGTTGATACAAATGGTCATAGATTGGGTGAATATCTGAATATAATTTATTGTCTATTTTCATAGAACCATCCAATGCACATGCAAGACTTACTCGATCGATATTCTTGCAAACATGCAAAATTTCATCGTTGAGCCTTGTCTTAAAAGTATCAAATTAATAGAGTAATAGTCTCAAACTTGTTCCGCAATGATGAAGCCAGAGAACTTCAATACTGATATTAATTAACTGTTATCGAACACAAAGCAATAAAGGGACATGTCTCAATTCTCAAATAGCTGATTGTTGTCAAATCAACGGTGCAGTCCATAATAACAACTTTCTGAATGACTGTTTACCTGAAAAGTATTCCGGGAGCCTGTCGTCCTGAACAGGTTTCATCAAGATAGTCAGAGATTAGACTAAAGATTCACTGTGAAGAATATAGACCACCACGAATGATACTGCAAGTGAGCACCATAATAGGGGTAAAGCATTTTCAGATAATGCCCTGGGCTTCAATGAGACAAAGCTTGAACTTTTCAGTCATTGAAGCAAGTAATACTTATGATGGTAAAGAAACGAAGTTCATGGGAGACCATCCCGACTGTAGAACATAGAGGAGGTCGTATTATGCCTTGGTGTTGATTCAGTGTCTTTAGTGTACATAGTGGTGGTCAACTTGTGCAGATCGAAGGAACCATGAAAACAGGGAAAGAATCTTAAATTATTGATGTTTAGCTTGAGATATAGTATTTCCCAAATATGTCAAAGTTGGTGACTGCGTGATTGGAAAGGAAATAAATCAATATTTAACCATTGCTTTGACTATTCCCAGATCAAGATCCCATAGAAAAGTTGTGGCGTGAATTAAAAATGAATGAAATCCCAAGAACATATCGGGATTGAGCTCAGCAAAAAAGAATGGAGTAAAATCTTCAGACGGCAAAATATCTGAGTAAATACCCTAAACATTCAGCGAAAGTAAGTGGACAATAATGATCCACAAAATAAGTAACTGATGTTCAATTGATTGTGGTATGTTGTCACCGTAGGAATACTTTATGCTCGTGTTTCCCGATTAATGTCTTGTAACCCCTCGGACAAGAAAAATGTATTTACTCCATGGTTTATGTACGTACGTGGGAAGGTATTTGATTGAACGTTCAATTTGTCATACCATACAAGTACGTATTACCTCCCCTGCAAGCATCGTGGTCTTTCTTCATCCTATCTTCAACTGATTGACACTTTCCCGGGAATCAGATACAAATACACGCCAGCAGGTGTACACCAATGCAGACCAGAACGAAATTGATCACAGCAGTTTGTCAAAGCAGTTGACCAAAGAGAAAATAAATTCACTGCTGAATCGTGAGCAAAACAGTATCAATTTTAACGGCACTAATTTTGACTAATATTGTGTCAGAGCTGAATTATGACGTTTTGATTTATATTTTTTTTAAAATCTTGATCAAACTCTATAAAAGAATCTGTGAATATATGATGTGGATAGGAGATTCTTTTTGTTCATGTTGCAAGATAAAAAGTTGCATCTGTCTTTTCGCGTGTATATGGCTAAAGATTGCCTTCTCGTCGTGACATCTGACCAGTGTAGAACTAATTAACATTGACAGGAATGGCTACCGTCTAATTTAAGTACCTAACAAAATAAAACATTTATTTTACGTTGGCAGACGCAGTAAGTAATTATCTAAAAGAAAACATTAAATCGAATTGACGCAGATTTAGTTTGAAGCTGTATTTTGTCTTATTTTAATTATTTTTCTCCAATTTCATTGACGTTCATCGTTTGTTTTTTTATAGCAGCTTTATTCGGATTGTCATTATTTTTCATTTTTTATTACTATTTACCTTCCTTTTAATTTTGAATGAAGTAAAAAAAAACGATGAAAAATAAGTTGAATTAAGAAGAAGGTGAATAATTGTATAAAAAATTGACAATAATAATTTACAATTTCCTATGTAATAAAAGTAAATAATAAAAAAATGTTGCTGTATTTTCTAGATTATATATTCAATCAAACGTTTTTTTTTCAAATCTGTCAGATCAATTACAGTAATCTGGCCTTGATTAAGCCCAACCATGGCCTGAGGAACAAGGGCCGCTTGCCTCTTCAGTTTGCTGATACGCATTGATTGGTAATACCAGTCAGTCAAAAAATGGAGCATGGCATGAATTTGAATTTTTTGTAGATATTGAACGAAACGGCTACCAAATCCTTCTGTAAGCTGACTGAATCTTATGGAGGTGACAGGATGTAACGTCACATGTTTCCATGTATCACGAATTGTTTTATGAAAGTTGAAAGGATTTTTATTTGACGCCTATAGAGCTATATTTAGATGATCCAAAACAAATGCCATTTGAAATATACTTATGAAAGAGAGCAGATCAGATTCCGTATGAATACTCTCAAAATGACGATGAACGTGCTTCCAGTTGTTTTTACGAATAAATCTGCATTGCCATTAGGATACACTTTAATTTACACTATATTTGTAATTATCACAGAACTTGACTTCAGTCATAAATGGGTTAATTTTCGTGGGGTGGTTGAATCGTCAAATTGACTATCATTGATTGAAGAAATACGTTTCCGAAATGGATTAATTGGCATGATATGAACGGCTTCATTTTTTTTCATTTTTCTCTGTATATTTTGCAATTGTATTTGAAACCTCTGTGTATAGTGTTTGAGTGACAGGCAGTCTAATCATCAAGAGCGTCCTTCAGGAGAATTTCTTGCTTGGTAGTTAATTTACATATGCTTATCGGCCTATATTTACTCAACCCTTTCACTTCTGTACACAGATAAATGTGCATTACAATGCTAAGATACTTCTATTTACCTCTCATGTCTAATGACACCGAAATCTTCAGGAACGAACTGATTAAGTTCGGAAACACCTTGGACGGCCATGCACATCAGGAATAGTCTCTTTCTTTCTCTCATTTTACAATCATACTGACACTCGTTGATCATTCGGAATGGTTGGTTCGAATTTCAACCATTGTCACCATCATTGCTTGTCTATTCCTTTCACACTTCTTCCACTTGATTTCCCGCCTTCCTCTCCGCCCTCTCTTTCTGCTTCTTTTAAGGTGTGTTCACACATATCTCTATAAGATCTGTTCCCAGTTATCAGACATAAAATATGTATCATTCTACTTCTTTTTCAGTGTTATCACACGGATCTCCATTAGAAGGTTTGAATGTTCCAACTTAACAGACGTAAAGTAATTTTTAATCAATTCTGCCTTCTTAACGTCATCTATTCATTTTTAAATCAATTCTGGCAATAGAAACAAAAATATTTGCTGTTTTCATTCCAGTTGTATAGGGTTTTTTGTCATCAGAGAAGAATCCTATATTTTTTTTTTAATCAATTTTCATGATTGATATAAGATAACGTCACCAGTGTTTGCAAGTATGTGGTTATAGATTAAAATTTGTTTTTAATTCAATTTATAGTTTCCCTTTAAGCGATGTTAGTTATCCTCAGTCTCTCCTTCAGGCCTTGGGTCGACGTTATTGAGTAGAGATCGGTGTTTTCTTTGAAACATTAACGGGATCAACGCAGGAGGTTCTCCTCACGATCCCCAACAGTGCTCAGCTCCTTGTATATCCAGACAGTCACCAGTCTAGTTACTAACCAGGCTCGATGTTGCTGAACTTCGGTGATAGTCTGTGTGTGATACGACTTTGCCGTATCTGTATCTCTCTCCTCACTTTTTCTGTATACCTCTCTCTATTCTTTGCCTTCCCAGTCTCAGCTTTCACACCCTTTTCTATTCGTCTTTTCTCCTTTTTGTTCGGTCCTAGCTTTCTTCTATCGTGTTTCATTCCCTTTGTTCTCGTTTCAATTTCTATCCTTATAATATATCTGGAGTTGCACTGTTTTTACGCCCTTTCTTTACTCAACTTTCTCATTCGTTTTCGATTTATTTACATCAAATCACATTCAATTTATACAACAGCAGCCGATTCGAACAATCCAGGCAAACATGGCATCCAGTCGTTTACCAACAGGACGCCATTTTGTCTTCTGCTTTGCTATCATTTTTTTTTTTTTCATTTTTTCTCTCCTTTTATTTGACATAAAAACGAGGATTCCGAATTCGGGAAAATTGTGGATGGTCTTTTTATAACTGCAAATCTT
Organism: Thysanoteuthis rhombus; assembly: GCA_963457665.1. Classification (NCBI taxonomy): domain Eukaryota; kingdom Metazoa; phylum Mollusca; class Cephalopoda; order Oegopsida; family Thysanoteuthidae; genus Thysanoteuthis; species Thysanoteuthis major. Next base: position 9,028,115 of record OY735221.1, read on the forward strand.
CTTATTTCCCGCTGATTGTGTTATCCTTCTACCCAGTTGACATGAATACGACTAACATTTATTCCAGCCTGTCAGATAAAGGCTAAAAAAAAAACACGATGCAAAAACATGTAAATGGTAAATGAGAATTTCAAGCAACATTACCCTCACCTCCAAACATTGTGAGCTCCACTATAAGTTAAAAGATACTGCTGACCCCCTTACAACGACACTGCCGAGTATATAAGTGTGCTGTTACAACGCACTCACCGTTATAATGGATCAATTTTGTTCTAAGTGTATTCATGATGGAGAACCAAAAAGTACCGCCCAAAATGACTTTTTATTACGCTTTTATAGTCTTCTGTCATATATACATATATATGAGTAAGCATGTGTGTATGTGTATGTTTGTATAGGTCTGCAAATAAAATGAATGAACCAAAAAACACAATCTCAAAAAATAGTTTTGCAAAAATACAAAACAAACGTGCCGTTAAAATACGTTTGTCATCAAAAGATGCCGTTAGAATGATTGTCGTTACAACATGAATTCATCTTACTACATATTGACCGTTCAACAGTGGGAGGTGTCGTGCAAAATAGTTATTCCATTGCAAGATAAAAGCCCCTGTTCATTGACAGATAACTTTTGTAAGTTATCGGCTACAAGATGAAAGCCCCGATGCAGAGATGGAATTGGGTTGTCAACAATCACAATAAATAGCAAATGTTATAAAAATTCCAGTCATCCGCTATCAGTGGGTTAACACGACAGAACATTTCAGACTTGATCACTTCTCCCCACTAAACAACTCAACTCTCCCGACACTCCTCGGGAAAAACGACTTCCCCCTCCTAAATCCAATAGCCCTTTCACACACCAACTATCACAAGACCGCAGGCCCCGCCCAGACTCACCCCGGTTCCATGCCATCTCGATCAACGAGTCTCTTGTTTATTGCCGACCAATTGCATCTGGTCGATTTGTACTTAGCTTGGCACCCGATACGCACCCTCCCCCGGCCAGTCTCCCTTTTACTGTCTTCTCTGCCGTTTCGTCTTCACTGGAATTTCCAATTCGAACCAATTCCGTTGCAGTCCGGGCATCACCATTTTCGCTTCGCCTCTTTCCGGTCTGTCTGATCTAATTTGACAGATGTAACCTCGGCTCTTCGCCTCGACTGGTGATCACTGACGCCGCTAGTGTAACCAATTCTCCAGCTACTGGTTCAATTTCCCACTTTATTTTAGCTTTGCCCTCTTTGTCGGATTTTTTTTTCGTGTGTTTTACATGAGATGTGAGCATCTGTGAGAAATCATCGTCAATACCACCACCACCACCACCACCACCACCACCTACACCACCTTCATCATTATTATCATGATACTGACTATCCCTTCGGAAGATCGTTTAACGTTATCTATTTATTTTTTTTTTAATTTTTTTTTTTGCTTTTACGAAAAAAAAGCGGACAATGAAAATATCATCCAGCAGAGAGTTGTTATAGAAACAGGGCACACTTTCCTCCATTTCCTCTAAAACATCAGTTTGTTGCACTTCCTATAAGCCCAAAGTCCGTCAAATCAGTCATTATTGCCATTTTCAGTCTCAAAGAACGATAAAATATTTTCTAGTATAAATTGATAGTAATCATTACTTCGGTTTATGCCATTTCAGTTCCGGAAACGATCTCATGTGAACGTTTTTCTTCCGGATAAAGGGGAAAATCTGCACAATTTTTTCCGATTATCTTCGTGATTTTGTGCCAAGTATTTCTGTTTAATTTGCTTTGAATATCATATTTTCAATTTCTTTTCGGTTAGTTCTAAAATATCATTCGATATTCCCGCATTTTCCTTATCGCCCCAAAACCATTCTTTTTTCAAATTTGTGCATCTTTTCTGCTCATGAATTTCTTTGTTGTTTACTTATTCATGTACGATTTTCCTCTCGTTATTACTTACCTCTGACAACAAAGCTTGAAGAAATACAAGTTTTCTTTCGTTCTGTCGGGTTTTTCTGTCTGTCTGTTTCTCTGTCTGCTAAGATAATTTCTCCAAAAGTTTTCGATTCATTTCTTTTTAAATCTATGAGAAAGTGAGCCGTGACGTGAAGGAAGATCAGGTCAAATTTAAGGGGTGACCTACGAATATTCACACTACATCTACACATTTAGTTATTTTCATTTAGTTTTTATGGGCAATGACTTCAAAAGATGTATGCGATCTCATGATGCTTTCTAATTCGTCTTTTCTATCTTTTCTATTCATTCTAATTATTCCTGTACCTTTTTTATCATCAACTTCAGACAATAGTTTTTCTTTCTTTTTTCATTCTTTTCATTCCCCACTCTCCTACATTCTTATCTCCTTCCATTTTATTTTGATTTTCCTTTTCTTTATTTTCAGTTGGTGTTACTATCGTCATTAACTTCCTTCTTTATTTTCCTCAACTTCTTCCTTTCTTTTTCAGTATTTCTCTCTTTATCTTTTTTCTTTTTACTTCTTCTCTGATCCCCCTCTTCTGTCGGTTCTATTCTTCTTTATCTTTTGTGTTTCATTTTCTCCGTCTTCCTCTGTTTCTTCTTTTTTTTTTCTCCGCACTGTTCTCATTCTTTTTCTCTTCTTTTTTTTATTTCTTCCTACCCCATCCCCGTCACTTTACTTGTTCATTTTCATTTTTTCTTCTCCTTCTCTTTTACCCTCTTTTCCTTTTTTATCTTGCAATCTTGTTGTAGTACTCCGTATCTTCTCCCGTTCCTTCTTTCCTTCTTCTCTTTTCTTTCAATTTTCATTCCTAACTTGTTTCCAGTTTTTCTTTCCTTTCTTCAATTCTTTTCTTTTATTATCACGTTTCTTATTCCCTGTCTTACCCCTATTTTTTCATTCCTTCTTTCATACTTTTTTAATCGTTTTCTTCTTCATCCTTCTTTCATTCGTCTCTCTTCTTGTTAGCGTCATTTCTTTACTTATGTCATTCTCTTTTCCTATTTCCCCTTTCTCATTTCAATCTTACTATGTTCTGTTTATCTATTTCCCTTTTATTTTCACCTCCCGAACATTCTTCCTCTTGATCTCCACCCCTCTCAATACGGCATTTGCCTCTTCAATTCTTTCTTCTTCTGCCCTTGCATTCCCACTCGCTGATTGCTTACTTTCTTCTCTCAGTGATTTCTTCGTATCAAATCACTTTTAACCACTGATCCATTCTTCAATCACAAACCTAGCCTCCCTCTACGTGCCTGTCTTCAATCTTCCCACCCCCTCCCCGGCAACTCAAAGTCTTGAAAGTTTAATTTAACTCCTCTGCAATGGAGGAACATCGTGATTCATGTGCAAATGGAAGTCAGGCGATATAAAATGGACGTCCACATCAAAATTAGCCTCTCTCTCGATCTGAATTTGAGCACGTTGCTTTTAATACATCACGATAGTCGAGCGATGTGGAATTCGCAGGAAATAGGGCATACAATGTAGTTAGATCGAAATACATGTAAGGTTTGAATGTGGACATTTTCTAATCTTGACTTCGTCTGGCTCAAGGCTTTTGAATCCATTTATTCAGTGACAAGCAAAATACACCACGATTGTTGGCTGATGTGGATTCTGCAGGGAATAGGGTAAACAGTGAATCTGGATGAACATACGTTGAGCACAAAGAACGTTTCATACTACTCAAAAATTTCATTTCGAAACGTTTTTACAGATCTAAATTTAATAGAATTTCGACAAAAGATTCTTTTAAATTCTTTGAAATATTTTGAAAAAGGGTGATTATTGAATAGGAACATACATAGGTGCAAGTTCTGTCAATTTTGAAGATGTATGAGGATGTTGAAAAAAAGTTTTTAAAATGTGACGGATATTTTTGTCCAAACTGATCATGTAATGTGCTAATCTAGTATTCTTACCTTAGTCTGGCACAAGGTCAGTTTTTATGGGCTACATAGTTATCTGATACATCATGATAGTCGAATGATGTTGAATTGACGAGAAATTGGACAATGTACTTAGAGGAATACGTCCTACAGATTATCAGCACGGAAAATGGTTCCAGTGAGCCGAGCCCAAACTCCAGCCGAGACTATAGCTCTATTCCATAGTTAGAATACCTCGAAGCGAAGCAAATAGAGACGCTCCAAATCCTCACCACCTTACGTCCATTCCACTTATCAAATACCTCGAGGAACATTGAAGTAGAGCCGTGGCAGAGAAATCTGTGATACATAAAGCCCGGACAGTGAAAACTGAAGCCAGGTTCAGCATAAAGGCACTACTTTACTAATGTATCTTGTTTGAGATATACAGAGACATAAAAGAAGTAAATATACACCGAAAGTTTTGCTTGAACATTATTCGATAATACACAGTACCAAATTAGGTTTCAAGCAAATATATTAGGTTTAACTACCACAGAATAATCTCATTTAACACTTTGTTTACTTTTCTTTAACTGTTTCAAGAGCAACAACCCGCCTTGGCATAGAATTAATAGGTTCTGAAATTGCAGCTTGAGGTACTTCAGATAAGCTTGGCGTAAGAGATTCAGTAAATCCGTACGTGTTGCTGGCTTTTTAGACTTCTTATGCAAGTTCTTATCTAATATTGCCCACGTGTGATCAATAGGATTAATGTCAGAGAACTGATTTGGCCAAGGAGGTCGTTTGATGCAGTATCTGAATATTGAGCAAATTTTGATTCGTCAGGAAAGAAATATTCTGTGCCAAGAGGTTAACGCAACTCGATTTCCCAACCATTTCCCATCTAAATATGAGTCTAAGCTAAAAAGGATTCCTCCTGCTCGTCTATAATTACCAAGTAAATGATAATTATTGGCTTTTTTTTTACTGGGCAAATCTAAAATTTTAACGTTCGTTTCTAAAGCTTTTAAATCAGGGTTGTTTTAAGCAAAATTCTAGGGGGTATATTTACTTCTTACATGCCCCTGTACGTAACGATTTCGTGTGGGAATTCACTAAATTTAACCTAGCTTGGCAGAAGATTTTAGTAGCCAGGCATCCATTGATCAGTAACATACTTTGCTAGACGAGCTGTCTAACTATACTGTTGCCATAGACCTTTATAGATTTTCACTATGCAGGGGTTAATTCTGACGCAAACTTTGGTATACTATGCTTCTCCAGCCGAAGGAAAAGATTCATGGGTGCCCATCTGAATAATACTACTCTATACTTATTTGACCACCATGCACAATGTTTATACTTTTGAAAATAATTTGGTAACATTTTAATGTATACAAAAGATGTATCGATTGAAATGAAAAGCAACTAATTTGAAATTTTTGATCACTAACTGTCATTCTTGATCAAACACAAAAGCTGTATCCATTGATTTGGGGCAAAATGAAACCTAAATTATCTAAATGGATAGTTCTCATACTTCAGTCTCTCATTGTATTCATTAGGCTCATTTATTACTTGATCTGACCCTCAGAGAGGAAAAAGTTGCTGTTCTCTTTAATGGCTGTGATATTATTACTATCCCAGCGATATTTTTTATTTTTTTTTTTTTTTTGCAAATTGAGGGAGAGGCTAAAGCAAACAGTAATTAGGCGATATACTCTAGTAAGAGCATTACCAAAATCAGGCTGCCATATAATTTGGATTTTTGTAAAATAAAAGAGATCGATAAGTGCAAATAGATCGATGGATATTATGATAAATCATTCAACAAATAGATCAATAAATGTTCGGCCTGTCTTGCAGTTGAAATAAATACGCATTTTCATCGATGTGACTCGTGCAAGTTCGAGCCTAGCTAAAAGCCATGATATAGAGTACCGATATTTTTCCAAATGGATTTACTCCAAAGTTAGAATATTCAAATAATATAATTTTTTTTGTTTTATTAATTTCATCTGTCACTACATCTGATGAGAAAATACTTATCAAATAGTTACAAAGATATGGGTACGTCATGGAGTAGTGGTCCGCCAGTTATATTAGAGAACATTATCACCAGTCGTTGATTACTCTTCAATTGTGCACAATCATTCGGAACGTTTTTGATAATCTTATTTTGTGTATATATATATATATATATATATATATATATATATATATATATATATATATATATATATATATATATACATATTTATATATATAAATATATAGATATATATATATATATATGTTTGTGCGTGCCTGCGTGCATGCAAGTGTGTGTGCGTGCGTGCATGCGAGTGTGTGTGCATGCGTGCGTGCGTGTACATAATGACGTAAGAATTCGCTACACAAATATGTCCCTTTCCTGTGGGTGAATTATTCGGTTCGTTCCTAATTCCTATTTGGGACATGTTAGGCAGTGTTAATTTTATTCAGTGATAAGGTCTCCTTTTTATCTCCTTTTATATATATATATATATATATATGTTTTCATGATTGGTCGTGGGGTAGAAACATAATGTGTTTGTGTAGCGAGTCCTTGCCTCATTATGCTCCACACCCTACGTAAATTCAACTCAGTATTTGATCAAGAATGAATCGAGCACTCTATGAAATCCATCAATTTATCAGATATTGTATAATATTGTATTATACCATATTATATTGCATTTATAATTTATGATTTATATGTGTGCATGTGCGTGTGTTTGTGTGTGTGTGTGTGTGTTTGTGCGTGTGTGTGTGTTTGTGCGTGTGTGTGTTTGTGTGAAGTATGAAGAAATTCTTTATCAAGATAATAACTTGGATTTTGGGGTATTCTGCATCAACCTGAGGCGTATGTCCAACCAACATTTGATGACTAAGCAGATTCAAACCGTCCATTTCACCCAAAGATGACAAATTTCTTAGTTTCTGTTCATGGCATCAGACCAGTTGAGTGGTCCTGAGGGAACGCGTGTGAACAGCGCTCCCTTGATCCCAGTGAAAGAGGAATAGCGTTTCTTCATTATCCATATAATACTGAAATCCTCATTTGAAAAATTCATTCATTTGAAAAGAAATAGTCAGTGTACGTCTAAGTATTCATTCTATGCATGTTCTAAACATCTCAGGAAATTGTTTTTGAATAATTTTCATGGAAGCTTGAGCGGCCTCCTACGCAAAAGCATGCAACAAATTGACCACTCAGTTTTTTTAAGCATTTTACCACTTCATTTGAAAGAAAGTCGCCATTGCTATGTAATTACTGCATCTACAGTCGAATGCTTATATGCTACCATTTAATCGACAGGTTGTAATGCACATATGGTATCAACATCGTTAATTTCTACTTCTCTTGTTGCCTAGGGCCCCGTTAAAAGTACGCATACTGATAACGAGTATTTGTTACAGATCTCTTGTCCCCTGTTACTTGCTCTGTTTTTATATTCGTGTGGGTCTTTTGGGAACGTATTATCGCCAACCTTATTCGAATAGGGACCCATTCAAGCTGATCTCGTAATTACAGGTCCTCTTTTTTTTTCTCCCTTAACGCGCGGAGTGCGTAGCTTCTTAATTTTTTAAGCGTATGCACGATCATGTTCGTTAGACACGTGATCTACTAACGAGTATCACTCTTGGCACTCCCCACTCTTTTCAAAAAGTGATCCTCGTTAGGAAATTGTTTGTTAACAAGGAGACAGTTCCAAATGCTCATTGGGAACAAAAAAAAAAAAAAAGAAAACAGAGCAGAAAACAAAGATACCAAGAAATGTTTTTAGGTAAACATCTTATATTTTTCTTTGCAAATGATATCCATAGTAGCATAAAAGTATATCAATTTCGTTTTTCGCCGTCTTTTATCCAAGGGAGAGGAAACTCCCGACACGCTTCCCATGGTTGATATATTTTTTCAAGGGTCGTGCAGGATATTTAGTATTAATCTAATTACCTTAAAGATTCCTGTTTGGATGCAGTATTTGAAATTGAACCAAGCAGATTTTATCACTATTTTAGATTCCACTAATAAAAAAGTGAAAATACCATAAAACATGTGACGGGTATTTTCTCTATCTAATATTCAGTGAATATTGATACATTTTTTATTGATAATACACTAAGCAATTTAGATTTAATAACATATATTGAATCTTGGAATTTCAGCTGCACTACTTTTTTTTTAGAATTCATGAAAAAAAGCAACTATTTTTCAAATGAAATAAAGAAATGAAAGCAAGAGAGGAAGATATATATATATATATATATATATATATATATATATATATATATATATATATATATATATATATATATATATATATATATATATATATATATATTCGTTCACGTGTATGTGTGTGTCTCTATATCTATATCTATATCTATCTCTCTCTCTCTCTATATATATATATATATATATATGTATATATATATATATATATATATATATATTCCTTCACGAGTATGTGTGTGCTTGTATATATATATATATATATATTCCTTCACGTGTATGTGTGTGTTTGTATATATATATATATATATATATATATATATATATATATATATATATATATATATATATATGTGTGTGTGTGTGTGTGTGTGTATGTATATGTATATTCCTTCACGAGTATGTGTGTGTTTGTGTGTATATATATATATATATAGGTAGAGCTATTGTAATGAGGTTTGTTTTACATCAGCGTTGTATTCTTTCTAGTCTCAAGTGGTTCATTATCTTCTCGGGACCGATTGCTATTGAATATTTTTTCTTGATTTGATTGACGTAAAGAGCAAGTTTTATCTGCAAAGATTGTAAGTCGCCAGAAAATCATTTTTTAGCTCTCATTTAATTGATGTATTTTAACCGCCAAAAACAGCAAAACAAGTTTTAAGAGGCTTAAGCATACACTCATTATCAGAGGGATTTTCAGAGAGGAATGGAACTCTTCATACGCTCCTTCATGTGTAAACAATAAGGTTCATAAGTATTCAATTCCTTCAAAAAAAAAAACTGATTTTAAAACTCACCAATCACTGTTGATAACGGAACAACCGTAGCGTCAAAATTCCTTAAAAAATAAATACAGTTTTAATGAATTTTACTTATAATAACATGATGTTTTTCACTAGGATATGTCAAAATTTGAGTTAGGTCTTATTATGCCCCTATATGCCTTCGATGGGGTTTCTTATCCAGCAACTGACAAGCTGAATCGCCATTATTAAAAATGGCAGAGGTAACATCATAAAATAGCGTCTGTTTTCGTAAGGTAAATATCGAGAGACATTTGAAGGGACATCTTCAACGAACTAGAAATAAAATGAGGAAGCGTTTTCCAATATTATAAAGACCCCAACATGCACAAGACTCAAAAGTTTACAGCTGGTTGAAGAGGAACCTGCCAAGTCTTTGAGTGTCCCTGTCTATCTCCAGAAATCTAAATCCTAATAAAAGTCTGAGACCGGGAGTTAAGATGCCTGCCCTCCAATATCATATTCTAAATCTGAGGAAAAATACTGGGAAAAGAATGGTATTGCTCCCACTGGAAATAGATAAAGGAATTACACTGTGCAACATAATTTTAACCTTATGGTAATGCTGAGTAATAAGTATTATCTTCTGATTGGTGATTTCCAAAAGGTGTAAAAAAATGTGATTTATTCCTTTTCAAACTTTGCTTTTGTAACTAGGACAGTGATAATATGAAATTTACTCATTTTCAATTGGACAACGGGCAAATTTGCATATTTGTAACCATATGAAGTGAATAAAACAACTACATATGAATTTCATTATCACTCTCTTAGCCATGGGGAAGGGAATAAGGGCATTCTTTTTTAATTCATCCCACACATAGATGATGAAGAAGTTGCACAGTTATGTTCTAAGCGAAAAAGATGAAGTCATGTGTTTTTCTTTATCAATATTGGAATCACTATTGCTGTTATTGTTGCTGCTTTGTTTGTTAGTAGATTCAAACTGAATGTCGTGTCAGTTCCGCGTCGATTCAACCTAATCCCCAATGCACAATTACCACATCTTGATAGAAACATAATTCATCTCATGTTTGCATTTTATCTCTATATCTCTTCTCTCCTAAATCCCCATCCATCAATATATCTATCCATCTATCTATTCATCTATCTATCCATCTATCCATCCATCTATCTTATATATATATATATATATATATATATATATATATATATATATATATATATATATATATATATATATATATATATATTACTGTCCATCTATTTATCTATCCATCTATATCTATATATTTATATGTATATCTATATATATATATATGTATATATATATAAATATATATATATTTATATATATATATGTATATATATATATATATATATATATATACATTCTTATGCGTGTATGTGTATCTTTTACTCTCTTTCAAGTCTTTATCCGTCCAAATGTAGTTGTATAGACAGATAAGTTGGTATATCAATGTATGTATATGTTCATCTATGTAATATATCTCTATCTCCATATTTATATATATATATAATATATATATATATATATATATATATATATATATATATATATATACATATATATATATATATATATATATATATATATATATATATATATATATATTTTGATATATATGCTGAAGATTAAATATTCGTGATAAAGTTCAATTTTTTCTCTTTTTTTTCCAATGTATCATTGTGGGTTACCAGGTACATTTGCGTTTGAAGATCATATATATATATATATATATATATATATATATATATATATATATATATATATACTCATTTATATATATATATACATATATAAATATATATAAGACTTCGCTTTATTTCAAATTTAACACGTAAAAAGTGCACGCTTATTGTCATTCGGGAAGGATAATTTTTTGGCAGCATTCGAACTTAGCATGCGTTAGGTTCCCATGGCAACTGAATTTCCTGAGAGGATGGTATTAGTCACGAGTCTTCAGAATCCTCATCTCCAGATAATGGTGGGTAATTTTTATCTCAGCAGCTGAACTTTCTCCTTTTGATTATTTCTTTGTGATTTGAATTTGATACCATGCATATCCAGATGTAATACTGAGGAGAGTAAACCACTGCAAATATTTGGACATTGAATCCACATGATACCCCAAGAGGAAAAAAAATCACATGAAGATTCACACTAGGTTGACAAGCTTTCAGTGGGCCAAGCTCAACTTTCAAGAATTGAAAATTCCGCTAGTGCTATAAAAGAAAGTGTATGGCCAGTGCATCCACACAAATGTCACCCGAAGCAGGAACATGGAATCTTATCAAACAACCGACCATTAAACCATACAACATGCAAGGAAATTCATACTCAACATAACATGAAGAGAATACAAGACAACTCAGTTTATTAGAGAAAAATCTGGAGACCAAGATATGGTAGATTCCATAAGAAAAGCTCAAATGTCAGTTGAATAGGGAACTGCCAAACACAATCACTGACAACGTGATTTCCTCGAGAACACATGCAAAACCGGGACCAACAAAATGTAAAAGGGCGTGATGAATTAGATTCAAAAAGCACTGGCTCCATGATGCCCACGATAGAGAGGTCTGGAGGGTCTTAGATAAGACGTATGTTCAACAACGGATGTCAAAAAGCCGATGATGATGATGATAATTATGATGATGATATCCTTTTTTAATTTTCAATTTGTCGTCCATGGGAGCCATTATTGCAAGGGTTTCAAAGTGAAAACTGATTTCAGATCAATTTCCGTATCAGCGATGGATATGATATGGTATTGAGGACATTTAGAGTAACTAAATTCTGTACCATACATAGTTTTGGGGGCTCAGCCATTTTGAGTATACACAGAAGTTATCGAAAATTCAAGATGACAGTCATGACTAAAACAAGAATTGTGAAGTTGTACACAAGTTTGGTGATGGTGGTGATGATATTAGTGATAAGATGATTGTGATGGTAGTATTGGGTTTGTTCGTGATGATGATGGTGACAGAAAGATGTCTATGGTTTTGGTGATTATAATGGTGGTGGTGATAGTAATGGTGTAGTGGTGGGAATGATGACATTGATATTGTTAGTGATGATGATGGTAGTGATGGTGGTGAATATTGTAATGATTATAGTGGTGGTGGCGTTGTTGATGATGATAAAATCATAAAATAACATTTCAAAAGGCCAGTAAGCGACAAATGTCTTCAGATCAATTTTCTTATCAGTGATGTATATTATATGATATTGAAGACAGATTCGACAATTTGTTCATCACACATACTTCTGTGGATATGTTATTTGAACGATCTATAGAAGTCATTAGAAATTCAAAATGTCCAATATTTTTCAAAATGAGGACACCATTCCAAAATCAAAGTGATACCAACCTAAAACCAGGATCTATCGCTGGAAACTCTATTCAGCACATCTCTCTTAGTAACCGAAATATGTACAGTTTACTGCTCTCTCCATATATGCATGCATAATTAATATTTGTTAATGTGCGTGTGTGTGTGCATGTGTGTGCATGAAAGAAACAATTTGTTTCAATTCTCAATCTCTTTTTTCTTCATTCTTTTCAGGTACGTATGGATTTTCGGAGATTCAATCATATTTTCGGTTACATAAAACACATACATATACGATACACATTATAACAGTAATTGTGATCCAATTAAAAGACTACACTCAGAAGTCAACTCGGTAAGTCCGATCTTCATTTCAATGTCTGAGAGTCTACAACAGTAGGAAACCAAGATATCAAGCATTTTTATTTTTTGAAGAGCTTAGCATCTTATGTAGCGATCGCTGACACTGTCTGACTTACGCCTCTGTGAGTAATATACTAAGCTCAACGTAATCAATTTAGACGCGTTCAGTTTATTTGTAAATCTTCTTGATCGCGTCTACGTGTCAGATGTTGCTATTCAGATGAGTTTTGATGAAATACGTAATGTTTTAATATATGTTTATAAATAAGAGTTTTTCAAACAAATTAAGTTGTAGTTGTGAAAGAAATGATGTTGCCTTCAAATTAACGATTGTAAACTTTCAGGTTTTTAGATATATGCCTGGAAAACTCATATGTTTCTTGGTATTTTTTAGGCATTTCTCGCGACAATTCTAGAAGTGAACTGTGAAATTAAGTTTGCAACGGTGTCTTTGTTGGACGTTCACACGAAAAGAATGAGTGGATCTATGGTGCATCTTCCTTTTATAGACGTATTGCAGCCGTTAGGTTCTTTTCTATTATTCATATGCAGTTTCTTAAAGCGATTTCACTTCTTTGTTTGTGCCAATAAAACGTAAATGTTGAAGTTTTCACTTGGCAAAATATAGCTTAGTTTCTTATAAGTATTTCAATAATCAACAAGAGAATGGCCATATGTTAAAATGATGGTTTCATTTCTGTTTATATTTACTAATATTCCTTTACTTTGGCACGAATTCAAAGTAATTGGAAGTAAGAAGACTCAGTTATACTGGTTGTTCTGAAACTTTATCGAATGATTACAAACTAAGATATATACTTGACTTATGATTTGGCGTTTCACTCAGACCAAATATGAATATTCATTGGTATTAATTGGTCCAGGTTCAGAGAATGGATCTATGTATTCAGTATACATTTTATCAAATATAAACTTTTAAATCTATATATTGTGAAAATGAAATGTATGAGACGGAAACATTTCAATGAATGAATCTGTTGTATCTGCATACTGATATACGTTTTAATCAACTCTTTCTCCATTATCTGTCGCTAAAATGCATTAGACTTCACAAAATCTTGTGATAAAAAAAGTCAATTGGCTAAATCGTGGCAGGAGTAAGGCAGATATTCTACATGTAGAGTACACGTTCAATATCTTGCATCTCTGCATATTTGGAGGAAATTGAATTGCACACTGAGGATATATATGCAGAATGCTGGTGCAGCAACACAGTTTGAGAACCACTGTGTTATAAGAATGTTCCAGGTGCTTTCAAAGAAAGCATCTGAAAATCTAGTTTATACCTGGGATCAAACACCGACTTTTTGTACTAGTGAGAGATGCATATATGTCTGAGCCAGAAAGTGAAGCAAATGTTTTGTGATAGCTTGCTTTTTAAAATCAGCTTTAGAAACCAAAGTATCATCTCAGGGAAAAATACCAATTCCTGACACTGGCAGTAAACTTGTAACGATCTGGCCCATGGAAATCATCGTGGATAAGCCTAACTTTCGGCTGTTTTTCTTTCTCAAAAACCATCAAACAGAAGTTTCAGTATAGGTTTATTCAATTTTCGAGTTAGTCTGGCTGGCTGCTTATGTCTTTATGTATGGTTCATATATGTTGCACCGATGTGACAAGAAGGCTGAACTTTCAAAGATTCACTCCAATTATCCCTAACGAAATAGTTTGTTCGTTTTTTCTTTATCTGGGAGTAAGATTTAGTTTTCTTCTGCTTATTTTGGTCCTTGAATTAACCTTTCTTTTGTTTTTAAATTCGAACTTTTTTAGTTTTCACGATCCAACAAAAGGCGTGAAAATAACTTTTATTCATCATACTTTTTCCCCATTTTTAAGTTATCATCCCTGATGTAGCATTCTCTCAAAACACGTTGTCAATGTTGTGGTTTCTATTGAGCGACAAAACAAACCTGTCTATATCTTATATAGATATCCTCAGCTATTTGGAGTTTGGTTTTATGCCAAAAATTTCATGGAAGAATTATGTTAGTATAGGTTTCCTCTGCTATCCAAAATGGTGTAAAATAAAGATAGAGTTGCCCTTAGTTTCTTGTAGGCGAATTCAGGGATCACCGAGATTTCCTAAATTGCTTTCTCGATTTTGATGGTAGGGGTTTGCTGTTGTTGAAGCGGAAGGCTTCAAATAAGATAATAAACATTCTTTGAAGCGATGGTTGATTTATTTTCTACCCTCATTAGTTCTAATTATTTGATAGTGTATTGTCTGAATTTTGTTAAATGAAGAGTATCAAGCACTATATCTGATATGGTCGGACTATTTTCCTCGGCCATGTTTTTCCTTTGTTCACAACGTTTTAGTCTTATACCTCCCGACCATCTTCGGGTGTTGTTGGTTCTAAAATGGAACCAATTAGCCGACCGAACATTGATATCAATAGAATCAGGGAGCGTCTCCTCATAAGAGAGTCATTAAAAAGAAAGAAGAAAAAAAACGGATTACCCTTTGCAAAGGAAGAAACTCGGAAGTTCCCCGACAACAAAAAGTGGATATAAATTAATCGGATATGATGTGTCCAGCTCAATCGAGCATGTACTCTGAGGAGTGATTCCACATTCAAGAACTAACAATATCTGGCAAAGGCTGGATGGTACACGTTCGAAGCGTTGTGAAAAAATGAACTCAGAGACATAGAAAGTAGTCCAACCAAATCATACTTAAGAGTTTCTGATTTAATTGTAAAATTGCTGCCGTACTATTGCAGTCTGAGCCAAAGTTCAATAAGATAGCAACTAAGAATTAATACAAAAATGTAATTTATTCTAAATTAAAAGTTTCAATCGCGATGGATTTGAAACCGGAATTTGCTAATTTGTGCAAACCCTCATGAGTACTGATTGCAACACAAGATCACTTTAATGTCGGGATGCAATACAGGTGAACAAGAGGGTTGACAAACAACATAAATTCTCCAAATCCTCATAACTATTGTCATGAAGATTCAAGAGAGTTTATTTTGAGAATCCTGAACCATTATCGAGGATTGGACTACACAGAGCAGTGCTGCATCTACGTCTCTCTGTTTTAGAATTGTCAGGATTCTTGTCCAGACACCAGAGTTGCTGGGGGAGGTGGTGTTCTCTCCCCTAACCAAGTTTAGGTTTTAAACACCTTGAGGATCGAACTTATTCCTAATTAAGCATTACAGGTTGGCTTGCGTTCGCACCACAAAAAGTGCATTTCATACCCAAGCTTTCAAGACAGTATCTCTCAAAGATAATGCCGGGTACCA
Organism: Thysanoteuthis rhombus; assembly: GCA_963457665.1. NCBI lineage: Eukaryota > Metazoa > Mollusca > Cephalopoda > Oegopsida > Thysanoteuthidae > Thysanoteuthis > Thysanoteuthis major. The sequence goes on from OY735221.1 coordinate 9,043,980, forward strand.
GTGATACAGACAGAGAGGCCGTATGTGTACACGTCTGTATACCTGTGTTTGCACCTTTGGGTAGTGAACACAAGTGTGTGTGTGTGTGTATGTGTGTATGTGTGTGTGTGTGTGTGTATGTATGTTTGAGTATATGCTTGTACCTGCGAGGAGTGAGCACACCTCTGTGTGTCTGTATCGGTGCTCGTGCGTGTATGCATGTATCAATGTTTCCATACGCCTTAAAGCAATTCCTTTGTACAGGAATGACTTGACGAAGCATGAAGTAATGGCTTGACCAGAAAGCATGGACATTGTGTGCTCACAATAATGACTTGGGCACTTTGCAGACCCTGCTGTTGACACAAAGGCCAATTTCGATTGTGAATTATCTTTGGTCGGTCAGGCGTGGTCGTGTGTTCAGAGTTTCCTATTGGTCTATAACCGCATTGTGTGGCTCACTAACAACAGAGAGGGCGAGGAGAAAGAAAAGAAAAAAAAATGACCATAGATTGGGTCAGGTCTGATCTGATGATGACCCCCCATCCATCCGATGTTTTGTCCGGATTCTATCAAACTGGTGCAAAGTCCACAACCCCCTCTTCAGTCAAAAGCAGGTACTGGAAGCCCCTCCCTTTTTTATTTATCTTTATTATCTACCAGTGAATGACCCTGATCTGATACCTCATTATTTTCATCAGAGAAATCAGTTTTATATTCGAAATGGCCTGTAGTTGCAAAGAGACTGAATGCTCTGCACGGAGGAAAGATGCTTTCTGCGCCATCCTTTTCTCTGCATTTAGTCATGCACGTATTGAGAGTAATGCAGCGTTCCTAGCAATGCAGTGAGACATGCAAATGCGCTCACAGGACTGTACACCTTTTTAATCACCGTTCCCTAACTTGGCTCATAATTCAAAAGGAAGCCATTGTATCATCGATATTCAGGTTACTTCTTATAATGAATGCTAAATAGTAAACAGTACCTTGCATAAATGAACCAACGTAACCCACATGTGTACTAGAACGATTTTCTTACAAATTGAAATAAGAAAAAGAAAAAAGATCGTAAAAAAAAATTAGCATGGCTGGTCCAATAATGATGGTAAAGATTACAAAAAGCATTATATTTGGAAACATTTTTTTTAAGTGCCAAGTCCTCACGCAAAATGTCCTCATGCAAAATGTCCTCATGCAAAATGTAACCAGGCACAGCCACGGACACATACACATACACACACACAGACGATCAAAAATAAAGGAATCTATAGCCTCTTTGCTGATTGGTCGGACAGGTCATTTGATCGACTACGGTGATTCAATACCCCATGACAAAAATGTAAAGCATAGTTGTACCTGAAAGACCACATGGGAGTTGCCTGAAGCAAGCATTATAGACAACCAAATTTACAGTTCACAGACACTCGAAAGCAGATTCTATTCCACTTAACTTCACATTTTTACCTTTCTCCTTTCCTTGATGACCTAATTCACTCGTTCTCCCTTAGCAAATATCTATGTATCCCTATCTCTCTTCTTTCATTTTCTTCCCCTTTCTTGGCGATATCCGTGTTTCTATTCCATTCTCAGATACTCTTGCCATCACTTCCATTGTACTCTATTTTATTTTTAAAGTGCGACAGTCGATACGGAAGACAGATAAATGAAAGATTGATGGACTTGTTCCTTATCATAATGTTCAGTTTACCTTGGGGATACGCGAACATTGTAATTATTTACAAAGCTTATCTTCTTTTAATGCAGTGTTTTCCTACTGAAAAAGAACCCCCAACCCCGACCCTGGGAGGATTTTAAAATCTCATGGGGTAGGAGGATATTTTATTCAATTTTTAAGTGTGTGTAAATGAGCTTTGGGTGTTTGTTTAAATTGACACGTCCCTCACTGACCTATTTATTCATGAGTAAATCGGCCGAGTGGAAGACAGTGATAACACTCAAGCAGGTAATGAGAGCAGACTAATGAAAATGAGTTACCCCTCTGGAACATAGCCAAAAGATTGACCCTCTTATTGACAACCGTGCAACGCACAACCGACAGAATCGTACTCAACATCAAATGAGATCAGATGTGACAGGCAAAATGCGATATAGCATGAAGATCTATACAAGTCAAGAACGTATTGGACTGCAACGCTCTTTGTAATAGCCTGGCGAATTTTGGTGAAGGTATATGTCCAACAACAGACGCTAAAAGATGATGAGGATGATGATGATGATGATGATGATGATGATGATGATGATGATGATGATGATTCGTACGTCACTAATATGTATCTTTGTTATCCGGGACAGGAGAATAACGCTGAGAATTTGCGTCCGGAAGGGATCAATTGGAAAGAGGTTGAGGACCACCTAGTCCAATAAGATGTAGTTGAGTACTACATCAAAAAACTCTGCACTAAAGGAATCGACCACCGATTCACCAAAATACCAGATTAAAAAACCAAACATGGGGACAAGTTAGACTCAGAAAAAGCCATTCAGCCATTGGCAATCTCCATACAATAAATGAACAAGAAGGAAAAGCAGCAGAATATAGGATGTCGCTCGCCATAGCATTTATTGACAAAATGCTTTAGATTTTTAAATAACCAGAGTCATTGAAGCAATAGTACAATAGAATGTAGACTCCGTATATGTGAGAGTACTGCAACATATCTACTGATAACGCAGTTTCTTCATCAGGCTGCATAAAGACTTTGAGCCAATTCAACGAAAAACATGTGTGAGACATAATGATATCAGCTCACCTCAACTCTCCAGAACCTACCTTTAGATGATCGACCAGGATTGGAACTTGGTACACAAAGGAACCAAAAAAGACAGAAAATATCTAAGAAACCTCAAATTTGCAGAAGACATCATCCTTTTTACCAAGAACTTTCATGATCTTCAAATAATGCTAGACAAACTAAACCTAAGAGGAAACAAAAAGGTCGGCCTCTACACAGAACCTCAGCAAAACAAATGTCAGCAAACATCTTTTAGGACAAAGACCGACCGATGAAAATTTGAAGAAAGAGAACCACTACATCTACGTAGGACAGCAAATCCTTGAAAAAAAATCAAGCAAAGAATCACACTAAGTTTGCAAGATTTCGGTTGGCCAAGCTCGACTTTCAAGAACCACAAAAATCCCTCTTGTTCTACAAAGAATGGTTTACAACCAATGCATCCTCTCGATAGTCAACTATGAAGCTGGGACATAGTGCCTGACCAGAAAATTGACCCTTAACTGAGAACCATACAACTTGAACAAAAGAGCATCAACCTCACGTGAAGAGAGATCACGAAACAACACAAAATATGGAAGTAAAAACAAAATTCCAAAATATCAAAGAAATAATCAGAAAACTCAAATGGCAATGGGCTAGACATGTTGTTTGAATATCAGACAAACTCATAGTTGATTTTCGGACATCACAGCTCACAACGTGGATCCACAGAGATTGTATGCAAAATAATGCGAAAGTACTGGCTCCACGTTGTCCATGATAGAGAGCTCAGGCGAACATCGGAGAAAGTCTATGTTCAAAGACAGACGCTAATAGGCTGTCGCTAGGGACAATTTTAGTATTTTCTAAAGATGAATCAGAATTCAATCAGCTCAGCTCGGTCTGACACAAGGCACCAATGTGAGATACTCTACCTGTAGACTAAGAATATCTAATAACCATGATTTCACAAGAAATCGCTTTTAAGCCTGATAATTGTGCTCTGACATAGAATGATCCACGTACAGCTACACACACACATATATATGTATATATATACGTATATATATATATATATATATATATATGTATGTGTGTGTGTGTGTGTGTGTATGTGTGTTAGTGCGTTTGAGTATGGGAGTGCATATGTGTATGCGTGTGCGTATTAAGGTAAATATTTGGTGTATGTGTATGTGTGCGTACACGTGATCGTATTCAGCCCCTGTGTAGCGCGACAATTTACAAAACAAATTTTGTCGACCATCCATAATTAAATGCATTCAATTTTTGATCTACAAAATTGGTCCGCGAATTTACACTGATAAATTCCCAATCAGCAATTAACCCTTGGGTTAGACACTAATATTCATAACTTTAATTAATGATGTGTTCAGTCTGTTCTACATCAGATTTTACACTGATACTGTATTCTTTTCACACATACACACACACACGTACATATATATATATATATATATATATATATATATATATGCGCGTGTGTTCATTCATTATACTTATATCTATAGATAGATACACGTGAACAAACTAAGACGGATAGAGAGTCAACTGAGATGGATAGATAGAGTTTAACAAATAGATAGATGTCAACACAAATAGCTGGATATTAACACAGATAAATATATTGATACACGGATGTTAACAGAGAAGGATGAATGGATAGATCTTTTGAAAACGAGCGAAGCAAAAATATCTGTTGCATTTCAATTTTAATGCGCTCTGTCGGGCCAATATAATTTCTTTTGACTTGAAATAAAGCCGGTACGATGTGCTGGTTGAAAGGAAATGGATTTCTCTATGGACTTCTTCGGAGAAAAGCTAAAGAATTAAACGTTTTAATCTCTGTATTTGTCTTTTGTTGTTTTTTGATCAATTTCTTTATTTTATTGTTTTATTGTTTCACACAGTTCAATGAACTACAAATCAAACAATGATGAAAAGACGAAAGGAGAGGAAAAATATGAGAGGTTGTGAAGGAAGATTATGAAAAATTTAATTCTCAATCTCTTTCTCTTCATTTTACTACCTTCTGAGCGTGAATGCATTAATTTGTATCCCTCTTTGTCTGTTTGTTTCTTTATGTATTTAATATATATATATATATATATATATATATATATATATATATATATATATATATATATGTATTTATATATATATATATATACATATATATACATATATATATATATATATATGTATATATATATATATATATATGTACCTATATGTACCTATATGTATATATATATATATATATATATATATATATATATATATATATATATATATATATATATATATATATATATATATATATAGATAGATAGATAGATAGATAGATATATAAATAAAGATTTGAAGCTCCGAACATGAATTTTTCGAATGTTTTACACAGCACTTGATAGTATGGAACAGTGTGATTTTTTCCCTTCTTCTTAGGGTCATTAGCTATTCACAATAAAACTGTATTGGATATTCAAAAACAAAACAGCTATATAAATATAGCTCTCCTGCAGTGTTGATGATAAATCATCCCCCTTTCAGTTATATATATATATATATATATATATATATATATATATATATATATATATATATATATATATATATATATATCCTCTTTATCGAACAGTTGTGACGACCAAATATGGGTTCTATTCATTTCATATTTAGATTAGTTTGTGTGTTTGCTCGTGTGTGTGTATGTTCCAACGCTCCTGGCCCTACCGTTTTCTCTACGGACTTAGAGATCGGCAACAGTAGTCCACTAGCTTCCTTCAAAAATGTTTAGTTTTGTTTTTATTTTTTGCCATTGAAAAAAAAAAAGATTTTTTTCACTTTTGGGGTCTGTATTCGGACGAGTTTGATATGACATCTGAATATTCCAGTTTAGTCGAACCTTTTGTGCTTTTTCCATTTCTTATATATGAAATATCATCAGTAGTGAAGGAAACTGAAGGCTTATTTTATTTAATCTTCTTCCTTGTCTAGGTTTCAAGGTTACATATCTTACTGGATTTCAGGTAAAAATCTATGACCAATCCTGCTTTTTCTTTGGATGAGTGGAACGAGCGAAAATGTGAACGCAAAACTTATGATCAGACTTATTTTTACCAGTCATATACCAAAAGTGAAATCAAGATTAGTCATCGTCATAGTCATTTGAAGGTCAGATGATGATCAAAAGAAGTTGAGGAAAGCAGGCTCAATCAAAGTCAAATTTTCCAACGCTCTCAATGAATAAAAGCCCATTTCAGGCTCAAGCTGATCTAGTTTATATATATATATATATATATATATATATATATATATATATATATATATATATTAAATACCATTTCGACTGGTTTGTGCACACAATTAGAATGAGAATTTCAATAGTACAAGTTGATAGGACGCCGTACTTACCCTGAAAAAGTGTTTGTACGCGTTCCATCAGCAAATTGCGATGCCCTTTATACCCATGTATGAGTCGAGCCAGCATCTATATTTCAACCAGAGTATTGAGCTGTCAACTTGATCTGACTGATATTTGTGTCATCATTTCGTTAATTTGGAATATGTCTAGTAAGGGAAGGGGTCGGAGCAATTCTCCCATCCATATGAAATATATATTCATCAATTCTAGTTCAATTTCATGTCATGATCTGAAACAATGTTTCCCGATTTTTTACCAAATGATATTGCACTTATTTTATTGAGATTTTATACGGCGCCCATGACTGAGATGAGTAAGAGATAGCATTTACTTCAAAAATATAATGACTAATCCATGTTGAATGCATGAAAATCTATGTTCATATTAATATATTACTTGTGAGATCGGTGAGTCTATTGCTTGCCACCCCGCCCCAAATCTTAGAATCAAACTGGGGATAGCCACCTTCATTTCCTGCCCCACAGAATTTACCAACAAAACAATCTTTGCAGAGGTGAGTCGGTACAATATCAGAAATATCATATATATATATATATATATATATATATATATATATATATATATATATATATATATAATCAATATTGCCTGGAATTATGGAGATTTTTGCATATCCAGCGGCGCATCTGGGTGCCAACCATCATGCCTGAGGAACGGCAGCGCATACTTTGCTTCGATGTCATACTGATTACTTCCCCTTCTTTGCATTTCCCGGGGGGATATGATTTCCTTTTTTGTGTGGTTTTTTTTTTCTGCTCTAAATAACATTCAAAATGTAATTCCCTGGCTGGAAGAAATAGAACACAGGTTCCATGCCCCAGCCCCAAACCATGGTTGTCTGTTTTTTTGTTTTTATTTTTGTTTTTTTGTTTTTGACAGTTTTCCAACTCAAACTAAGGTCCTAAGTCTACCTTACTAGTCTCTCTAAAGCCAGGGAAGACCAAGGGTAGAAAGCGTAGTTTTCTTTTTTATTTACCTATTTGGGAAAAGAGTGTACGTTTGCCTTGCCCAAGGACATTAGTACCCATTCAACACCTGCCAGAATTCGAACTTGCCTCCTTGATTCCATTTCTTAGCTATTAACCATGAGGTAATCTTCACCTCTATCAACCAATTACAACTTATTGTACTAGAAACATATCAAAAAGGAATGTTGCTCAGCATCATTTTATTCATATTCAACCTGAATGAACCTGAATTTTTTTCATCCATTTGCGAAAATAAAATCAAGTGATAAAGACTGCTCTCTAATTAGCATTCTATAGTTATCTCCCTTGGAGAATACAGGCGGAAGTTCATTTTAGAGGTCATTGATGACTGTCTAAAAACTATACGCTGAAAATGGAAGTCTGCAGGAATATTTCTTTCAAAGATGGGGTCCTTGAGTTTTCAATATTTTGAAATCACTGACACAGATTAAGCATCATACAAAGAATTCAAATGACTTCCAGAGTTTCCCCTGATATTGATGATGGCCAAACGTTTCGATGATATTCACATTTACTAGATCCAGAAATGTGTCCTCCTATAAGTAAACAAAAGAAAGTTAACTGAAGAATTGAAAAAAAAACATTCGTTGTCTATTGTCTTCAATCAAACTCATGTTAATGAAGGACTGCTGACTAAATACACTATAGTATCATTGGTATAAGCTATATATTGTAAATGTGCAAATAATAATGGCTACATATTGAGTTTGTATTTATGTGTACATTGTTTTGTTGAGCAGGTGTCTAAATCAACAAACTCCATTGCCTGCTTATCCTTAGCTATTTGTGGCCAAATATTATGAAAAGTTCAATAAAACAGTGTGTTGCTTAGCATTTTCTTGCTTATGTTCAATCAGAAGGAACCTGGAATTTTTTATTTGCAAACCCCCCAAAATACGTGGATAACAATAAAAATGCTACTTTACGATAATCAAATAATTGGTATTTGCCTCAACAAATTCTACATGCAAAAAATATAATCCATCACGTAGCGTATATATACATAGATGTGAAGCCCTTGATCGTTCAAGGCGTGACCTGGCGTAGCAATCACTGGGAAAAAGTAAAAGTTATTGTCTCTTGCTGCTAAGTGAAAAGTTGATGGATGGGATATAATTTGAAAAGCAGGATAAGGTAGGTCTGAGGTGATTGAATATCCGTATAGAGAAGACTACAATTGCAGAAATTCACCCGTCGCACTCATTACTCTGGTATCCATTGTTCCTTGAGGCAATCCATCGATAAATCCATCACTGCCGGACTGGTAGAGGTCAGTCAAGTAGAAAGGAGAGGAAAGAGGAGAGATCTCAACGCTGGAAGGACAACACACACCAGCACTATCCTACCTTGCAGAGACAGTGTGGTAGCATTGGGGTAACTGAGACGATCAGGTGTTAAGAAACGTTGCAGGAAATTACAGGATCAACCATATTTCGATACTTGCCGATCGAATCTCCCAACTGCCTTTTGTCTAGCTTTGACTCCCCTAGCTTTCCGTCTTCTATGACTAACAAACAATTTAAAACGTACCTAGTTTTACAATAGGTGATAGGATGAAAAGATGCCACAGTATATGGAAAAAAAAGGATTTAAAGATATAGAAACTAATACAAAACATGAATGGTAATAGACAAGTCATGTTGCATGGATGTCAGCCGACCGCTAGATGTTACGACTCAAATAATGAATCCCCAGAGATCATATGCAAAATTGTGCCTGGCAAAACATAAAAAAAAGTCCGATGAATAAAGGGGAGAGCTGTGTCAAACGATTGATGCTGAATATAAGTCTGCTGCTGCTGCTGCTGATGATGATGATGATGATGATCACGCGACCGAAGCTGCCTTACACCGTTTTCGATATTCCCTTTCGCTTAGCCTGCGCTGGTGCATGACAACTACGTGAATCACAAATTGAGGATTTGAACTTATTTGATTAGTGATGGTCTGCTACACTTTCTCACTAATGTTATTGGATTTATTGTAAGTACGAATCAATAGATAAGGGTACAATTTCGCATCTTCAAATCCCACGTACATCTGATGCACGTGTTCATTTCTGGTAGGAGTACTTATACAACTATCGCCCTTCACATGCGACGGGAAGCATCCTACCTTATCAGCTAGGAAAGGGCCCCCAAATTCGGCCGCAAAAATATTTCTTAAAACCGCTGAACGGATGAAAATAAAATTACAGGCAACCCCCACTTTTTTAATCCGCTGCACGTCACTTACAAAAAAAATGTGCAAAGCAGAAAATGATGTTAAATGTCTATTTAGCTGCATGCTGCTATAGAAGTAACTCATATCATCACCTTCTCTCTCCAACACCACAGTCCCCTGTGATTGCCAATAACCTGACCTCGGACATCTGAGCCTAACAGACTATTGTCAGCACATTTAAGGTCTTGAAACGCTAAATGATTCCCCATATAAATTGTTTGTTATTGTTTTTGTTTTTTTCATCAACCATTCTGAATATGGTTCTTATACGACAGCTCTTCTTTTGTATTGCGGGGGAAACTTGTATGAGTTTTAGGGGTCAGGGAATGCTAAAAAAAATTCACGCATAAATCAATTGTAATGGCGTCTTCGCTTAACACTGTTTTTGACCACAGAATGATTTATAAGTACGCTGTACTCTTGGATAGCGGGGTAAAACCTGTCTATACATTTCTCCTGTCTCTCTGGTCTCGATATGACACGACTCCCCAATCTTAGGGGGAAGAAATTACTGGGAGAAAATAGAAACGCAAAACCCTCTTTTCTGGATGTGAAGATATTCTTGAAAAGCATGCACGGTGTGTTTGTGTCTCTTTTTTTCTTGATAACGAAGGACCCGAGATTCTTGTTGGCAAAGGTTCACCCCAAATGCTGATACTTGCCAACTGTGTCTGTACTTAGCAAACAAGTGGCACGGGTATTGCTACGAGCTCTTCGTCAGGCATGGACGAGTCTGCGCATCGTGGTCGGATCTGGTTTACACTCTAACAAGTTTGGCTCACTGCAGGGGGAAATTCTAAAATGAGTTTATAAGCGTGAGGTAGATACTGATAGACGATCTCACCTATACTCAAGCAGATAGATGAGCGAGAATGATAGGGAGAAAGAGATTCGGACGGAAACTGGGGATTGTAAGTGGATGTGTATATGCACGTGATTTTTGGATGAACAAACGTAGAGGAACAAATCAATATTTATAAGTGTGTGTACATGAGTGTGCTTGTGTGTGCACGGGCATATATATATATATATATATATATATATATATATATATATATATATATATATTGCACCGTAATAACAGCGTATATGTAAAACAAGGGAACATAAAATAATCACATAAATTGCATTAACAGATATTGGAAAATAAGTGACATAAGTAACACAATATGTTTAATATTTAAAGCGGTAGAGCTTTCAAGCCTACATCATCATCATTAGTATTTTATTGCCCGTTGTTGAATATAGACCTTCATCAAGATTCACCAGATCCCTCTATCATCGCTGTCGAAGAGCCAATACTCTAAAAACCCTTCAAGTTCGTCACTCCATCTCGTAATCTGCCGGATTCGGTTCTGCATGTAATCCCTGGGGATCTGTGTCGTGATTTGTAATGTTGATCTGTTGTCTTGAAACATGACCAGCCCGACCCTATTTGAGTAAATATATCATGCTCCGTTGTGATCCCTCCATGTGATGCTGAGCATGATTCTTTCATGTGCTCGCTGCATGATACTCAGTTCGAGGATCGGCTCCATAGGTGACTATCAAGAAGATGCATTGGTTGTATACTCTTCTTTTAGGACCAACGGAGTCTTCAAGTTATTGAACATTGAGGTTGCTCTGCCGAATGCTTGCCATCCTAGAGTGATCGTTTGCTTAGTTTCTTCTTCTTTGGAGAGAGAGAAGGGGGATGGAGAGAGAATATTAGAAGTAAATAGTGTTAAAAAAAAATTCAAAAATATGAAGGAAATAGAATCAATGGAGTCGACAGACATATATGTATACACACACACGTATATATACATATATGTACTAGCATTGTACACACACACACACACACATATATATGTATATGTATATATATATACATATATATATATATATATATATATATATATATATATATATATATATACTAGCATAGTACCAATCATAACATTACAAAAGAAATAACTGTATAATTCATGTATGATTCAGAAAGTAGTACCTTTGCACTATTTAAAAATGTTATAAACAGCATGTATGTGTGTGTGTATTTATTAATCATGTTATACGTACACATACACACTCACATATATATGTGTGCGTGTGTGCGTATGTGTGTTCATGTAATTCATATGTATATATATATATATATATATATATATTCAATTAACAGATATTGTGCAACAAGTGACTGATGTGACACGAGAGATACTTGGAAAAGTTCCTTAATGAGTTCAGTGTTTGAAGCTTTATAGCTTTCCATACTTTATATACTATGAACTGGCCTTGATAACACAAGTGTGAGAAATGACGTATGTTTGTATTGAATTCACATACATAAGTAATTGTAGATGGATCATCAATTAGGTTATGGTAGACAGGTTTCCATAAATCTTCACAATTATTCCGCTTGTTCATATGAGTGACCCTAACCCTTTACACCAAGTATCAGAGTGTAGTATCCACCAGATTCTCAGTAAGTTACGTTTTCTGGCTGAGAAACCTACGTATTAAGAGATATTAGAAATCAATGCAAAAATCAATGGATAAATATTGAGACAGAAGGAGAGAAGAATTAGATATTTAGTGGCAAATGAGCAGAAACAGTGACTGGTTCCCTCTGCTACCCTGAAATAGGCCGTCACCATAGAAAAACCTTTCGTAAGTCGAAATTATATTACACGATGAAGGAATTAATATTCATTCACGCAGGAAAAATCTTTGAGCGTTACCCCACAAAATGGCGATGATGATATGTTTGGCGGAGTCATTGGAGATTTAGGGGTTGGGAGGAGAAGGAGACTGGGGTAGAAGATCAAGAAGAAGAGCGTGCAACCTTACCATATGATGGCTCGAAAAAAATGGACCACTGGTTGTTTGTTTCGATATTCACCTTTTCCGAATAAGCTGATAAGTGAATAAGTCTAATTTCCCGAAAACAGGGACTGGGATACTTTTATACCTTCACGTATGTAAGAATAAGCATGTCAGCGTACTCAAAATATACATTCAACCCGTCTACGTCGACCAGAACTCGCACTTTCTCTCTAGAAGCCGAACTGCGTGTGAAACGAAGGTCATGAGGGATTGGGTATCATCTGCTCAAGTGGAGGTAAGATGACTCAAAATTGGCAGAGGACTTTCGTACGTGTATCAGTAGATGGGGAAATAAAGATGGGTAGCAGCAGTCCACAAGTCAATTTGTTCACTACCCATCGCTGAAGACGACCAAATTTCTCTAGAGACGAAGTCTACCAGAAATTTCAAATCTCACTTCGACACCTTCCCAGATCTCGACTTGCCAAGTTTTATATCTTTTTTTTTTCAAAACTATTTTCCACCCCTAGGAAATTCTTCATGAGAAATCATCTTCCCAATACACACACATTCTCTCTCTCTCTCTCTCTCTCTCTCTCTCTCTCTCTCTCTCTCTCTGTCTCTCTCTCTCATTAATCTGCATTAGTACATTGGGTAAAAAGACGAGACCTTTACCCCTATCTATCCATTACTTCCTCTGTCTCCAAGACCACGATTTCTACTGTTATGATGAGAAGTAGCATCGTACTCTCTCTTTCTTTCTTTCTCTCTCTCTCTGACCGTCCTTTTTATTTTTTTATTCACTCTTGAAAAGTTTTTGTTGTTGTTGTTGTTGTTTTGTTGTTGACCCCTTGTCGTTATTGTTTCTTTAATCTGTTTTGACTCTCTGTCATTTAGTGTTTATAAGTTGAAGATTTTTTTAAGCCAATCTCTTCTGTCCTAATTCTTTCTAAGTGAGTGTGTCCCCAAATTCGTCAATATCAATCATTTACTCCCTCCCCCATTTCCTCAAGCGTACTTTTTCATACTTTTTTCTTTCCTTTTTTTTATCTGTCGTTAGCCTCCCTTATCTTCAAAAACAATCATCTATAAGATACTCTCTGTGTCTCCCTCACTTCTGTTTAACTTCTCGTTCGTGATTTTCCCTTTCAACTGGTATGTTTCCGGTTCGAATATTTCTATTGGACCATTCTCAGTCTCCTCTCTTTCTTTGATTCAGTCCTCCTGACGCTTGAGTTTTTCGATGCACCTTTTTCCAAATCAAATATCTGATGTCAATTGATCACATCTTTTCAAGTTTTTCGACATATCCTTTTTAACACAATATATACATCTATATATAGATGCTTCAACTCCGAATTCTCATTTTGCTCATTCATTGTCTATATTTGCTCAATTTGTTCCACAATGCAGACTGTTATTAAGAAATGGATATACAATCCGATTGGAATGATTTAATCGTGCATTATATTGCTTTGAAACTTTGTTTGAAATGATCAACCATTATTACACGGTGAATGTATCATTCAGTATTGACAGCGTAGATTGTATAAACAATTAATATATATATACACACACACACACACACACACACACATATATATATATATATATATATATATTCGATCAATCAATTCATTTATAAATTGACTAATTCGTAAACAAAGTTTCCATACACTTCTACTTTTGAGTCTGTCATCCTATTGACATATATATATATATATATATATATATATATATATTTCCCATCCTCTCATAAATGTGTGTGTATTACCTTTCTCTCTACCCCTCCCCCCATTTATTTATTCGTTATTGAGTAGATAGCCTGAGATAGATAGATAAATAGATAGATGTTACAAATCCCCTTTCCTGATACCTAAGCTCTCTTTCCCTTCATCTCTCTCTCTTTCTCTCTTTCTCTCTTTCTCTCTCTCCCACCCATGTTATAGATCTTTTCCTATGTTTCGTCCTTACATCTTATCTCAGAATCTAATTTCCTTCTTCGATATGGAAGCTGTTTATTTCGTTACCACGTAAGGGTTAGCCTAGGCCAGTCAAGCAGTGCGTGACTGGGGAGACCAATGCTCCTATTTGTTGTCGTGAAAGGCAAGTGAATCGTTCGTAAAAACATATATTCACGTACCAAGACCACGAAAAATATATCCAGTTGCTTGATTTTGTTTGTCTTTTTGTACGGAGTATGGTTAAATGTATTATTTTTAATTGAAAAGAACACCACATCCTTGCAAACTCATACTCAAATAGGAGAGTATCTTATAAAAATTAGGTACATCCTTAGATATAAAACATATCTTCACCTCACATGAAGGAATCACCATGGCCCGCAGTTGAACAAGAACTAATTATCAAAAATTTACTCGAAATCATCTAAAGAAAAAAAAATCATTCATCTAAAATCATCTGGAAAAATACCAGCAGTGGATTCAGCATTGTCGGTTCAAAATAGAGGTACCTCTGAAAAGAAGTAAGACAGGGTGATACTTGCTCACTCAAACTCTTCACAGCCTGCCTTGAGATGATCTTCCGAAACATGAACTGGGAAAATAGAGGAATCAAAATAGACAGCGAATATCTGAGCAACCTCAGATTTGCCGACGACATCGTCGTTTTAGCTGAGAACCTACACAACCTCCAACTAATGCTAAAAGAACTAGATGAAAAAAGCAGAAAAGTTGGCCTGGACATGAACTTCAGTTAAACAAAAATCATGTGCGACGATCACATTGAAAATGAGGACGTGATTGTCAAAATCGAAAATGCAAAACTGGGGAAGATAAACCACTACATCTACTTGTGATCAAGTGAAGAATCACACGAGGATGGCAACCTTTGGCAGAGCAAGCTCTACCTTCAAAAACAAGTCGATCCGAATAATCTTAAAAAGAAGAGTATACAACCAATGCATCTTCCTGATAGTCACAGATGGAACTGAAATATGGACCTTAATCAAGAGACAGACCTGAAAACTGAGAAGCATGCGTATGAGAGAACCATGCTAAGTCTTGCATGAACAGATCACAATACATCACAATATATCAGGGAGAAAACGGGAATCTCACACATCGTAAATCCAATTGAAAACTTAAATGGCAATGAGCAGATCATGTTGCGAGAATAGCAGACAACTGATGGACATCATAACTCGCAACATAGATCCCCAGGGATCACATGCGAAAACGAGGCCGGAAAAATAGGAAATGGAGAGATGAACTTGACAAATTCTGAAAATACTTCCCCTACAACGCCTATGATAGAGAGATGTGGCAGATCCTGGGGAAGGTCTATGCCCAACGACAGACTATAAAAAACGATCAATGATGATGATGAATTGTATACTAATTGACATCATATAGTTTGTAGCCCGAAAATGTGACAAGAAATGCCTTAACACCGACACACAGATGAACAAAGAATAAAAATCTGTAGCTGCAAGGGTGGCTGGTGGAGTGGGCTATATATATATATATATATATATATATATATATATATATATATATGTTGCTTCTGTTAGAAACAGATCTATGACCCAATGGAATGATAAGAAATTGCATCACATCATCCTGAAACACTTATTTCGAATGATCTGCTATTAAGTTTGTTCATAGAAACAAGTAGGGCAGATATAGACCGTGAATGCAAAAAATGAGAATTCACAGAATCCCCATTTTTTAGTTGTTTGTTCCCATCATGTTGTCCAGGCCAAATGATACATGATATATGTAATAACTTGAGATCAATTCAAATATATATATATATATATATATATATATATATATATATATATATATATATATATGTATAAAATACAATTCAATTTCTTTTTTTTTTCCTTTTCAAGCTTTTGTTCTTTAAAACATGAATGTTAATTTTTTGTTGAAGCTTTCTTTTAGCAATAAGGTATGAAATGTTAATTGAGGTATGCATTGCAAGTTGCTGTGTTATAAAAAAGAAATGAACTCGCCGAAAACGTTTCAGTAATTAATGAATGAAACTTTTAAATCAGATTGGTGTTAAGCATACATTTTTCCGTTCAATCTCTTTCTGAAAATGATGGAACTTCCTAAAAACTTTGAGATAGAACCGATAGGTTGGAAAATCTGTGACGGAAGCGGGACAGACATATTAACTACCGTGGACAAAGCTCAAAATATATAATACCGTATCATAGAAAATACATGGCGCAAACTTGAGAGGTTATTAGCACCAGTCTATTGTGCTGCAACAGACAATTTATATCCTGCCAAAGGGCTGGTCTTACAAACTTGTAAGAATGAAACGTTGGTCTCGTCTAGATTTGGAACCTTCAAGGAATCCTCAGCTGATTCATGTAAAGAAAACTGGGGCTTCGTCCCTTGCCCTATATTCACAAATTTGAGTTATCATTCGAGAGACAGACGCGTTACTTTTCGCAGTTAGAGAATTTCTAATTACATTCTATGAGACAAGTAATCAGAAAAAGGTAATATTCTAACACTTGAACGAAAATTGTAAAGTTAACTGAAATTAGCTCCGAGAACGAACGTTAGTTTACCAACTTTCTCACGTGAAAGAAAACTTTGGTTCGTGAAATGATACCCAATGCTATGACCAGTGCCTTCAGTGTGTTGTGAGCGATAGAGAAAAGTGAATTTCGGTAAGGGAATTTAATTTGGCCATTGCAACATATCTGCCATTATTGAGAAAATGTGTTATATTACTCCCGATAAACCCGTTATAGGGAACGCCAGTGACTATATATAAACAGGTATACACAGACTCTCTCTATCTGTACCTCTATCTCTACCTCTATCTATTTATCTAACTAGAAAGAGAGAGAGAGAGAGGTGGGTAGAGAGAGGAAAGAAAAAGAAAAAATTCTGTGTCAAGTTACTTTGGCCTGGGAGACCACCGAATGTGGGGGTAGAACTGTGCTGCACGTATGTTTCTTAGTGAAATGAACAAGCCCACCTGTCATCAAAATCAAGAATCAAAGGTTTTATCAGAGATCGAAACACCAACATATATCTAAATAGGTTAATCGACAGTGATTTACTATGATTTACTCGGAGCATACAATGTGAATCGAACCCTCTGCAAGCGGATCTTTCTCGGAGAAAAGCTTAGTGGACATTGCACCGGAGAATACACTTTAGATGCATGTTATTATTATTATTATTATTATTATTATTATTATTATTATTATTATTATTATTATTATTATTATGATGATGATGATGATGATGATGATGATGATGATGATGATGAGGAGACACGATAGAGTAGCAACGATGATACACAGGGAACTAAGTAAACAAATGGGATTCAACCATGTGGAAAAAGTGGTATCAGCACAAGCCAGAGGCCGTTTTGGAGAATGACAACCACAAACTACTCTGGGACTTTGACATCCAAACTGACCACCTCATCCAGGCAAGAAGACCGGACTTAGTAATAGTAGACAAAAAAAGGAAGGCCTGCCAAATAGTAGACGTTTCTGTACCTGCAGACCATAGAGTAAAAAAGAAGGAGGGTGAAAAAAGGGAAAAATACCAGGACCTAGCAAGAGAGTTAAGGAAGATGTGGAACATGAAAACCAAGGAAGTACCGGTCATAGTGGGCGCACTGGGAACCGTCTCCAAAACGCTGTGGGTGAGACTGGAGGAGATCGGGATTAGAGGAAGGATAGAGACCGTACAGACCACAGCACTACTTGGAACTGCATGGATACTGAGGAAGGTGCTAGAGATATAAGTACTGCAACGAATCGTAGCTCTGTCATGATATGGAAAAGAGGGAGAAGACGTTAGCTGAAGACCTGAGGAGACTTATTATCACTTAGCCTTCGGCGATAACCACTGGGCAACCGGTGCGAAACTGTAAATCGTAGAATTACTGCGTCCTATGCATACTAGGAGAGGAGGGCTGGAGACTTGAGGAGACTTGCTGTCACTCAAACTTCAGTGGTTACCACCAGGCAACTGGTGTGAGATTCCAAATAATAATAATAATAATAATAATAATAATAATAATAATAATAATAATAATAATAATAATAATAATAAGATTTTGACTGCTGTCCTTTGAAATCTATTGCCTGGTTGGTACCAACAATTTTCGGCAAAAGAAGGGGAAGTAATGTACAATTTCCTTTGTGTGTGCTGCAGTTGCATTTTGTGTGTAGCTGTTTTTTCCTTTTGAAGTTCCACCTGTGTTATTCTTCTATCTCGTGTTGCAAGTCACATCCGTACACAATAATATAAAGACAGTGTTTGGATGCACTATTTTCTGCATTTTGTAGAGTGGAGGGTTGCCAGAAATTTGGGTATGATGTTTTTTCGATTTCTTTCTTGATCATCCCCAATACCCAAAAAACAACACAGGTAGTTTGCGCTTCCAGATGCCACTTTTTGCTACATTTTGATTCCAAGATTCTTGTTCCTGTCTTGTTCCACAAGCTTCTTTACTGCTATGCCCCAATGTCAATAAAAAGTAATTTTTCATTGTGGACCTTGATTGCTGTACCGGGTCTGTTTGTTTCGATAATACTGTTGGTATTTATTGCAAAATCCGTGGCATTTGTCTGTCAGTTATTGCGTCTGCTTCATATTCATACCAGTTATTGTTTATTGGTATTCCGTAATGCTTGCAAATTTTCCTATGTTGATATTGACACACTGTCATGTCTGGTCTTGTATTCTGTAGGTACTGAAAGAAAGCAGCCAGACACAGCGTAATCTGTTGTTTCTACATAAAGGTCAGAGAGGCAGCATTTTGGATCGGCTCCATTTTTTATGATATTTGCTTCAAAGTTTCTCGATTGAAAGCTTTGGCCCTGTGCAGCAAGTATAGATACCTCCGTTTAAGCTTTCAATTGACTGCAAAAGAGCTACTGCAGGGTGATTTTCTGTACAGTATATACGTCTTTACATCAGAAAGCGTATGGTCCGAACAGAGGCTTCTGTCCCCATTTTACTTCAAGATGGTCATGTCCGTGTTTCTTTACATATTGCTTCAACTTTTCCACACCAATATTTTGCGAATACCCTTGATTGTCCAAGTTTATATTCATTTCTTTTGTAAACTGTCCACTCTCTTTCACTAATGGGTGTAATTTCTTTTCTATTTCCATGTTCCTCAACATAGTTTTAGCATACGTGATTTCGAGAAACTGGTGTAGTCCAATTGGTATCCTTTTGTGTGTCAGTGCTTGTTATTTGCAATGAACAAGAATTCTGAAACCATTTGTTGCTCTTACTAGGTTCTTCCGAGGTTCTTCAAATTGCAGGTTAGTGAGACATTCCAAGTATCTGACGATATAAACGGAAATAACATCTGTAGCATATATATATATATATATATATATATATATATATATATATATATATATATATATATATTCCTATTTCGCAGATTAGCCCCATGTATCTAGAACCTGCAGAAATTTCTGGATAAGGATGGACCACCATAATTTGCTGAATTATTTGACTGATTATATTTCGGCCTCGGGAAAGTAGCCTGTAAACTGAGTTAGCATCAGGTAGGACTCATTCATTCGCTTGTTTACCGTATTTCTCACTTGTGTAAGTAAAAACTGCATTAAAGTGAGTATTATACCAGTAATGTCATTGTGTAATGTCTATAAAAACGAAATTTCATTCTCAAACCAGAATCCATTTCTAATCCAACGTGCTGTTCGTGACAGCCTCTGGGTGACAGGAAGCAATTATACAGAGGTTTTTCTTGCATTATATTTCCATCATTAATAATTCAAGGCAAAATTAACTATTCGCTCGACCGATTCTTGCATCTTAATCATACTTCACGGCGATGGAAAGATGATCACTCGCTTTGTTCCACTTTACAGTAATAGCTCGCTTAGTGCTAATTCATTTAATGCAGATCGGCTATTCGAGGTTTGTCAAGAAAGTAATGAGATTGATTGTGTAAAATGACTATGATCAAACTAATTGCTATTTTATCTCCTTTAGAATATTTCTTCTTATCATGGAGATGTTCTCACTCTTGGAAACAATACTGGGAGTCTTCAATTGACTCTGGCTTCAGTTAATTCATTTAGCGATGTTAAGCTATCTATATCTTTAATGAATAAAGTTAAAAATTAGATTGAAAAAATAAAGTAAACAAATGTAAAAAAATACGACCTGCAGAATAAAGACTACCACGAGGAAATCGAGAGCCAAGACCTGCTATTTGGAAAATACGGTAACCAAATCAAAAAATGCAGTAAGTTAATCAAAAAGTACGTCATGCAAAGTAAAAACTAGCACAAGCAAATTGAAAAAGGATAGGACGAGCAAACTAAAAGAATAAAGTGGAAAAAAACCAAAGCAAGCCAATTGAAAAATGAAAATGCATATTGAATACTGAATGAGTGGATAGGATTGATTGAATAATTTCATTTACCGTTTCAATTAATTGAAATTCTGATTGAATTAGTTGAAATTTGTCTCTTTATAAAATTCATATCGGTCTTCGTGACTAGCTAGTTAACTGTTGTACAACAATTGATAATATTAAGTATTTGATTATGTAAACTTAGTACAAAGACGCGGCTGAGTAGTGATTATAAATACACTGCACAGTTTTATTGGTTTGTTAGTTTAACTTGCTGACCATTAGTCAACGATTAGGACTCCAAACAGTTGTATATTTTGATTCATCAATTTAAGACATCTGTGTAGAAATTATCCAACCATTTAATATCAAAGAAAAAAAGTTGCCTGGAGCAATAGCACCTCAAACCATTTATATTGTTGAGTTCTTTGAATGAAAAAGTTGATAATCTCGTAACAGATTTATTACCTCATCCATTCTGTTCGAAGTTGTAGCAACTACGATCATATATTGGGTTAGATCAATCCGAAACGAAAGCTTTGTATGAAATGATATCCGGGCAACGGATACAAAACCATCTATTCATATAGGTAAAAAGCACTTGGAGAAAGCATACATCTGCCACCGACATTGTTAAGGAAAGAAAAAGTGCATTGATCCTCCCCAAGATTTAATCACTTCTCCGAATACTCATTACCCACTCATTCACGAAATTCTGTTGAAATTAATTGAGAACTTTCGGAAATATCGTTGGTAGAGACATCAATCTTTTGCAATGTTAAGTATATTTAAGATATAACTACGACGTAGAGGAGAGAATTTTGCATGGAACCGTTCCAAATTTTGATTTTTTTCTGTAGTATATTGCCCCCCCCCCTACAGAATTACTTTAAAATTCATCAAGGACTCTTGGAGATATTGTGCTGAAAGACATGGTATTTTGACTATATTATTTGTTGTTGACATATAAGTATACCGTAAAGCAGGTATTTGAGAATGTATCTGCACTCAAAACAAATATCCCGTAGCCTATGGCCCAACGATTGACTGTATCTTATTAAAAGTCGTTGAAAACGTTTGGGAATAGTGTGTTAAGAGTCACGAGGTTATCCCAAAATGTATGAAATAAAACCAGAAATATCACTTGATCAAAAGAAAATGTCTGGAACTGCCTCAAATATAAGCAATTTTCCCCTCTCCAATTGCATAAGCCTTCTCAAAACTACATTGAATTCTAGTGACTACTTTTGGGAATATCGTGTTGGCTTACAAACGGATAGACAGATAGACGGACAAAGAGCGGACGTTGGCAGAGGTGATGGTCTGTGAGAGTTTTGTTTCTGTGCCCCTAAGAATGGACAATTTCAGTAAAATGTGATTAATTTTACAGATGAAGAAATGTATTTTCTCAATCTTTCGAAATGATAGATTCTCCGAAAAAAAATAACTTCAGGTCACGTTAAATTATTCATCAGATATGAGTGTGTGTTTATCTTTGTGCATCTGTCTGTCAGTGTACTTGTCATGCATGGATACTTTAGTTGCAAAGTAAGGCACAATGAACTAATAATTGTGTTTACCATGTTACATTTGTGCATTGTTCGACTTGGGGGATATCTGATGAAGTCTTACGTAGTGTTACCAAAATGTTCCGAAAACTTGGACATGATCGCAGACTGGATATCATTGAGATATTTGCCACCAAAACTTGCAAAAAAAATTTCATTGCAAGGCAGTACATATTCCAAAGAGGTCCACTTAGAAGGATATGGTGGAAAATAAGTGTCAAAGGAATTTATGTTTCTTACTTTATCGTTAACTTTCAAAAAAGAATTATAGTATCATGTATCATTCAAAAGGTTTAAATCATGTTAAAGTATGACAAGGTCCTAGAAATTTTAAGTCAGAGGGCTTATTACTATTGGGGATGAAACAGAACAAAAATTCAGATCAAGAAATAGTCAAAGGTGAATTCGGAAAGTTGCAAAACGTTGTAGAAAAAACAAAAGAGTGATGGCAATAAAAATTGAATAGAAAATATCATGGAATGGGAAATAAGGAAGAATATGACAAAGACTGAGAGGAAGAAAGAGAAGAAAATAAAAGAGAAAAGACAGAGAAATAAATCAAGAGAAATTTCAAACATAGAGAGACATTTTTGAGGGATAATTGGGGAAGATGGACAAGTGATGAACTATAAAGAAAGAAAGAAAGAAAGAAAGACAAAGAATGACAAACTACATAAAAATGAAAAAATGAACTACAAGAAAAAATTAAGAAAAAAGAAGAAAAAAAAGATAGGAAGATAAACTATAAAGAGAAGAAGAGAGTGAGAAAGAAAAACTGCAAAGAAAGGAAGATAGGATGATAACCCCCCCCCCAAAAAAAAAGAGAAAAAGGAAGAAAATGGAAAAAAGGATAGTATGATAAAAGATGAACTAAGGAATACTGAATTTTATGTGATGAGAAAGAGCTGACAAGAATATGAAAAAGGGGGAAAATACGACGAAGGACAAATGAACGAAGTACGAATAAAAAGTGTGCTTTCAAAATGCTGTAAACATCATTTCAATAAAAGATATTAGATAAGATTAAAAAAAAAAATTCTGGATTTGATTTTTTAGTTTTGTTTTATTCAATCCTTACAAACTGCACATACATAAAGAGATAGTAATAAGATAAAAAACATTCAGATCAAAAATTTGATTTTCAGTTTGATCGAACACAGCTATTATTCAAATGGGGCTAAACGCGTTTTGAAACCACACTCCTTAGATACTATAGCTAAAATTTTAGCAAGATAGATAGACAGATGGATAAATGAACAATGGTTTAGATAGATATGGACGATTTAAGAAGGATAGGATTGGGCGATAGTCAAGGACAATTTTAAATAGATAATATGGATGAGAAAATAGATACGGGTAGTTTGACAGAGATCGATAGATACATAGAAAGATGGATAGAAAGATGGATACATGTACATATGTAGATGTATATGTGAGACAGCACTTGTACATATGTATATCATCATTATTATCATCATCATCATTCATCCATCATCCGTCGTTGGACCTTCCCCAGGATTCACCAGACTTATATATCATGGGAATTACAGAGCCAAAACTTTCTGAACTTGTCTAGTTCGTATCCCCATCTTGTACTTACCGGCCTCAGTTACGCATGTGATTTCTGGGGATCCATGTTATGAGTCGTGATCTCCACCAGTTTTATGCCATTCTTGCTACCTGATTAGCCCATTGCCATCTGATTTTTTTAATGAGATTCTGTGATGTCTTGGGCTCCTATTTTTCCTTAATATTTTGTGTTGTCTTTTGACCTCTCCATATGGGTTTGTGCATGATTCTTCCATCAGGATGGTGCATGTTTTACAATTTGGGCCAGTCTCTTGATTAGGCTCCATGTTTCAGCTCCATAATTGATAGTGGGGGGCTATAATGGTTGTATACTGATCTGTCCAGAGCAAACGGGAGAGGTACTTACAAATAATTACATGCCCTTATCTGTGCACACACACTTGTACGAACACACACACACACACACACACACAAATATATATATATATATATATATATATATATATATATATATATATATATACCAATGTGTATATATTCAAATATATATACATATGTCTGCGTATGTCTGTATATGTAAAACATGTTATTTAAACTACAGACAAAATCGGTTTATTTAACTTTTAAAGCATCTCATTTGCAGACATCGTCAAAATTATTTTAAACTTTCCAGTGTTATAAAGATCTTTAATCTGAGATATTTCTACGATCATAGATCATTAACAAGAGTTGGTTTGATGTTTTATTCTTTTTGAGTAGTGCTATTTGTGTTCAACATTTTGAATTTAAAGTGCTTTTCCCTTAAAACTGTAAACATCAATACATTTACGCAACGAAGAAAGATAATGGAAGCGCTTGGAATACAATTAGCAAAAATTCTAAAGAAAAAACAAATGAATCGAGATGACAGAAAGTTGGGGATGACGACATCTTGGATTCAGTTCATAAAAAGAATGACAAAACGATTGCGGATTGAGGATTAAAATAACAATCCTCATGAAGTAATTTTGTAACGTCCATGAATCAGTCTGAAAAAGGCGTTGGCAAGCAAGACTGAAATATCACAAATGAAAAAATTAAATAAAGTAGTATGCTTAAAGAAAGAGAGAATGTCTGTCCATCTGCCTTTCTGTCTGTCCGTCCGTCTGTCCGTCCGTCTGTCCGTCCGTCTCTCTCTCTCTCTCTCTCTCTCTCTCATTCCCCCCTTCTCTCTCTCTCTCTCTCTCTCTCTCTCTCCCTCTACATATGTGTGTGTGTGTGTGTGGAAAAAGGAAGAGAAGAAAGTACAAATTAGAATGGAGCGAAAAAGACGAAATATGAAATTTTAAAGAAAAATCAATAAATATCAATGGACAAATATTTTACACAGAAAAAAACCCAGCACCAGCAAAAATAAAAAAAAGCGAGACGGACAGAACACACATAGGATAAGAAGGAAATATAAGATAAAAGGAGAGTAAGGAGTATAAAATAAAGAAAAAAATATTGAAAAAAGAGAAGAGTACGGAGGAAAGTTGAAAGGATTCAAAGCTGCTCTTCTCGATCAAAGACTGTCCACACTATTTTCCTTGTGAAGTCATATTTATGTGATATTTCAAGATACAGTTTTAGAACAAGGATTCTCAACTTTTGGATACACATCTGTTTCTTTCTATTTTTGATCACAGTAGCACAAAAAGAAATCACGGAGATTTTGTCTCATTATTCTATCTGTGTATAAAAATATCTTTCTTTCTTCTTCATTGTTCCCCAACTTTCTCTCCCTCCGTCAATCTATTTAACTATTCATGTGTGTGTGCATATGTGTGTGAGTTTTTGTGTCAGTGGATGAGCGAGCATGCTAATGTGTATATATATGCCTCTAGATTTAAATTTTATAGAAATGGATTTTTTTTCAAGTGCTTGGAAATAAATTCCTCACAGAAAATTATATCTTACCCCAAGAAAAAGGTTTCATGAGAAAGATGCTTTACCGAGGTAGTTTTTAAAAACTCATATTCCAAGAACGTTGCTTGATTCTGTGAGCTTCCAGGGGCTATTTCGTGGTTCCATTAGAGCACGAGTATACCCAGTCATCTGCTGTTTGGTCGATGTAGTTAGAACATACTGGAGGAAAACGTGTGTGAAACTCTATTTCGCTCGAAGTTTTTTGACTTTGGCCTAATCTAGTTTGAAATATCCACATTCCTGGTAGGTATTTCAAACTATAATACTATAGTGTACCTATCTAGGTGTTTTATGTTTGAAGATGGATAAATTAAATCACAACATCTCTCCAGGATAACGATTCACCGTAAAATCTCAAAAAGAAGAGAATCACACTAAATTCGTAAGTTTTGGGCAGACGACCTTTGTTCCTCAAGAAGGTCTGTTTGATTACGAAAGAAGGGTCTTCAACCATTGCATTTTCCCGATAATTACCCACAGCGATGAACATTAGGGCTTAATATTTGAGAAATTTCCTTGGACAAGTGAGATTTACAACCAGGATAAAGAAGTGGAAAATATCTGAGATCTATCCCAACACGTAGACCCTGACTTGATCACCTGAATCAGCGATTCCCGTCACCCAAACCATATTAATTGAATCTTGATCAACACCTTCCGTTTCTTTGACACCTCTTCGAAACGTTGTCCAGCCTAACCGAAGTGACAACATGAGTTACACACTCAATTAGATTTATCACATCTTACATGCAATTTCTTTTACTATTGGCTTCTTTCTTTGATTTCTGTTAATCTCTAATCCCTTTGATTGCTTATCTACACTGGAATCTTTCCAATCTAAGACTTGTGAAGTTCTCTGAAAAACCATTCTCGTTTTCTCTTACATGGTGAAGATGTAAACCTTCACACCATCTCCATAAGATGAAAAAGTTGTATCTATACATGAAAATTATGTACCTGTAAATTTCATATATCTGTAAATTTCATACATCTACCTATCTGCCCATTCATTTTTCTATTCTTCTAACTATCCATCTGTAGATCTTATCAATCCATCTATTTATTCACCCTTCTATTCATTGGTCTATCCTCCAATCTATCTATCTATCTATCTATCTATCTATCTATCTATCTGTAGATCTTATCAATCCATCTATTTATTCACCCATCTATTCATTGGTCTATCCTCCAATCTATCTATCTATCTATCTATCTATCTTTCTATCTATCTGTAGATCTTATCAATCCATCTATTTTTTCACCCTTCTATTCATTGGTCTATCCTCCAATCTATCTATCTATCTATCTATCTATCTTTCTATCTATCTGTAGATCGTATCAATCCATCTATTTATTCACCCTTCTATTCATTGGTCTATCCTCCAATCTATCTATCTATCTATCTATCTATCTATCTATCTATTTATCTATCCATCTATCTGTTGATCTTATCAATCTATCTATTCATCTATCTATCTATCTATCTATTCATCTAACATTTTTGTCAATGTCTGATTACATTAAGATATTGAAAACAGTTTAATATACTGGGGATTTTCTTCGTTTTTGATTTTAGTATTAAATTGATTTTCGATGTATACGCTCTGAAAATTCCAAAATATACATAGAAAATGTGGAGCACCTCATTATGAAGGAACATCAAACAATGCTTAAATCAAAACTAATCATTGTTAATAATGATTTATCATTAATGAAATCACAAGCATATAATAGAAATATTAAACTTTGCAAAGCTCAAACGAATAATGTAAGTTATATTTATTTATCTCTATATTTATCTATCTATATAGATCAGTGGTTTCCGACCATTCAATTCTGGCATTAAAATGGTTAAGGAAAATCATCAGGATTTACGGACTGATTTGATGATTTATTTTCCAATTGAATGATAATAATTTGTACATGTGTTAAGAAGACTGATGATTTATCAAATTTATTGCCAGAGCTATATGATTGGTTACGATCTTCAAAAAATTTTTGAAGCTTTGAGCATACTATTATTACTACACAATTGAGTTGGGATATTTTTGACAATGCACTGCTCTAGTGACACTGCAGCTATTACATGAGGGAAAAACTAAAGATGCAAGACTCATGTCGGGATTTAAAATGAAACCTTCATTTTTCCTCTTTGGCTGACCGAAAAAAGATCCTTAGATTCCGTCAGAAAGAGAGAGAGTGGGGGAAGAGAGTGAGAGGAGAGAGTGTGCAAGAGCTTATTGAGAGAGTGTGAAAGTTTAATGTCTTTCTACTGCCAGCAACCAGGGCCAGTGCCGGCCTGTAGTCCAACTGTCAACTCTATTACCCTGGTATCTCTATTTATACCAATCGTAGTCGTCTCTCCTTAAACTGGTGACCAAATTATGTTCAGTTTAACTTATAGGCAAAGACTTTTTGTTTATTGGTATCATTTTTACTAAATTAATTTACCCTTTTCTTTCATCTGATATCCGGACTATATGATAATCTACCCTTTTCTCTTCTATTTTCCTCCAGCTTTCATTCGTTTCTTTTGCAACTAAACTCACAATCTATCTTTCTTACTTTCGCAGTTAAAATCCCTATTCACTATCCGTTTTTTTTTTCCAAGCCTTTTCACTTTCTTTCTCAGAATGTTTTTTTAATCAGGTGGTTGTAACTGGCTACCTATCTGCGGATACTCCAAGCAACACATCTTTATTTTCCCAATAAAGCTACTTGAATTGTTTGTATAGTCCCTTTGGCGTCTGAAAAGGATTATTGAGTTACTTCTTGCCTTTGAACAAATATTTTAGAATACTTCACTACAATAACACTAAAAGCATCTTCAACTTAAAAATGCTATTTGAAAATAAAATCAAATATTCAAGAATAGAATCAAATATTGGATTAGAGAGTCCCATCAGTCCTTCATATTGTTACACACATCGACACAAAAAGTCACTCGGAAAGACGCCATTTATTAAAAGTGATAATATGAGATCAGTAGTTCTAAACTATAAAATTCTGGCGGGAAGTTAAAACAACTATTCCAGCCCTTATAACAATGCGTCTATTTATTTAGTGCATTATGGAAAAACCTTCAGACACATTGGGTACGAACTGATGTGCCGCAGCACGTTTGTTGAAAGTTGCTGAGATAATTTGAT
>OY735221.1:9077721-9102721 GCA_963457665.1 Thysanoteuthis rhombus
GTTCTCTTTCTTTTTTTTCTTTTGTAAGCTTTCTATACTCACTTCACTCTTCTCTCCATATTTTTCTCCCTTTATTCCTCATAATCCTTTCTCTAATCTCTCTCATTTCTTGTTTTGTTTTCGTCTTCTTCAATTTCCCTTTTCATTCTGTTCTTTTTCTTGTTCTATGCCTATCCTTTCGAGCTGCACCGTCTTTTCTCTTTCTTTCATTTGTTTTTCATGGTTTTTCTTTTCCTTTTTCCTTATTTGTTTATATTCCTTTTTCTTTTTCTATCTTCTTTTTTCCCTCTTTCTTTCACTCTCTAATCTATCCGTCCAAATACCTCCATTTTGCTCTGTTCATTTTTCTAATTAGTTTCCACCGACACTTTTAACCATGTCTTTCAAGCTGAAATCTATATGATTTCCATTGTCACTTTATTCTGATATTGACTCCTCACTTTCTTATTTTCTTCGGGAATTCTTTCTTCCGCATTCATTCAATCATTATTCATTTATCATGTTCGTTTATTTATATTTTCATTCATTTATTTCATTCTTCCATTTACTCTTTTTCATTTTTTCTTTCTTTCATTATTTTTTTTCACTTTTTTTATTTGGCCATTTCTCCTCCATTTTCATTCATTTCATCCACTTTCATATCCTTTGTTGTTTTTTTTGTTTCTTTTTTGTTTATCTTCCTTAAATTATTTCTTTCTTGCGTGTTCTTTTTTCCTAATCTCCTTTTGATTCTTTCTTTCTCCATTTCATTTATGTGTGTGTTTTCCTTCCTGTTTCCCTTCTCTTCTCTTCATTCATTCAGTCTTTCATTTTCTTTTTCACTCTCTTTTACACTCTTTCTTGCTTCAACCCTTTCTTCCTGCGTTCATTATCTTTTCGACTCTTTCTTTCTTCACTTCTTTGTCTCCTATCTTTCATCTTTCATCTTGCTATTTTCCTTCCTCGACTCAGCACATCAAATATATTCTTCGACTGAAAACTAATAATTCTTACTTCTCAAAAGGAGAGCGTCCACAAACAGCAGAGGTTGCTCATGGCGTCTTCTTGTTTGTCAGTGTCCATTGCCAAGTCTAAACTCGTATGGTCAACCGACCGTGAACGTGGTGTTCATGACACCCCCCCCCTCAACGCACCGCTCCTACCCGGAATATATCGGTTCACTTTGCAAGACGACCAGTCGGTTATAGCATACTTATTATTAGCATCAGTGTTGATTTGTTGGCGAGAGAGGGTCATCCGGCTCGGTTTGAGTAGGTGTTGAAAGTGAAATGGCAAAAGCACTGGTCACTACATTGCTTTGAATGGTCAGTGATCGCATCTGGTGGTCAGATGGCGTAACGAAGTTCCGGTAGTTTGAAATCGATTGACGTAGCCATCTAGATGTTAACAATAATCGGTATCGAAGAGAGGGTCGGCACAATCAACAAATATCATCTAAATTTAGAGTATTCGGAGAAGAAACGAGGAATCAAACTAATAATATACGACTACGAAAAAAAAACAGGTTTTGTTAGTCACTCAATAGAAACAAACTTCACTTTGCCGGATCCTGTGTTTTGGGTGGTCAATTAAAATATTGGGATAATGGCTGATCATTGGATAAATTGCTTCTCTCCTCACTTGTTTGGTAGTTATCACAAGAAAAAATGCATTTTCAAATAAACAAACTCTAATGTTGATAGGCACAAACAGAGAGATCGGTTTGGCATGAATTTACGTTGTGAATTGAACTTATTTCATTGAGGGGTAAAAACAAAACAACCTTTTCTTTTCCTGAACATGATATAAAGTAAGTGTTGAAATTATCAGCTCTCTAGCTTCGTTAGTGCGACCTGTACGCGTGATAAATCGCCATCCAGCCAAACCAACTTGAAAACTGAACAAACCCATATTGATATTTTTAGGACATTTTTTGTTGATGGTTTTTTAATATGAAATAAGGAATTCTAACGTTTAATTAGGCAGATAGGACCAGAAATTTACTTAGTTGCAAAATCAAAATGAAATTTTCTCCTTAAGAGATTTTGAAATACTTGAGTACGCTATCAAACTGACCATGCAACGTGCACGTTAGAGGATCATGCCAAACCTTACATGGAGAGGTCATTAGATAGCACAGTATATTAGAGGTAAAAAAAAAATAGAATCAAAGAAACAGAAAGACACCTCAAATGGCAATGGGCTGGACATGTTGCAAAGATGACCACCGCTTGACATACTCTTAATCACTTGCAGAGAACATGAGATAGCACAGTATAACGAACAGGAGTCAGTCATATAAATCAAAGAATAGGATAGAAAACTCAAATGGCGATTGGCTGGTCATGTTGCAAGAATGGCAGACAACCATTGGACATCATGACTAAGAACTGGAACCACCTGAAATACAATCCGGCTAACACAGATGGCAAGACGAGCTAGATAAATTTAAAAGAGATAGCCCCATGTTTTCCATCATTGAGATGGCTGTTGGATCTTAGGGGGGTTCTCTGTCCAACAATAGTTGCTAAAAGGCTTGTGATGATGATGTAAAGGAAATAATACAAGTATGAATAATTTTAAGGATAGCCTAACTGAATTTAAGTCATACGATATTGAAGAAAATTAAATCAAGAAGGCAATTTTAGGTCTTATCGATTGTTTTTTATTGAATTTCATACATTTTCATAAAGTGAATTGATATATATTTTAATGTTGAATCCTAATGTAAATTGGTTACGGGAGTGTCCATAGATGTATTCTCATTTGATAAATGAATAAATAGAATGTGGCACCTGAAGTAACTGATAAATGCCTCAGCTTTTTTTCTCCTTGCTTCGTGAGAAGCCCTGTTGTTATTCACTTCTTTCAACGAATTTAGAAGAAGTCTTCACATAACTTCATGTGTTTTAGTCAGTTTTTTAGTACACTATCTACAACAGTCGTAAAGAATTTCAATGGAAGTTTCTGGAAGTTTGAGTCACGGTATGAGAAAGAATTGATTGAATTAGAGGCACGGAGGGTAGAACGAGAAGCTTCAAGCACAACGAAAATCTATAGAAGTCCGACACCACTTCTTTCCTCCAGAATTTCCAATCTGTGGAACAGTCTCGGTGAGAAAACAGACACTTCCCAAAATCTAAGTAGTTTCCAAAGTAATCTAAAAAAATGACACTGGCCAGAAACGTTCACGCACAAATTCATTTATTAATCATCTCAAAGTCTACCAACTGAACGAAAACTAAAAATCACAATTTCTTTCCTGAGTTCAAAATGAAGCAGAAAGAGGAATATAAAAAGAGTGTTATGGCAAATAAGCGTTAAACGAGTAGCGCTAAGCGGGGTATCACTGTGTTAGAATTTTCCGAATATTAAACTGATGTTCTTCCTACATCTTAGTCCAAATACAACATTCTTGAATTTTGGAAGAGCTGCCATAAGTGGTGTGCGTAATTATATACAGACGGTTGTTTGAATAAATCAACTTCAGGTCATAGAAATGGCACATGAATACAAAACGATTTTGCGAAATTTCGTCCATTTAATAAATCTAATTTCATACTTATGAATTCATTATTTTGATAAATCATAATTAATTTGAAATAGTTTCTCTGGTAACAATCTTCAAGGAAACCAGAGTTATCTTCCTTTATATTTTCGTCGATAACATCTTCCTGAAATGAATGTTTGCAGATGTGCAGTAAGATTGAGAAACATGTGATTTCATGAGATTCTCTGAGATCGTTTGGAATTTTGGTAATTTCATGAAATATTTAGTGTTAGTAATGGTTAACAAGCTTAAGGAGCTAATAACTATTTTAATGAGTGTGACTTTCACTGGCTGCCCACTAATATAGTCTTATCTTAAACAATATTGGACATATATTATACCGAATCAGTGAAATAGCTTAATTGGCTAAATTTACTTTTTTTTGTGTCTATTTTACTTTGATCCCGTGAAATTTTTGATCGTAAAGAATAGTTTTGTAACCTCATTTGGATTAACTAAACTTTTGATCGAATCGAAACCATGTATTTATTTAATGTGAAAGAAATTAAAAAAACGTATTCAAATACTCAATAGTAAGAAAATAGTTGTTTTATTTTCTTGATTTGATCAGACAAATTTCTGATCAAATTAAAACAACATAGTTGTATATTTCTTCTTTTTTTTAAGTTAAAAATTTGCATCTTTTCCAATAAAAAGTTTAATTCCAAAAACTTTACAAACAATAATTGTTCTATATCTTCGTTTTGATTTAATAAATTTTTGACCAAATTCATACGTATTTATTCCTTTTTTTATAAAATGCTTGCTACTGAATATAGTCCTCACTGGAAGGACCACTTCATAGCCTTATGTTATACTAAGTTGTACAGTTATTACGCTGAAACAGTGTAATTATTGATATATTCTACGGGTTTCACAGAATCTCTGGGGATTTCACCAGACCTCTAGTTTCACAATCTTACTGTAACACACATGCAAAGATTGTCCTTTTAAAGGGGAGAAATGAAAGGAAACCGGAAGGGAGAACGCTCAAAACGGACAATAGATTCGTCACCAAACGGTTCTACAATAATTACGGCGGGAGGCAACGGTGTTGAAAAGGGGAGATAATTAGGTTGAGCGTTTGATGATTTCAAAATCAAGTCAATGGAAACGTGATTTTGCTTTCAGCACAACAGATAAATTCATGTTTAGGTTCCTGAATCAATTAGGACAGTGTTATCTCCATCAATTGAAAAAGATTTTTTTCCAGATAATTCAATAACATTATTATGAATGATAAGAAGTGCAACCTTTTTTTATCATAGTAATGATGGCAACTGCGTTTTAACATCATATTTATTGTTATTAAAATGATAACTCAGAGACAAAGTTACAACTTGATTACCATATAAAATAGTTTTAACGCTCACACACACACACACACACACGCATATATACATATATATATATATATATATATATATATATATATATATATATATATATATATATATAAAATAAATAGCTGTTCCGTCGTATTACAGTGTGGCTATAAACTTGATATCCTTTCCAGTATCGCAAGGCTTGGTCGAAATCTTCGTCCGGGACGAAGAGTCAGATGCTCTAACCCTTCCCTACGGAGGACTAAGTGGTCAGTAGGACCAAATTAGGCGATGATTCCCCATCTTCCAGAGTGCTCCATTCCAAAGTTGGAAGAGTATTGAATATTATAGATAAGCGTCGTACCTAGGAGTGCTTAAAACTAATACTTTTTTCATAAAAAAGATGGCTCGTCCCCGTCGAAACGCATTGAATTACAGCCACCAATTAAAAATGAAATAAATTCGAAATGAAACACCAATCTTTTGAGTGTTTTTCTCCATCTTCTAATCACTATTTTCATCTAAAATCTGCTGTATAACTTCACATCCACAATACAAGTATGTATATACATAAATATAATATATGCATATAGTGCGTCTTGGTTTTGCACTAGGGATGCATTCCTAGAGGGAAGAGCCAGTACAGAATCAATGAAAATCAACCAACCAGCTTCTTTTGATAATAAAACACTCTCATGGCCTTAACTTTGCGCTGATTAGCCGACACTGCAAACCAGTGATACTATCAATCAGTATGAATCAAATCGACATAAAATCAGAGCTGTTAGTATATGATAATTTTACTTTCTTCTCGCTTACTCGTGCCTCTTCTCTGCAGAAACAACAAGGCCAATTGACCACTGGAGAAGTGGCATGGAGAATCAATAAACCAGGATTTTCATCATTTTCTCTACCCAAAAATGGTACACATTTTTTTCATTAGAGTCGATTCTCACACCAGTTTCTGCGATTTAAGATCATACCTCACTTTTTTGGGTATCGAAACAGCTCATAGCAGCCACAGTTAAAGTTAAAAGACTATGTTTTTGTTTCTCCCTCTACCTTTTGGCTATCCTTGATGACAAAAAGTTAGTGGGATGGGATGATCATGGGAGGGTGAAATGTGCAGAAACATGACCACTAATACTTAATAAAGGAATTTCTTTATAAAATTTATAGATATTATCCTATGACTTCTTTCACATTTCTTGAAGTATTTCAAACCATAATTTTTCTCGCTGAAATTCACCTTAATCGAAATTTTTCGCTGATTTTCTCAATCACAACGTATGCAAGGTCCTCATTATATAACTATGATTAAACTTCAAGGATTGGACGTTGAGATTTAGATCTCTGAATATTTCCTTTCCATTTTGCTGGATAAGAACAATTGTACTTTCTATCTTGAAAAATCCGAATAACCTACACTTTTGTGAAATCCTAGATTAACCTGACTCATAATCATAGAATATGATGATGGAGAGGCCCTTACCCCCTCAGCAACACACCAACAACAAACACACTTTTACACGGTAAATACACGCATAGTTTTTCAACAATAACAGTCACTAGACTAAATTACATATACATACGCAGAACCAATCTCAATTATACACAAATGATTTCAACTTTGACACGAAGACATCTACTTTCTCGCTGCTGAAGAAAACAAATTTAGAAAAGCCATCACCTGCCATTCCCATCTCTGAAACTTGTTATTCGAAATTTTCTATCATTTTTTCTATTTGGCGTTTGATAACCACAGAAAACACTCTCTCGAAACATGTAATGGAAATAAATTCAATCAAGTTTCCAATATTTTGTGCTCCCATATCGTCAATTAAATTCACCATTATATCGGATAAATCCCATCCTTTTCATAATATATATATATATATATATATATATATATATATATATATATATATATATATATATATACATTGTGTCATCCACAAACAACTGTTCTGTTGTATTACAACTCTTCAGTGTGGCTCTAGACAATCCATTATGTCATTATATCTGGCCTTTTTGGCGGGAGAACGAGGCGTCGGCACTGACACTTGCCTGTCGAATGTGTCGGATATTTGGTTGTGGGTGGTATCAAGACCAAGTGTGCTGTTGTAATGCGTTAGCCAATGAGGTTTTACACGCATCAGGAACTTTCCAGTTTCCTTTTATAATTCGACCTTGCTGCAGGGAATATGGCACCCCGGGGCAGCACTGCTCGCAACTTGTCCTGACGCTGTCGTGACGGAGGTTGCTTTTTTTGCTTAGCAAACCTATACAGCGTCGGATGGTTCTTATTTTCCCCAGCCTTGTGTCACATTTTGCTGTGGTGGGGACAGCGAATAAGTTCACCATTTAGAACTGCGGGGGAGGATCCAAACCTTAGCTCCAGACCCCGGAGGCTGGTATTCTCCCTCAACTCCATGGTCAGTGAGATTGATTTTAAGCGATATATTTATTTATCGTATATGATTGTAGTTATATCATACATAAACTTTTTTTCAATAATCTCCTGTCGTTACGCGGTTAATATGTCACTCAATTTAGACAACGTAAATAGAATAAATAATCGAAAAAAATCGGACTGCGTATGTACACAGTAATAAATACATACTTTTTATAGATATGTGTGCAAGAAATCCATTTACATCTTTGCCTTTTTCTTCGGTTCTTTAGCCCAGCTCAAGCATAATTCACATACCTATTTTCCTTGGAAAAGCGAAACATTTTGCAAGAATTCCTTTTTAAGATAACAATTTTTTCCTAGGCAATTGTTTTGGGGTCCATATTTTTTCCCTTTCTCGTTTATGAATTTGATAGAATCAGGGAAAACTAGATTCTCCCTAAGTATATACTCGTGCACATATTTCGTTCTCGCACTACTCTGGGGTTTCGCCAATCGTGATTCATTCTGCCTTCAATTATATCATTTTGTTGCTCGAAAACCTTGCGTTGAAGCATCCTTACTAGTGAGAAGGAAACAAGATTGATGAAGGAACTGAAGGCAACGAATAAATGAATAAAGGAAGATAAAGGAAAAATAAAAGATGAAGCAGAAGAAGAAGAAGAAGAAGAAGAAGACGAAGAAGAAGAAAAGAAGAAGAAGAAAAGAAGAAGAAGAAGAAGAAGAAGAAAAAGAAGAAAAAGCTTTTTGAAAGTTCGCTTCACGCCATTTCTTTTGTTTTCAAAGAGAAAATATAAAGGAAAAAAATAGAAGAAGAAAAAGAAGAGGAAGAAAAACAACAACAACAACAACAACAACAAAAACAAGAAGAAAAAACAGGAAGATGAACAGCAACGACAAAGACCAGAAGGCACGAGAAGAAGATGAAGAAGAAGAAGAAGAATAAAGAAGAAGAAGAAAAATAAAGAAGAAGAAGAAGAAGAAGAAGAAGAAGAAGAAGAAGAAGAAGAAGAAGAAGAAGACGACGACGACGACGACGACGACGACGAAGAAGCCTTTCGAAAAAAAAATTTTGCCAATTTTCTCAGAAAGCCACTGGACATCGCGACTCAAAATATGGATTTCAAATATCATATGCGAAATTACAGTTGA
Organism: Thysanoteuthis rhombus; assembly: GCA_963457665.1. Classification (NCBI taxonomy): domain Eukaryota; kingdom Metazoa; phylum Mollusca; class Cephalopoda; order Oegopsida; family Thysanoteuthidae; genus Thysanoteuthis; species Thysanoteuthis major. Next base: position 9,086,141 of record OY735221.1, read on the forward strand.
TAAAAGATAAGATGGCGTGACAACTTTGACAAGTCCAGAAAGTACTGACTCTTCAACGCCCATGATCGTGTAGTCTGGCAATCTTGGCAAGGTTTATGTCTGACGACGGCCATTAAATCTAATGAAACAACAAGAAAATGTTTTTCTCCAATGTATGTCCAATGTATCTTTTTTCCAGCATAAGTTCTCACAGACGAGGTAACCAGAAATTTTCAAACTCAAAACTGCGTATTTACATGCAAAACTAGATTACTAATTATCACTCTACAGCAAAGTACCTTTTTCTTCATTGGTATCCACCATGATCTGAAAGTACAGATTTCTCATAAAACTCTTTTGTAAGCCAAAGCAAAAAATAGATACTATCAATTTATATAGAAAATCTCCTGGCGTTCTGGATTTCAAAAAAAATAGTGCACCAAATCATACCAAATAATATATAAATCCTAAAATTGCATAAACATCAAGTTGAAGCAAGAATGATATGACAGTACGTAGGTTTGTGCTGCCTCTGTTCCTGCGAAAAATTCTTCCTTTGCCCATTATTTTGTTGAAGTGGAGGCACGAATAGTCCTTTTACATGGTTCACGGTTTCAGCTGTCCCTGCTCGGGCTCCCCGTATCCTATAAATACTTACGCGGTATGTGGAATATACTTAGAGGTGACAAGCACACAAATTGTCGTCATTTACTCCAACTTGCTCTATTTTCTGGAGATGGGATTCATTGGTTTGCAAGGGGCATTTTTGAACTTCAACGATCTCAGAGTTTGAACACGGATCGCCAGTTCCATTCCTAATGTCGTTAACTACGCCAGTCAGCCAACACCTCTTGTAAAATCAAAAACAAACCGTGCAAGAAACCATTGGAAAATTGTCTTTACCTTTCAGTTGGTCTGCCTCGCTGGCTTGCTAGAAATGTATGTATTACGATAACAACTCGCATAAACTGAGCTTGAGGGCTGAACATTAAAACATTTACTCCTTAGGTCCAGATATAAAATTTTCCCCAAGTTCATCACTAAGAAGATAATTATTTGCAATATAAGTTTATACTAAACTGTTTCTTTCAGTTCGTGTCTGGATACATTCACACCTGTTTTTTGAAAGTTCATGCCTTTTTAGTGACCCCTCTCCAATAAAATTAGATGTAACTTATCCATTGATCGCTCCTATTTGAAATCTTTTACTCGATCACCCTGACACAGGAGGCTTTCTAAATTGGTCGTATGACATCTTCTATTGAATGACTAACCAGACCTGTTCACCTAATTCTTCTGAACTCTTCGAATTAAATACTTTTTTATAGTCGTCAACAAAATATTTGTTACACTGCCAATTAATGGAAAAATCGAAAGCTTTATTCTCTTATTTTTCAAACGATTGATTCTATTTGTGTTAATTGCAAGATTTCCTTCTCCCCACCAAATTTAATTGGTATTTCAAAGAAAACGTAAACATTGTTAATAACAGTGGAAAACCGGGAGAAATAACGCAACTAATCCCTATGTGTGTATTCTTAGTGGTAACTCTATTTGTTCAAACGATTTCACCGTAAATACGCAAAAGTTTATGAAATGTCCAAGCTATTTCTATGAGTGTGCAATCTCACAGGCGGATGCATCCAATCGGTAATTCATGATAGCACTTGTTTACATACAAATACACATGAAAAATGCACATACATGCACGCATGCCCACAAATACGCACATGCACACACATATATATACATATATCTATATCTATACACACAAACATATATATATATATATATATATATATATATATATATATATATATATATATATATATAATTAAAAAAAGATTTCAAAACAGGGCAGAGACATAAAAATTTTAATGTAGCAAATCACGTACACACACACACACAAACGCACACACACACGCATATATATATATATATAGTTATATATATATATATATATATATATATATATATATATATATTAATAATGAAAGAAGGATTTGCAACACTATGATGTTTCAAGGAACCCAAAAAGGGAGAAACAAACATTTTTCTGTAGCGAATCCTCACACAACATAATTCAGGCTCTGCTTTAACTCAATCTAATTTTTAATGTTGAATGTACAGAGCACTACATGAAATAAACAGATCCCACATCGGTTATTGCATTATATCGTATCATATTCCATATATAGATATATATCCTAGACTGAAGGAGCCAAAATAAGGCAGAAACAAAACGTGTTTGTGTTGCAAATCCTTATTTCATCATATTTCAAGCTCTACTCCAGGTCAACTTAATGTTTAATGTTAAAAAAACCGAGTACTTTCTTAGATAAACCCATCGCACATCGGATATTATATCATATTTATTGTATTCCCAATTTTCATCATATATAAATATATATATATATATATATATATATATATATATAGATAGATAGATAGATAGATAGATAGATAGATAGATAGTGAAATAGATAGAGTGAGAGAAAGTGAGAGATTTTCATCATTCATATATATATATATATATATATATATATATATAAATATATATACGCAGATTTTTATTAAGACCCTTCATAGTAATATACTGGATTATTCTTCTATATCTATCAATGTATTAAATGAATATCTGAAGTGATAAAAAAGGAAGAAGGATTTCTATTTTTCTCTTTCATGTGCGTACTTAAATTTATTTATATGTTTGTTTTCGTATTCCAGCGTGCTGTGCCACACCGTTGTATTTAGGAACATCTAAATTGGCATCAATATTCCCTTGGACCTCCTCTAAAAATGGGTTATTTTGAGGAAAAACCTGTTTTGACAATTTTAGGGGCTATTCTGGCAGGTTTATTCATAACACATACATCCACCAGGATTTACTTATTTCCTCACCATTTTTCTACTCTATTCTAAATGTATCCCAGTTTATGATGTCATACATAGAATTCATCCTGACCATATTTTGTTTGTTTTTTTTTTCATGATTCAAAAATGTGACGCTAAGATTGTGCAATTATCGAATGGGACTTCAAGTATATTTATCTCTCTCTCTCTCTCTATATATATATATATATATATATATATATATATATATATATACTTGCACAAATATATTTATATATGAATATACATTGCGCTTAAAACATTTAATACTTTTATTATTTATAAATACATGAGCGTAGAATTGTGACAAAAATGAAATGACAGGATGAAGGTGCCTGTTGTCTTTATAAAAAGGTTAAACGCTACGTACTATTTTTGCTTCAGTTCTTGTTTCATCAAACCAAAACAATGGATAATGTCCTTACGTTACTTGATTCACGCATGTCGTTACACGTCTTCTGTGAAAGTAATGATGTACTAGGAGAGGAACGTTCAAAATGCGAATGTTAGCTGTTCAATTCTTTCCAAGCTTAGTACGAACCATTCCAGCTTTTAATTGAAGGGCCTGTAGAATATGATGTACAGAGCCCTACAAACCGAATATTGAAACACTTCATTCACTGGCATAAAACTGATTTTTGTATAACTGTCATCAATATCATTTTGACTTCTATCCACATTATGTTGAGCATGATTCTTCCCCGTGCACGTTTCATGGTCCTTAATTTTAGAGTCAATGTTTTGGATAAGTTTCTGGGAAAACTCAAAATAGATTCAAATTTAATAAATGAGTTTGTGTGTATGTGTGTGTGTGTGTATGCGTGTGCATCTACAGTGACACATAGGAAGGTTTGAGTTCGTCTCTCTGTCTGTCTGTTTAATCTAAATCCTACGTTCTTTTATATACACTGATGAGCCAAAAGATTATAACCACCTGATTAATAAGGTATTGGTCCTGTCAATCATCTCTTAACCAATCAGGCATGAACTCTACAAGATCTCTAAAGGTTTCTTCTGTGACCTGGTGCCAGGATATTATCAGAAAGTCCTTTTACTGTTGCAAATTACTCGGTGAGGTTTCAGCAGAGAAAGTGTCAACTGTCAACATAAGCTTTTTAGTTTTCAGGTAGGTCTGGTTGGCTGGTATCACGCATACGGACTGAAGGGCTGAAAATCTAAACAAAAATCTACACAAAATTGGTTTTTGGTCGGGGTTTGATTAGCAATGTAAATATATGCTAAATAGATTGCTTACTTTGTTTCACGCATGTTTTTATCTATTCAGACTTTTGGTGATCACTTTTCAACAAAGGGCAATGGAGTTACTTATTCAATTTTTCAAATATTTAATTGATTACCCAAATAGAACATGCTGCCAAAAGAATTGAGTGACAAACCTGACCTATCATTATTTCTACCTTTTTAATCTGTTTCTTTTCCCTATCTTTTTCCATCTCTTACACACTAGAACATCAACCTTCCCCAAGATTTACCAGATCTGTCAATTGTCGTGTATCCGTGTCAGTCTTTTTTTAACTACGCCCGATGCATTTGATCTCTTGAGATCCATGTTTTGACTCGTGATGTCCAGTGGTTTTCTTTCTTTCTAGCAATATGACTCACTAATTGCCAATTCAGTTCACCAATCGGTTCCATGATAACGCTAGCTCCCATTGTTTTTCTAATCTTCTGTGCTGCCTTGTGATTTCTCCATGTGATTTTGAGCACGATTCTCTCCTGTGCACGTTACATGGTTTCTTGGTTTTAATGCTTATTATCTGGGTTAGGTTTCAGTTTTCATCTCCGTTGATGCCTAATCCTGTCAGGACGAATAGCAGTTTTATTCAAGAAAGATTAGCTCGTTCTGTCGAAGGCTTGCCAACCTACGGTGATTCTTACTTTGATTCCTCCCTCTAAGGATTTAATGGACATTGGTTGTACCTGGTAGATGTATTGGTCTACTTTCTTTAGCACTACTTTTTCAAATTTGATCGTTGTGTCCTTGCTTAAAATATCTACTGCTTTTAAATGGGTTTCATTGAAAGTCCATGTGAAAACCAACTTTAATACTCTCTTCATTTAACTCATCTAACATAATCAGTTCATGGAAGTTCTAAGCAACAAGGACATATATCTTCAGCAAATCTTAGGTCACTTACGTATTCCTCCTCAATACTGATCCTTTGATTTGGAAGATCATTTTGACACGGGCTATGAAGAGTTTGATTGAAGGAAAATCACCATCTCTTACTCCTTTTTCGAGCTCAAAAGGCTCTGAGTTTTATAATAGCCTGATATAGGAACTGCTGAGTTGGTAGACCAATATTACGACGAATTTGTCTGATAATTAAGCGATAATACTTCTTTTTCGTTATAATATTTGTGAACTGGCAATTACTATGATCATCATCATCATAACGTCGTCGTCGTCATCATCAGTCATTCAACATACATATATATATATATATATATATATATATATATATATATATATATATATATATATATGTATATATTATATATTTGTAGCAAACAGAAAACAAATGAAAACAGGATTTATTTATCGTAGATGTATAACCAAAATACTTTTTTAGATTTAGATGGAGGGATATAAAAAGGAAATAAATAATTTTTAACACAGTAAATAGAACTGTTAATTTACAAAAAAAATTTTTTCACACGGACATGCACCAGATGAAAATAAACATTTTGCGCCTTGCACTCTTCAGCAAACAACTGTCTGTTGACCCCTTAGGATTATGAGAATAACCAGCCTATTTACGTTTGGTTAACGTATGCAACAATCATTTAATGAGGTTTCCGGGAATCTAACAGCTCTAGCCATTACTACAATGAACATATACTACCGAATTCTCATACCTGCGTCTCCTTTTTTGTGGGACTACCAAACGAACTAATATGATCCTTCTACTTCATCTTTGTCCAGCCTCTTCCCTGTTCATGTTAGCTAGTTGAAATGTATTTTAACCCTGTACACCAGCTCATTATATGTACAAAAACATTTAAGTGTAAGGGTTTAAACAGTTCAGTGAATGTGGCCTTGGGGAATAGTAACATTTTAGTGATGTTTACTAGTTATCAATTTCTAGAACGAGAGGCAAAATATCTTTATATTCATTGAGGACATCTCCTTATATATATATATATATATATATATATATATATATATATATATATATATATAATTGTGTCATTCACAGAGAGCTGTTTCGATGTATTACATCTCTTCAGTGTGGCTATAGACTTTCCATTATCCCATCCAGTACCGCAAGGCAGAATTGACCCGTAGGCCGATATCCTACCTCTGGACTACGGAACTGGACATAACTTGTGTCTGTGTGTGTGAGTGCGCGCGCACATGCACATTAATCTAAATTGGCGAAATTGCATAATAGGCAAGCTCTTAGAATTTTACTGAAAATAAATAAATTCGTAATTTCAATCCAGTAGAAAGTTTATTTCATAAAATCCAAAACATAAAAACATGTATTGAGGAATGGACACTTGTGTTTCGTCAGAATGAAACATAAATTTTGTTATGTCATATAGAAACGTAATTGAAATTATTTCCCGTTATTACACGGTAAATTTATTGCTTAGCTTTGAATACCTAATAGGAATAAACAATAAAAGAAAATAGGGCTGTTGCAGGAATCGAACTTGCCACCAATAGGGTAAAAAAATCCGCCCTACACGGTAGTTAATCCGAAATGGTATGTGCATATATTAGCCCGATCATTTTTGTTGAATTCTTTTGAATTTTTCCATCCCGTCGTCAGATCTAATGTCATATGATTTTATCCCAACTCCCGGATGAACAGAGATAAAGACAAAGAGATTGAAGTATCTACCTCGTGTTTCTTATGGTCTGTTTTTATGCAGCCGGAAAAGAAACGTATCTTACCTTCCAACAGGCATATCGTTTAGCAGATCTGAATTTAATGCCCTGCTTCTGCATAAAGTTATGTCATTTAAAGACCTAATCTGAAATTCACTGTCACAAGCTGAGAATGCCACTGATTTTTTTAACATTAGCGATCGCTCTGCTCTCCATACACAAGGATGAAAACAATGCCTGAACTGCATTTATCATTCTTTCCTTTATTTATTACTGGTTTATACGAGGAATATTTTTTTTTGTTTTTTTTTTTGTTTTTATAATTTGTTGGTTAACTACGTCATCTTATCTCATAGATTATCGAGAAGATGTGCATAAGCAGATGCAGTTACTCATAAGAAGTGGTCACATTATAATGGCTTTTGAAGCATGTCGTGTTAGGGATGATTAATTAAACCATTCGCAAAGGTGATGCTCAACGAATAATCGTCCTAGAGTCCGGTATTGATCACAAAAAAAGTGTTTGTTTTCAAAAGAAAAACACAAACGCTGCTGGGCACAAAAAAAGGGATCCAATCTGCTTAAACTTACAATGAAATTCAAGTCATTTTCAAAATTTAGATGGAGGGATATAAAAAAGAAATAAAATAAGGAGTAAATGTCTAAACATTCAGCTATATAGTTCTATTGGTTCCTACTGTATGCGTGCCATATATATATATATATATATATATATATATATATATATATATATATATATATATATAGCCAGCCAGACTCACTTGGAGATTGTGGAAAACCATGACAACAGTTTCGATAGATGCTATCCAAATCTTAAAAATTATGATGAGGCATTCGACTCAGTGTAACATACGATAGTTTCCACGCATTAGAAGAACAATGTGTTGACAAGAATTACGTACAAGTCATACAGAATATATAAGAAAATTGCATTGCAATAATCAAACTACATAACTGTACAGATGAGATAAAGATAAAGAATTGAATGAAGCAAAGAGAACAAAATCATCTAGATTATTTCAACGAGCCTTTGAAGCATCATTCGGAGAACTGACTGGGTCGGGGATAGATATAAACGAACTCAAAGAATATCTAAACCATTTGAGCTGACGTTTCCATGACGTCTGAACTACCAAAATAAACATGTTGACAGATTTAAATTTCAAGAGGGAATATATGTGCTCAAAGATGGGCAAAACAATGACAAAAGTAACGTTAAACAGTAGCGTCCCCCGAAAAGACCTTAAAAATGAATAGTGAAGCTCTGAAGTGAGAAAAAGACCATGGAGACAATATCAAGGACGTATAATAATAGGCTCGAAATCATTTAGTATGAATAGACACTTGATGAAAAGCACCATGCCAACGTGCAAAAAGTGTAGAATATACGATAATTAGATAATACCAACTATCACTTATCGGGGAAACAAATAGAGTTTAATGAGAACCAACTTAAAATGGCACCAAGAGCCATGAAAGAAGCAATGCTCGGGATAATCCTGAGGGATAGAAAAAATTGATTACCATTGATTAGATGGAGGGATAGTGAAAACAAATCAGACAAATGACTAGCACATCGGTGCCCATGTGGCAATCAAGGCAGTAGGAAAAGACTGGACGCAAGATAGAAGAATGAAATAGATAGATATATAGATAGATAGATGGATGGATAGATAATTACATACATACATACATACATACATACATACATACATACATACATACATACATACATACATACATAGCATAGCATAGCATAGCATATGTATGCTTGTAATTATTCTTGACTTCTGGCAATGACTCTTAATCAGATTTTCAACGCCATCACACTAATTAAATGCCAAAACTTAATTGAACAAATTTTTGACGGGAATCGCCAGAATGTGTGCTTAAAGTGATAAAGAATTTTCTTCCACTGCCCATATAAATATATATGTATACATATATATATATATATATATATATATATATATATATATATATATATATATATATATGTGTGTGTGTGTGTGTGTGTGTGTGTGTGTGTGTGTGTGTGTGTATATCCTGTTTTTATTTTTAATGGAAGAGAAAAATATTTCACCCAAATTTGAATATTATCATAAACAAAACCCATCGACCTATATTTTCTTATTTCATGTTAATGTATTGATTTTTGTTGTGGGCTTCTTGAATGATCTCTATTTACAGCAACTAGAAATGCTGTCACGTGTAGGAGACTTCTTTAATTCAATGATATTGAAAAGAAAACCTGAAAAGATTTAGACTCGAGGAAAATGACTGAGAAAAAATGAAAGAATACGGGGAGAAATTTGAAGAAATGGCGGGGGAAAATTGAAAAAATAGAGAATGAGATATGGGGGACAAAATGGAATGAAAGTTGTAAAAAGAATTTCAAAAAAGAGTAAAAAGAAAAAATGAAAAGAATAAGTGAGAGGGTAAACATAAAAAGAGAAATATTCGAAGGAAAGATGGAGAAGCAAAAACATTTAGAAAGAAAAAAGAAAGAGGAGGAAAAGATAGAGGCTAAAAGAGATAGGACAAAAGAAAGAATCAGAAGAACAAAGGGTGCAGAAGAGATGTATTGAAAAAAGAAAAAGTGAAGGAAATAAAGGAAGGTATTGAAGAGAAATGAGCAAAATGAGGGGGGAAAACCAAATAGAGGAGGGGACAAATTTCACTTTTTGTACCCTAATATTGTCCTGGACACATTTGCTTTGACAATTGATAACGTCATTCAAACCAGTCCGTTTCAAAAATGTGAACAAATAATACGTGTTTACTAATTCATTTGCCCCCACAAAAATAAAGATGTTTTCCTGCTTTAATTCCCCAAAAAGCTGAATAAGAAAAAAAACGTGTATTTTTTTTCAAGTTTAGAAAGTTACTTACCACCATAAAAACCAAAAAGTTCTATTTTCTATCGAAAGTATTTTTTTAGAAACTAATGCATGATTCCTATTGAAAGCACAAAAAATTGCTTATTTTGTGTGAGGGCAAGTAACTTTCGTAAACATTTAATCCTAAAATGACGTCATCCGGTGTAAAGTCAAGTATGTTCCTTCACAGAATCACCAATATCAGGGTGCAACATAGTAAAATAGATCAAAAAATTTGTACGAGAGTAAATATGTAGAGAGAGTGTAAAGGTCATTCAATATTTACATCAATGAACAGAAAAGTCAAAATTGAAAGGTAGCTTTAATGGTAAATAATTTGGCTGCTGGGCATTTTGTCCCATAAGTTCTTCATTCGCTTTCCAGATCTTGTCCCAAAGGTGCATCTTTGGAAGGGGCTGGACTTTAGGGTGTATGGAACACCCTGCTATAATCGCCATGTAAAAAAATATTTCCGTTTGTCGTAAATCGGTAATGGCAAATATTTTTTCTAATAATTGTGTCAAGAGCAAGAGGTGAAACCGAAAAGGAAAGAATGGGAAATGAAGAAAATAAACTAGCTGGAAAAACTGATACAAAAATTCCTGCTTCGCGCTTAAATTCCACTCTGAATGAGCGTAGTTTTATAAGTTTTGAAATCATTCAAACTTTCCCAAAACTGTTCTCCTTTGAAAGTAAAAGATCTTTGAAATTGGCCATGAAAAAAAAACTTGATAAGATTATAAGCAATTATTTTTGTAGGTAAATAGGATGAAAGTCGACATAATTCGAGATAAAATTTTAGACAATGATAGACATTTACTGAAAAATGTTACCTTTGGGTGAAAGGAGGTCGGAGGATTGCAATTTTTCTTCAAAAATTTAGTGGTATGAAATGAGGCTGCATGCAAGATTCCAGCCTCTGCTACAGCGTTTAAGATTTTTTTTTTTTATGGTGATGGTCATCGTTGTTGTTTTTGCTGTCGTTGTTTTCAAGGGAGAATAAAGTCTTCTCTAGTGCAGGAGTTTAAAAACAAACGAAAAATCTGTTAACATCATCTTTTTTCAGATAACTTCGTTGTAGGATAGACTCCCTAAAAACAGGGAGGTTGAATCTTATCCGATAACGTGCTCATTACCCATTGGCAGTGGGGAGAAGATGATCAATATCTTTCGTAAGGACACTCCGGCTTAGTGAAAACAATCTGTCAAACCCTAATTTCCAAATTTGATCCCCGATTCCAATCTCAGGGCATATGAAAAAATAAAAGTAGATATAGTTTGAGAATTGTTCAAACCAGCAACAGAGAGAGAAAACAAAACTAAAACCTATTAAACATAGAATTAGAAACGAAAATACTGTATGGGATGGCATATAAGACCTACATTGCCTCCAAAAAATCACTCAAAAATATATCTGGGTCTTATATGCTTAGTTGTGGTATCAGGTATTCTTATGCTTACCAAGAGACCGAAGACTGTCAATACTTGGGCTTAGCGTTACTCCACAATCATCAGCATCAGAGGCAACCCTTTATTCCGTCGTTTGACATAGAATTGTCCTGATATCCTCCAGAGTATTCGACCGTAGTCGTTGCAGCGCCAGTATCTCCCGAGTCTGTCCGGATCATCACGCCATTTCAGTCTCCGTAGGGCACAATTTCGCATCTGATCTCTGAGGATCCGTGTTATGAGTCGCTATGTCCAGCGGTTGTCTGATAATCTTCCAATATGGCCTGCCCATTGCTATTTGAGTTTCCGATGGATTTTATCTATAATAGTATGCACTCAGAAATGATCATAATTATATGTGCGAAATTGAGGTATATGCTGGGCTAATGTTCGACTGGACACCATAAATATCGTGTACCCAATCATCATCATCATCATCATCATCATCATCATCCTTGCTGCTATGTTGCAACTACATTCTTAAATAACTATAAGTACACTATCTTTTTTGATAGTCTTTGATGAAATGGGGGGGGTCCATTCTTCCCGTGGGATCTATCTGCTATCAAATACGGCAGTATAGTTCAGAATGAAATAGTGGTAAACATTGCCCTTCCCTTTTTTTTTCTTTTTTTTTTTTGCACAATTAGTTCAACTGAGGTTTAAAGGCATGCGTATGTGCATACAAACATTATAAAATATTCTTTTGCAATAGAGAGAGAGAGAGAGAGACTGACAGACAAACAGACAGAGACAGACAGAGACGGACCAAGATGGACAAAGACGCAGACACACTTAGCGAGAGACGGATACAGAGACAAAGACAGACGCCCGCAGAGGCCGAAGCAGACACAGAGATGAAGACGAGGAGACGTCGAGTGACGTTTTCAATGTTCGTCTCGGAGACTTAATACCAATCTCGAGCAATAAAAACCAAAATGAAAACTTCAAAGAAAATATCTAATTCATTGCAATATTTTTTTTTTTTCATATTAAAACGTCTGTGATGATTTGTACATTTTGTGATGTTTTTGTATTGGCCTAGTTGTGATCAGCAATGTATAAACCAGAGACTCTAATGCTGTCATTTTTTTGGTGTGTTTTTTTCTCATCCAACATATCAAAGTTTCAACTGGTTTGCACTCTTAAACATAAACAAAAATGTTGCTTGATATGTTTAGTGAGTGACGACCCAGAAGACACTGATTTTTATACAAAGAGATGAGAAAGTACATCACCCGAAAAACTCTAAAAAATATTTTGGGATATTTACGGTGACAGAAGAGTATACGTCAGTTCGTGGCCTTGACAGATGAAGTGTTCTAAATTTTCTTCTTCTCGGTAATATAATGTTAGAGGCAGGAATAAGGATAAAAAAGAAAACCCCGGAGAATGAATCCTTTCAATCCACAAGCCTTGCACCTCCAGATATCATCGATATGATATCCTTGGGGATTAAGGGAAAGTTTATAGTGGAAATGAATCTGCTTATTTATTTATTTTATTTCACAAAGTATTGTAAAACCTCAACATTATTATCGTCATTTTTTTGCCCCCAGTTACCTTTATTCCATGCCGCACAGTTGATTTATCTGCTCACTACCGGAGGGAATGTGGCCTGAGTCAAGTTGCGATAATTCATTATAAACGCTTCTTTTGCTACTTTGCAGAATTCATAGCCCACTTGGGTTCAACTTAGTCATAATTTTCCATGTTGGCCATATATCTTGGTAGATGGGTAAAAGCATGATCGCCTCCCGGGGAGGACGTAACTGTAAGAGGGTAAATATATTCCTTCTATCCTAATCACACAGTTTGGAGTGTACGCAGTTAACTGCTGTGTGCACAGGGAAATGTGTCATCTGAACAGTTTTCTATGCTTTTCGTTCCTACGGGGAATCGAATCCGTGACTTTCTTGGTGTGAAGCTGACGTGCAAACAATTACACCATTGAGTCGATAAACAGACACAAAAAATTAGATGAAGTTAAATTGTATCGACGAATTGATAATATTGGTATCGAGAAAAAAATTTCGTTCATTGACTGCTGGAATGTTTTTGTCTCATTCATTTCATTTTTACAGTTGTTTTGTCGCGTTAGTCAGATGAATTTCTGAACGAAAATTGTTTTAGTTCTGTTACCAAATTGACTCACAGTGTACAGTTGAATAGCACTTAGCCAAAAATATCGGGCTTGAAGATTTAAAAGGGTTTAGACAAGAAATATATATAATTGCAAATAAGAGGCACAGAAGACGGGGAGGGAAAAAATGAAAATAAGGAATGATTATCGATAGAAACAGTCGTGAAAGGTCTTCAAGAAAGATCTGTGATCAAATAGAGGAATACAACAAACAATGATCAATGAATTTGTCACCTCTCTCACTTTTTATTGAGCAGTGATAACGAAAATTCTGAATTTAAAAGATAAGGGAACGAAATGCTGTCGGACATAAAAAATGATTAATTTAGCATGAAAAACCATTGCAAATTTAAGCTCCTCTAAAAACATATATTGAGGAAGAATGAAATAAAAATTTTTTCCAAGGTATACTAAGAGTAAATGCTAAGACTCCATCTCCATTTGTGCGACCTATACCAAATATGAATCGCTAACAAACCAGCCATACCTTCTTGACAACTGTAGAAACCGCTGTTGACAATTTTGATTGACAGTTTTTAACAAGGAAAAACTTGGAGAAAATTTGAAAAGGAAACCCCGAAAAAAGAATCAGGAAGATCGATGAAAAAATAAAAAGTTAATAGAATGAAATAGAATGAACATATGTCCTGAAGATAGACGAGACATCGATGAAGAACAGCTTGCAGAGAATTCCGTCTGAAAGGTTAATGACCGTGTTGCCCCCGTCCCTAGGGCCGGGGAAAAATCCACTGTCTCAAAAGGATGGGTCAACGGAAATTGAAATTTCCAACCAATAATTAATTTTCGAAGCTATCGCAACATGATCCGATTTCACGGATGGTAGCTATTGAGAGTATCGACCCGACCCCCCAACGGGAGATATACCGGAAATGTATTCCAGCTGTTGAAAATGGCGGATCTCTTTGAGAGAAAGATGAATAGGAGACACTTAGATACTCTGGAGGAGGAAGTTCCTATCTTCTGACTGGGAGTGTCTGTAGTTTGACGTGTGAAGCTTTCGCAATATTTAGCCTGGAACCTCTCTATGGGGATGAATATGGAACAGCTCTTCTACCCCTGAGGAAGAGTATTGTGCTTGAAAATTACCATCAAAATATCACTGTCTCGCTGTCTTTATGCCTGTTTTTCTGTCTGCCTGTGTGTCCGTTTGCCTGTTTGTCTGACAGTCTCTTTCCGTTTTTCTTTATCTATATATCTATTTATCTGCATACACCCCCCCCACATATATATATATATATATATATATATATATATATATACACACACACATATATACATATATATATACATATATATATATTTATATATATATATATACATATATATGTATATACATATATATACATATATATATATATATTTATATATTTATATATATATATATATACATATATACATATATATATATATATATATATATCATAAGTATATATATAATCATACGTATTTTGTCATGTGGAATGAATTTCTGATGTTATTCTTGCTTTTCAAGGTCATTTTGAGGAGATAGAATTTTTCAGGTCTTTATACTGAAACGAACATAGCTTGAGGTTTAATCACTTCTGTTCATTTAGTCTTTATACAAACACATATACTTTTATGAACTCCTTATGTAGATAGTTCAAATTACTTTAGGCTCAACCATCGATAATAATCAAGAGTTCCCTCTCTGCTAATTTGATTAAATGAAAATCTTCTAAGACAGTTCCGTTGGACAGATACATTAAATATTTAAATCCATCGTTAACATGTTCCTAAAAGTTTATTTCATTGACTGTAGATTTGCAAGGTCATTCTGTCGATAGAATCAGCGTATTTCTACGTGAACATTCATTTTTTACTGTTGTTATCGTTCTATACAATTCTAAGTGCTCATAATGGACAAAATTCACGATATTCCATCGACTGTCTTGTTAGAAATTACAAGAATCGTGCGTTGGTTGAGATGTTAGGTATCTTCTTCCGTCCACAACTCAAGACTATTTCAATCAAATTAGATTTTAATGCTAAATTTTCGTGGTGAATTTCAATCCAATAAATATGCTCATGTATCGTTAAAATATATTCGAGGATTTTCACACACGAAAGATTTTAATCCCGTTCCTACAAAAGCAACGCTACTTCCCAAGCAGCCTGATGTATTAAAAAATATTAAAATTCAGCTGGAGTGATTTGGAGTTTTGCATCAGTGACAATGGTCTCTTTTGTAACTTTGTTGAAAAGACATTATCTGGAGTAATGATTGTCCGGAGAGAAAACCACTACACGGGAAATCGCGGTACAAGACATGAACAGGCATGAACTCCAATATTAGACCAATAAGACCAATGGTCTGCCAACGATCTTCAATGATCTCGTGGCCATGTTTTGCAAGACCTCTGTCCTTTCAGTTAGTTCGAAGGTCTGTCAGACCTTGATCTGCCTCTAAGTGACGATTCAAGTTCCAGCAGCAGTATACCCGATAAAATTATTAAACTCCTCAAACAATGTGTTTGGTTTTCATCTTGATTTTGTTTTTTTCTAGCGGGGAGGGTCGGAAAAAGCCGAAATGGTGTAGAAACATAAACGTGTTTGTGTAGTTAATCTTTCATTTTATCATATTATTTGCTCTACTCCAACTACATATATTATTTAATGTTGTATCTATCGAGTACTTTATGGAATGAACTCATCACACATCGGATATTGCATTGTATTACATTTTATTCCTGATTTGTATTATATATATATATATACATATATATATATATATATATATATATATAGAGAGAGAGAGAGAGAGAGAGAGAGAAGGGGGGGAGAAAGAGGGAAAGAGAGAGTAAGAGAGGGAAAGGTATATGCGTTTCAATCGTCAAAATCATTGAATAAAATTGCACGCACCAGAAAAAACCCATCCAAAATAAACTTGTCAAACCAGAACCAGGGTACGTGGCAGACAAGCTTTGGCTATTGTCCTATCATGACACCCTGTAGTGCCATGTTGAACAATATCAAGTTTTCACGTGACATACGTATATTCATACACTCATACATACACACACACATCTTAAATATATACATATATTAGTTTGTTTGGAAGTGATGGTATTTTCCGGGGATCAAGATTGAAATAAATGAGTGATGATAGATAACCAAGTTAATAAAAGTAGTTCTGATTGAATCCACTTTTCTCCATGTTCAACAGCATTATTTATTCCCTTACAGTAAAAATCAATATCCTTAGGCTGAATAAGCCTGCTTTAAGTGTTTGGTTTTGGAGCTGGTTATTCTCAATAAATTAGTTGATATGTTTGAAAAGTCTGTTTGAGAAAGGTTAGAAGAATAGGTACATGAAACCG
>OY735221.1:9107721-9120221 GCA_963457665.1 Thysanoteuthis rhombus
GGTGATGGACGATGTAAACAGAAAAAAAGGTATCTTGCAGCCTGGTTATGGTTAACAAGCTTGTCTTGCAGGCCATTACTACCACAGAGAGTTTTATCCGTAATCGTTGAATCATTTATTCCAATTTATGATTTTCCCAGAGGCATTAATACAAAATGCAAGCAGATCATCTCAGTAGGAATCTGAATTCGGTTTACCGATTAAATTTTCCGTTCTGCTGACTGCTTGACTATCAGTACATCCATTGATATCCTGTTGGAATAAATATGTTTACATCAGCGCCTACAATCCAGGCGTTACGAGTTAATGAAGTTTAGCATGAGAAGAGGTCTCTCTTTTAAGTCCTGTCAGGGATAATTGTTTTGACACTAAATCAACCCCGGACTACATCTACTGACCCCAGAAATAAGTGCCACTTTATTTAATGTCCATGCAAGAGTCAAGTTACCCCTTTTATAGTAGTTTCCAGCCATCCATCCCAACTGTGTCACCGGTTTTGGGATGCATAAAAGAAAATGCAAGCCTTATAGTAATATATATATATATATATATATATATATATATATATATATATATATATATATGTCTTGTGTCATCGACAGACCAGTGTTTCGTTGTATTACAGCTCTTCAGTGTGGTTATAGACTATCCATTATCCCATTCAGTACCACAAGGCAGGATCAAAACCTCGGCTGGTAGCCTCCCTTTACTCCATGGAACTGGACAGTTAGTGAGGTTGAATTTAAGCGATATATTCATTTATCGTATATATTCCTCATCCATCAGGGTGCTCCATTCCATACTGGAAGAGCATTGTAAAATGAACGAGTTACCTCTCTTAGAGACAGCTCAAGCCTGAATAAAGGAATGTTGTGTGTGTGTGTGTGCGTGTGTGTGTACCCTTTTCTCCATCCATGACTATGGAAACTAGCGCTGATTTCTGCGATGTTTTACCGGCGAACTTAAACTGTTTCTGATATTTTCTAACTGCGTTCATTGTCCCTCAAGAAGCCATCAGAAAACCTTTTGTTATACTTGTTTTCATTTCTTCTTGCTAAATGTCTAGTCCATTTCCATTTTTGTGATTCAATTATTTGCTGTTATAAAATGGTTGTTCATTGACTACTGGAATATGTTCGTATAATTCAATTCGTTTTCACAGTGTGTTGTGTAAGCCGACATGGCTCCTAGTATGCCTTAATACAATAAAGTATGGAATGTCAGAGCTGAAAAATATAGTTAAGCATATACACGTGGCATATCATTGTAGTATATATATATATATATATATATATATATATATATATATATATATATATATATATATATATATATATATATATATATATACTGTGTCATCCACGGACAGCTGTTTTGAAATATTACATCTCTTCAGTGTGGCTATAGACTCTCCATTATCCCATCCAGTACCATGAGGCAGGTTTGACACCACCGCTCCATATATATATATATATATATATATATATATATATATATATATATATATATATATATATGTATATATATATATATATCATATACATTTCAACCAAGATGATGAAATAATGGATTTGAAAGAATGTGCAGTTATGCTAACAAGAAAATTTCATTTTAATTTCCAGCAATAATATCCAAAACATCCAACACATCCAAAACATCCAAAACATCCAACACATCCAACACACTCGTAACAGGACAAAATTATTGGGTCTCAATTGTGAAATCTCTATTTTTGATTAATGCCTCGAATCGTTTTTGATAGATCTTGAAAAAGATCACTTCACACAGTGACAGGTATTTATAGATTTAGTATTATTATATATAGTCTAGAAAGCTTTATATATATATATATATATATATATATATATATATATATATATATATATATATATATATACAAACATCTATATACACATCTATGGTGATATTACTCAATATTTAGAATCATGAAATTGAACGTAATTCTTACATACATATGTATATACATCATATATATGTACATATATATGTATATGAGTATCTGTCTGATGTATTTCGTTGTTGTTGTTGTTGCTGCTGGTGTTGTGAACTTCGTGTGTGTGTGTGCGTGTGTGTTTGTGTGTGTGTGTGTGTGTGTGTGTGTGTATTAGTGTGTATTGTTCAAATTTGTTCAGGCTTCCTGAAGCTCATTTCCAAACCAGTCGAGGGATTAACGTCAGAGCTGTAATGAAGAAATGTTATTTTTTTCTATTCTCCCATTCTATAAAACCCGTTCCTTCATATACATATATTTATTTGCATGTGTGTGTATGTGTGTGTTTGTGTGTGTATGAAGGTTAAAAGAAAACATCTGAACAAATAGATAAGTCCCACCATTGTATTACTGAGAAATCCTTTCATTTGGAATACCAATAACGATAGCAATAGTTCAACGTGTCGTATTAACTCTGATGTTCACAATTCTACACATGAATCAATTTCATGTCGACAGACTTAACTTACCGCATTAAGTCTGTCCGTGTGAAATGTATCACGGACAGATGCTCGAGGCAGCTGATCTAAACAAGACACTGTGTATTACATTTTCCAGAGACAATTCAGTTGATCGAAGGGAACGAGTGGATTCTATTTGACTAGGAACAAGCCTTTAAGTAGACGGATCGATATTTATTATGGTTGACCGATAGTGTTATTCGCTGGTTGATTTGGGGCCGCCTTTCTTCCCCTTTTTGATTATGTTAAATATCATAACTGTATTTGTTTCACATGACATGCACACAAAGGTGTGGGATGACCAAATGTATAAAGTACAGAGAATGGATTTTACAAGACGATTTCAAACTCCTCCTGAATCATTTTTTCACTTCACGCTCATGTCCTTTGAAGAAACATCATCCCATCTACCCCTGCCAACCAGCTATGGGTAAAATTGTACAGGTCGAAGTTGCTGATTTCAGGTCACCTCTATCATGAACCAGGGCCTGTTGTATTTAGAAAGCAGGGAGGGACAGCTGAAATTGTAGCTGGCGTAACGACACCACTATACTTTTTATTTATTTTTTTAACCATTTTATAAATTGTACATACTTTGAGTCCCGAAATTATGGTTCAAACTGTATTCAGTATTGATGCTGGGGGTCAATGCTCCAACCTTTATAAAAGCCAAGAATTAAAATACTGTTTTTCTATGCAAGAAGGCTTCTGCGCATGAAAAAAATGGAGCAAAACAAAGACTATCTCCTAACTCCTATTTCGCCATATTTAACCCTGTTCAGATCTAAGTAAATTCTGTAACTCCTGTAAAACGTCATGAATATACAATTTTCCCCCGCTTTCCAAAAAATGAGGACACCAATAAGTCGACATGGGTCAAAGTGAAGATGCACATGTCGACGTTTCAGCGTAAGGAATCGTATAGTCCATTTATACCATTTGATCTTGACATTCTAGCGGGAGTGATAATGATGGAGTCAAAATTCGACCAATATAGGTTGAATCGTTCTTTTTGCTGAGAACGTTCATGATCTCCAATGATGGACGTACTGGAAGGAGAAAGCAAGAAAGTTGGCCTCCACATAAACTTGACCAAAACGAATGTCATGTACAACAAAGATGTTGTGGATAACTATAGAATCGAAAACACAGAGCTAGGGAGAGTAGTCCACTACATTTATGCGGGACATCGAATCTCCATGAAATACATAAAAGGAGAGGAAATCTAGTAAAATTCTCCGGAAGTTGGCAACCTTGTCTTTCAAGAACAAGAAAATCCCTGTCCTAAAAAAGGGTATAAAACCAATGCATCCTCTCGATAGTTAGTTATGGAGCTGAAACATGGCACGTCACCAAAAGATTGACCCTCAAACTGGAAACCATGGAATGGACACTCGAGAATCATACTCAGTCTTACATGGACAGATTAAGAGACAACACAGTATTTTAGGAGGAAAAGGATAGGAGTCTGAGATATCAATAGAAAAGTCAAATTGCAATGGGCTAGGCTTGTTGCAAAAATCGCAAACAACCCCTGGACGACTCACAACATGGATCACCAGACCATATGCGAAATTGTGACCAACGTAAAGTAAGATGTCGTGTCAGGAAAGACAAGTTTGGATAGTTCTGCTTCTGCAACGCCCATGATATAGAGATCTGGCAAACATTGGGGAAAGTGTATGCCCAGCAACAGATGCTAAAAGGACGACGACGACGACGACGATGATGATGATGATGATGATGATGATGATGATCCTAGATTGATGATAACTAATGAACGTGAAAAAGCTCTTAATATTCCTGTTTATGAAGAGATCAATGAAATATATGAAATTTGAGCGTTGTTTATCTAAATTTTATGCAGGCAATATCAATAATTGCATAATTGACGTCGTTATGATGTTTACACGACAGTTTTGCTCGGGTCAAAAGCACAAAAACAAACCGACCTAGCATTCCAAAGGGATTTATGAATCACCCCCACCGATATATGCTTATTTTTATTGCGTAAATTTAGCATAAACGTGCATTGTATATTGAACCCTCCACAGGAATTTTAATGGGGGCGTACAAAGAAGCAATCAATACCAGTATTCATTGAGGAAAGTACGTGCGTGTTTAATTTAAAGAATCGAGCCAAGTCTCGATACATATACATATATATATATATATATATATATATATATATATATATATATATATATATATATATATACATATGTATATATATATATATATATATATATATGTATATATATATATACATATATATATATATATATATATATATATATATATATATACACACATACACACACACATATATGTATGTAACTGTCAAAACACATGAATAATTCGAACCCAGCAAAAGTGTTTAAACTGGTTTGTTGTGGAGAGTGGTGATTATTAACATCAAGAAAATAACAATTACACGTACAATAGAGATATATAAAACAAGTTGTTTTTTCTGTACATTCAGGCGACCAACGTCTTTTGGCTGAATGTTATTCCATTTAAAATGTTCCTCATTTTATATGGAAAAGAACAGAAAAAAACCTCAGGTTATTTATTTAAGGTTATCAGGAGAGAGAATGGACGTTCGTTAGTGTGAAAATCGGGCAGGAAGAGAGGGTGAGAGAAACAGCAATAACAATGAGATTTACGTGCAATACAGATGAGATATATATGAATTATGAATTTTTTTTCTCTCAGGGTGACCAAAAAACTTATAGAAAAGAAGAGGTTGATCAATGAATGTTGTCTTGCCTCATAGAAAAGCAACGGTGGACAGAAACTGAGGGACCATTTTATCAAGAACATACATTGAAAATAAAACCCCGTACTAACCCCTCTTTTACCAGGAAATTTGAAAACAAAAAAAATCTTCCTACTCACTGAGGTAGACAGAGAGGAAGAAAATGTGAATTGGTCTGCGGAAGATAATCTTTTTC
The DNA here is from genome assembly GCA_963457665.1 of Thysanoteuthis rhombus. Classification (NCBI taxonomy): domain Eukaryota; kingdom Metazoa; phylum Mollusca; class Cephalopoda; order Oegopsida; family Thysanoteuthidae; genus Thysanoteuthis; species Thysanoteuthis major. Next base: position 9,113,148 of record OY735221.1, read on the forward strand.
ATTGTAAATTTAAAAAAAGCAAAGAAATTTTCTTTTAAATATCTAGCCACGGTAACAAAAAAGAAAATATCTCATAAAACCTGTTTGCTTCAATAAATTGAAGGTGATCAGAGCAGAATTTTCTTCTCAACAGAATACTATTTCAAAAGCACTCGCCAAATTTCAACTCCTTTAGAAGTGGGAGTGAATTCTTCAAAAGTTTTTTTTCGGACATCACTGTTATTCGTGCATGATATCGCTGGGTTTTTGTCTAGTCATTGTCATTAGCATAATCGTAATTTTTTCGAATCATGATTTGTTAAATTCCCTAAAATGTGAGATCAACTTGTTTCCAACCTCTTTTTCGCTTGTCAGTCAATAAGTGTTTCTATAAACTCTTCTGCCTGTTCTCTAAGGATGAGCAGTTTCTATCCAAAACTTTTTTTTGAACGGCGAACAATAAGACAGTCTTTGGGCGAGAGTAGCCTCTCACCTTGGACACTGATCTCTTATTACGACTGAGCTACTGATTTCTGCACTTAACGTCTGGAAAATGTATCTGTTCTCCACTCCGAACGTCTGTATCCAAAAAAGTCACCTGGAGCTGCTGAAATCCAGTGCCTCCCAGCAATCAGCACTAATGCAAGTGATCTGATACAGGAAGGTCATATTGGACTCATTTTCCAATATTTGATGGAGTTCATAGGGTCTTTAAATTGCAATGAACGGACATATGGTTAATATTGGATTGTTTTATATCTTCCTTTGATTTGAACAGCAGTATTTGTTACGATCATTGCTCCCGGTGACTCTAAATCAAGTCAAATTGGACGGCTGTTATTTCGTTTTCAGTCTGTAATCTCCGTTTCTGAAACAAAAAAAACAACTAATTCTTGCAAGTTCTTCCACCCATTGCATCTTCAGCAGATGTTTCTGCATTACTCCCTCTTTGAAATTCGTAGAGAATGACATGATGACTATGTTTTATTTGAATTAAACCATGTTGATTCTTTTAGAGCGATTCATGTTATGAATTGCAATTGCAATGGAGATTGTAGTTTAATACATGTTTGAGAATGATTGGAAAGAGGTCAGAGAGGGATTTCGGCTATTCTATTCAAGCACTTTTATATTCTGTATATTATGATGAAAGCGCAGAAGAAATGCATTGAAAGTCAGAATTTGGAAAAAAAAGAGATGTTTAGTCCGGATCCAACGCAGTTACTGGCATAATTAAGTTACTAAACGATGTTGGAGAGTTACAATGGGTTGCTGTCACTTGACCCTTGCTACATAAACCAGTGTTCTGTTGGAAACATGAAAGCTAATACTAATGATAACTCGCCAACAAAGTCAATAATTGAACATCCGGGGGATGAAATTTTAACCTCTGTAAAGGAACAACATAGAGGAATAAATATGGTCAGATTAAATTCTGTTCGTGACATCAATAGCGTTTTCAGGGGGAAAACATTTTAAAGAACGTGTACATTCTGGAGAATTTAGATTTTTCCCTCTGGTGAACCTCCAAGATCTAAAAAACATTGAGACTCTGGATGATTTAGACATTATTATTAAATCTGTTAGAATAAACCCGATCAAAATCAAAAAAAAATTTCCTGAAAATGAAGAAAAATAAATCCTTTTTAAGGGTGGATTAGTGGAGTACTGATGCCAATCCCCAAAGTAATCGGGCTAGGAGCGCCGGAACATGCAAATACATGAACAAACACTCAAACTCACTAACAAACACGTAAACACATATACATATATAAAAAAAACTCTGCCATCTTTATTGGCAATGGTTGTTCACAATAGTGGCAAGGACCACAGCGAGCATATATTAAATTAATTATTGATATTACACTTTTTGATCTTAGGGAAAATCCATTTCGGACATAGACGGTGAGAATTTTAATCAAGTCTATTTTATGGATTTGTTTTTTGGGTTTGTTTTTTTTTTTCGTTTTTTGTTTCTTATCAGGATTATTTCTCACTGTTAAATTGTGATTCTAGGAAGGTTTTTCCTGTCGTCTAATTATCGATGTATCCAAAGGTTGATATTTTTTCGCATTTTTCGATTTATTGGTAAATATGTATCAAGCTTTTCACAGAAATGATCTTCTGGAGCCTAGAAAAAAGGCAATACAACCAATGTATCCTCTCGATAATCACTTATGAGGCTGGAATATGGAACATCATGAAATCCATTGGAAAACTCAAATTGCAATCGGCTGGTCATGTTGCAAGAATGAAACACAACCACTGGACATTGCAACTCACAACATTAATCCCAAGGGAGATCACATGCTCAACCAACACTGGCAGAATACAAGATGGAGAGGTATATTCAAAAAGTATTGGCTCTGCAACACCCACGATAGGGAGGTTTGGCGTATCCACGGGAAGGTCTTTGTCGAACAATATACAAAAAAGAATGATGATGATGATGATGATGATGATGATGATGATGATGATGATGATGATGTACTGAACAATTTAAGGAATTTTCTCACTGGAATATTTCAGATAAGGTCTTGTTCAGACCAAACAGGAAGCGAAGGGGTTTTTATCAAATGTAAAGGTAAAAAAAAACTCTCCCTTGTCTCGGTGAGTAATAAAGATGGAGAGGTTCGTTTTTTTACCATTTGATGAAACGTCCTTTGAAGATTCATTGATATCTCATAAAAGTACATGACCGGCCCAGTCCGTTCTTCTCGTGTTTTGTGGCTTCATAATTTGATAATCGATTCCTCTCAATATCTTTTACTGCGACAAGTGTGGTTGTCTTTAGTAGTTTCGTAATTATATTGTCATATTTTTCTTTTCTTCTGGCTTTTTTTCTGAAATAAGTTATTTACAGGTTTTCTCTGCTTTCACGGATGAAGTATAACGTCTTATAGAAATTCATTTTACCTTCGTGTAAGTAGGGAATATTTTACGTTTAGTGTTATACAGGAATGAATTAAAACTTCCTGAACATTTATCCATTACATTCATTGTGCGTTCGAGGTAGGATGGCCAAATTACGTTACAAGTAACAGATTAGACGATATTAGGAAGGTGTTGGCCACTTTCGTTCAATTACCAAAATTATTTACTGCCATTATTTCCCCATGGAAATGTAATACAGTCAATGTACCTTGAAGCAATTTTTTAAAAACCCAGTCTTGTTTTTTACTGTTGACTTTATTTCTCCTCAATGAGAAAAAAAAACAAACTTAGCCTCATCTAGAGGAGTAAATATTTCACTATTGGACTGTACCGTCACCTAAGATAAAAACAAAAAGTATTTACCCGGATTGATTTGAAATATAAGACTAAGCGATCGCTTTGCGGCTCTCATCCCAACTGGACCAAACTGATCAGTCCTGCTAATCTATTTCTTGTATACCGAATACTGAAGTTTTGGTCATCTTCAGTTTGAATCGAATTAAGAAAGAGTTCGACTTTCCATCTTATATTGTATTTATATTTATTTGATAGTAGTTCTATTATTAATATATCTTTCTTTAAAAAAAAATGAAACCAGTTATTGTGACAATCATTATGATAAACTATTTATTAAGTCCAATTTAATGCTAATTCAACCATATAATCTTATCGACGGATGAAAAGGATGTGTTTTATTTGTTAGTGAGTATTAAAAAGTTATCAACATTTAGTACTTTTGGTGCAACCTAAAAATACTCCATTTCCTATCTTAATTAGATGAAATAATCAGATTTCTTTCCTTTTGGTTTTAGGTACGTTCAATCCAGTAGACTTCTGAACCATCTACAAAATGTCCCAGTCTCGGGAAGATTATTAATTGTTTCTTTCGGGGGTTATATTCACAGTATGATTATAATGCTTAACCGGTTACTAAATGTTATTTTTACAGAAGCACAGATGTGAATACGGCTAGACTGATCCTGTTTTAAATATTGCGCAAACTGCATGATGTCATGGAAACAGAAAAAAAATTAAATTGTAGAATTCATACAGAAAAAAATAAAATCAAGTAGAAAATAGGCCGTCTTCCAATTAGTATCTCAGTAAACATGTCAGAAATTGAATCCTTAATTTAGTATTATATTGTCACCTACAGTGATGATATCCTTACCAGTTATTATTATAACTAAAGTAGCCGTGAAATGGAAACAACTTGGTACAAGAATTAGAAAACCCAAAAGGACATGATCATTAATAAACTGATGCCACAGAGCTGGATTCCAACAACATTTCAAATATATCTGACGATGAAAAGTATTGTCGGTGTTCAAGAATCGAAACATACGAAAACCAAGAAAAACTGAGACTTCTTCGTTGACATGAATTCACTCCAATTGTGTTGTCTCTTGGGAGACGGATTCAATATCTTTTTAACTTCCTGAGAGGATAGCAATTTTATGTATTATGTAAATGTATTGCATATGATGTCCACGTTGAACTGCATTGGGAGCCAGAAAATGTATTGCTAGAGATCAGGAATTGAAACAATCCTTACTGACTGACTAAGGCTAGTATTTGTATTAGTTTGTCCAGAAAGTAATGGTGTTTTTTTCAAATATCAAAGAATGAAATAAAATATGTGAGCAGATATAAGGATCATTAAAAATAGATTTCAAAGTGAATAAATTTTCGTCAACCTTTAACAAAGATTGGAGTCTGTAGAATAAAAACCAATATCCCAAGGCTTATTGAACACCATAAAATCTACTCCTGCAGCTACTTGCTTTTGACATTGGTTTATTTTTATAAAATTGGTGAAGTGTTTAAAAAAATGAAAGTCTGTAGGGGAAAGGTCAGAAGAATAAGGTGAATGAGGCAGAACTTCGATAACCAAATCGATCAATTTCATAAGTGTCAATAGTTGCCACTTTTGATAAATGTTGAATAGAATTCAAAACGCTGACTTCTCCGGGTTTTCCATTTGTTAGTGTCTAATATAACTTTGCTTCGTTTCCCCATTGTATGCAAATGGGTAGACACGCTTGATTTGCCAGTTCCCACTATCCCTGTTAGCTTACGGACCGATGGTCAAGAGTCTTCCTTTCCTGCTTCCCTCAGTACGTTATCAAAGAATTGCTTCCCCCTGTTGCATAGGTACGCCTGATTGAGTGCACATATGCGTGCAAGACTTGTAAGTTGTAAACAGAAGACATAAAGAAAGGTTAGGAAGTTCGCAGCTTTCATTTATCATCCGTTGTATTAGTCTTGCCTTTCTTGGCAATACACTTTTCATGCCAACATAAAAACTGTCTGTCAAAGATCTCATAGAGAGAGATGATGGAGAGTGAGAGAGAAAATGAATATGACTCGCCCTTTTCAGTCATCATCATCATCATCATCATCATCAGTATTTCAACGTCCATCTTTGGACGTAGACTTTCCCCAGGATCCGCCACATTACTCTACCTTGGGCGTCCTTTTCAGTAGACGTTATTAAATATGCACGCCGGTCTCTATCATTTGGGTTTTTATCTGAAGCCAAGAAAAGTGTCTGTGATTTTCTGTCTTTTTTTCAGTTATATTTAATTCTTTTTGGCTCTTCTTTGGGGTCAAATTCAAATGTTATTACGCTCTCTCTCTCTCTCTCTCTCTCTCTCTCTCTCTCTCTCTCTCTCTCTCTCTCTCTCTCTCTCTCTCTCTCTCTGTATCTAATCTCCTTATTTCACGTATAGCCATTGTCTCTGTTGTTATCACTACTATTCTCCTCTGCCTCAACTCTGTCTATCTTTTCTTCACTGTTTTCTCTTTTATTGTGCCCTTACGGTTTCTCTCTTAGTCAATGCATAAACTTTTGAGACCTTTTTCTCCTAACGGGCGGCCACTATCTATAAGAGGTCGAACTAAGGGTCCGAATCGCCATCACTTAACTTTCCCTGGTCATCATTATCCAATGAATGAGCGCCATATACTTCTCAAATGATCTAGTTACCCACATGAAAGTATCTAAAATTTCATCAGCGAGTTAAAAGAGTTAAGCATACACACATACACTCACACATACAAGTCTTAGCGTGAGATTTTACACACACATATATGTATGCATGTATATACAGACATCATTTTCTCGTGTGAGAATCCTTTAGTGACTTCAATTCGTTTAATTCAATCAAAGTATTCTGTAATTTCTGCTGCACACTTAATATTGTTATATTACGTTACACTTCCTGGACGTTCAACACCATTAAGATTCTCATCTTCCCATCGAAACATCGGAAACCAGTCTTGTACCGAGCAGAAATAAATCAATCATTGGCCAAATGCTTAGTAGCATTGCAAATTATATTACAATAGAAATGCATTGAAAATCGGGAAGAAATGGATTTAAGTGATCAGAAATCAATACAGGTGTTACTAACAGAATAGATCTAACATGAATTTTCATCCTATTTGACCAGTCAACTCATGTTCTGATTTCATCTCAACATTTAGACTGCACTATCTCTGGCTGTCTTCGGGTGTTTTTAGACATTCGGTAATGATTTGAAACACCGGTGGAGGTTGACATATAACTTACAATTCTATTTGCTTGCTGAAAACCAGGCCTACGGGCAAGATTTCCAGTTAGTTCCCGCTGGAGGCCTGATAGGGCCTTTGGCTTCAACGAGAAATCATAACTGTTTTTAAGGGTACTTCAATTCAGTACTTCCGGGCATGATTCACCGTTTTCCTTCTTATACACACATATACTTCAGTATTAACTTCATAGATATATAGATAGGAATAAGGTTATTAAATGCAGGCCACATACTATGATAATTATTCGGAAATTATTCAGGGTCGTTTTTTTAATCATCAATTAAGTCAATTTTAGGGGTACTTTAATTCAGTTTCTCTGGTTACAATGCACCATTTCAAGTATTTATATGTCACATAAGGGTCAACCCTTATGATATTTTATAGATACGATGGAATTAAATCATTGTTAACGAGTTGACTGCGACGGCAGACCCAACATTATTTTCATATTTTTCGCTAATTTTCAGGAAACAACTTAGTAAAAACATGACCCATTAGTATACATATGGTATTTCCTCGGTATGAATTAAATAATCCTTGGTTGATGCTGTCACATTGGTCAGCAAATCAAGTTATAAGAAGACC
>OY735221.1:9127721-9200221 GCA_963457665.1 Thysanoteuthis rhombus
TACCGTAGAAAATCGAACCTGCAACCAATCGTGTAGTTGTTCCAACGTAGCGGTGCCCTTAAAATCAAGGTAAACAGTTGCCACTTATGCAAAGGCCTAAATCACTGTTTCGACTCTAGAGTCTCATGTTGTTTATCCTCGGACCATATCTGCTCTATTACTCTCTCTCCCAATTTGACAATTACCGAATGTTCACTCCAGTGAATATCAAATCCATTGAGCCAGTTTTATTCATGGACTGCATGCAAATCAATTTATATCTAATAATCTCAGTAATTCAGAAAAAATATATGAGTTTATCTACTATTAACATTCGTAGATACATCATTAGTGATCTCAACCGATTGAAATCACTTTCTAATAACCTCCAAGATGGAATTGATTAGACCTAATCATTTATTTATACTATTAACAACTTCGAAATTATGATTCTATAAGTCAAAGAATGTGGAGAAACCTCTTAATCTGTATAGAGACACGGGTAGATGTTTTTCCACCAAATGATTTTTCACTCAAACACGCACACACACACACGCACACACACACATATATATATATATATATATATATATATATATATATATATATATATATATATATACGTGTGTGTGTGTGTATGTATGTATGTATAAGTAGGGGTAGAGAAAGAGCGACAGAGAGAAAAACGAGAGGTGGTGGGAGAGAGAGAGTTGTAAAAACACAATTATATGATTGTTTCGTCTGTCACATCAAAGAGCAAGAAACTGACGGAGTTAACAGAACAAATGACAAGTAATTTTGACCTGTTCAGGAAATGGTTCCAGACATGATTCTGAAAGAGACATTGATATTTGTCTCAACCTTTAATTAAATAATGTTTCTCTGTCTCAGTTTTCCCATTTCTATAATTGCTTTGATCATCTAATTATCTCTAAGTGTTCATATCTACCAAACTCACCACTTACGATCCGTCCAGATAGTATACAGCCACCTATTATTGACAAAAGAATGGTCTACCTAGGGCAAACACGACCCTGTTCTCTCCAAAGTTCTGTCCTTGTGATCTCACACACTAATCGTCAAAGGTTCTCGAAACAATTTGTGTAATCCTCTTTCTGGATGACTATTAACAGCCTCATAGTGTTCTTTTTAATGTCGTCCATGGTTCAATATCTCCTGCTTTTCAACAGTGGTTATCACTTTACTAAAAGACAGAGGTCAGGGGGAGCCTAATCTTGACTTTGAAGGGGATGTTTAAATATATATATATATATATATATATATATATATATATATATATATATATATATATATATAAATGTATATATGTGTGTGTGTGTGTGTGTGTGTCAAATTTCACAACGTTTTTATTGCATTCCGTATACATATACAATTCCTCTTCTTCTTCTTCTTCTTATTATTATTATTATTATTATTATCATTATTATCATCATTATTATTATTGTTGTCGTTGTTGTTGTTATTATTATTATTATTATTATCATTATTATTATTATTATTATTATTATTATTATTATTATTATTATTATTATCATCATCATTATTATTATTGCATTTTCTCACCGGTCGCCTATTAGCTACCGCTGGAGACAGAGAGCAAGTCTCCCTGTGTCTGGAGAACCCCTCTTCACAGTTTTAAAAGTCTTCAGCAGTCCTTTGGCTCACAGTTTCAAACCTAATATCTGGTCCTCATCACTGGAAGCTGAGTAGCAACTTCTTTTCAAGTCTCACGTCCTTCCCCTTTTATATCGACCGAACCTATCACAGTAGTGCTAAGGTTTGTACCACCTTCTCCATGCCTTTTTGTACGAGCTGTTGGGCCATTGCTAACAACTTGATCTCACACACTAATCGCCTGGTGGTCATCGCTTCAGACTGAGTGACAGCAAGTCTCCTAAAGTCTCTTGTCCCTTTTCACATTCTCACAATCTATAGCAATTACGGTTTCATGCGTGTTGCTTGGCGGTTATCGCTAGACACTGAATGACAGTAAGTTCCAAGGATCTCTCACCCTCCTCCCATATCGTCCTCACCTATCACAGTAGTGCTGTGATTCGTACCGCCTCCATCATGTCTTTGGGGGGGGGCTCTTTTTTACCAGTTAGGAGTTGGATGTTTCATATTTCCAGTATTACTCCTCGGTGTTCGTGCGATCCTCAGTAATGCCATGGTGTTTATAGTCTCAATACTTCCTCTGGTGGTCACTGCTCGAGACTGAGTGACAGCAAGTCTCCTCAAGCCCTCCTCTTTTCACTCTCACTATCCACAGCAGTGCTGCATATTAAGGTTTCATACCTTTAGCCTTGTATTTATCGCCAAAGGCTGGGTGACAGCAAGTCTCTGCAAGTCTCCATCCTCCCCTAATATAGCCCTCACCTATTATTGCGATGCTGTGATTTGTGCTGCTTCCACTATGACTTTTTATTTGCTGTTTGGCCACTGCTAGCAACTTGGGTCGTAGATCACATAATTTCTAGTATTACTCTCAGTATTCTTGCGGTCCCTAGTAGTGCTATGGTCTGTATAGTTTTAATCTTTCCTCTTATCCCCACTTCTATCAATCCTTTGATTATCATTCCTCGCAGTTTATTGGGGATATCAATGCGTCAATTTTGTTCTTCAGTATTGCTTCATTTTTAAATATAGTTTCTGACTTTAATCATTCTTTTCAATTATTTGCAGGTAAGATAATTATTGGCTCAATACGCATCATGAACTGGATCAGAGGAAACACGTTACTGATACGACAGAGTGTTGTTTGAATGCGCATTTTCCTTTCATTTTATGTTCCAAAAAACGTAAGTAAGTACTATATAATTACATCGTATCTGGTATGTTATCACTGTGCATAGAAACTCTGAGTCATTTATTATATCTGCTGTAAATTTGATGCTTTTCTGTCCCCTCATGACAAAAACAATTTGTGCTCTTTGAGCGCCATCTTGCAATAAGTGGGGAGGGTGACACAAAGTCGGTTCAAGGTGAGGGACCCAAACATGTATGTATAGGCACAGACGAACATTGTCCAGTTCTTGCAAACAGTGTCACAAAAGCGTCTAAAATGTCCTTACAACTGTATTCTAAGAATGGAATGAAAGGGTGTTGTCCCAGGATTGGAAATCCAGTATCACCACCAAAGACTAGGATTCGAAAACACCTCCTATAAACAGAGAAGAAACGATGTATTTATTTGCATATTAGCATGTTCACCAGAGTCATTTGCAGAATGGAATGTCACAAATGAACTGGACAGAAAACTTTCTCAAATACCGATCACTCTTGAAGTCCAAACTTTATCAAGATCGTTTCAACTCTACCTTGAATACCTGATTTTAATCGGCTTAAGGTATTTACTCATAGGTCCAATTGCCTTATGTAGTATAACATTGCATCAAAAACACCAACAACCTATTGATCTATATAAGCCTATGATTGTAGTCTCCAGTGAATCTCCCTGTTCGCAGTTGTCTGTTGAAATTCATGTTTTCAACTGCTTTGGTTGAGACAAAAAATTGACTGATTTTTTTTTTTTTTTAAGCGGCATTATACATTATATTTTTCCTGGACAAGCAAATACCCGTAAAAAAACATTACTTTTTCTCATGTTTCTTATGGATAGACTACTACTATTACTTTGGAATATTTCCTTTTTCAAACATTGTTTTCAGTCACAAGTCTCATTCTCTTCTCCTCTTTCAGTTTTAAAAAAAAAGGAAGAGACGAAGTCAAATGATTAACTTCCAAACTCACGTACAGGTCCAGAAAACTGCATCCGTCTGTCTGCTAAAACAGTCAGTCACACTTTAGCTACAAGGCGCATGAGTCATATACATCCCTCTTTTCCCCTGTTTAGTTGATTTTAAAGAGAGGAAAAGAGTGAAACTTGTGCTTCCATCCGTGATATGATCAGACATACAAACATACATACAAACATACGAACAAACAAATTCGGTGACTATGGTCGTTATATGGATATATACTTTGAAAACTTGTGTGGATGTGCAATAACCAAAAGAGAGAAAAATGAGAGAGATGATTTAGGAGTGTGAGGGGGTGTATTTTGTCAAGAGTTTAAAAATCTTACAAGAATGCCTCGCTATTTAGCGAAGGGAGGGAACCTGATCTGTGCCCATTGCTCGCAGTGGTCATAAGGTCAAATTACTTTGTAGACCAAATTACTTATTTTCCCATAGGCATATCCTCTGATTCTTTCTTTCAGTCTATTTTATGCTCTCCAGTTAAACAATCTAATTGTAGGTCTTTTTCCTTTTATCTGCTCCCATTCACTTTCTTTAGCCGTGCCGTTACCCCCCCCCCTCTTGTCTGGTTCCGTGAGTAAGTTTCCGTAAGTTTTTTTGTTTATGCAAAAAAGAACTTGTTTTATTTTTTCCTTCTTTGTGTCTGGCTGTCCAAACGGAATAATTTGTTTGTACTATTTTCTTCGTGGATTGCTCTTGAAGTTGGGAAAGGCTAATTCTTTAGGAGATCTGAAGATTTTTTTTCTTACAGTTTATAGACAAAGATAGAACCATTCACAACATCGTGTGGTGTAGATAAGCATCATACTATCGTCTGGCGTTGTATGGTCGACCGAATGTTAGTTCGTTTGCATGTCCACTTCAAAGGTGCTTGTTGGTCGTCGCTATAGGGGGTTGGGGTAACTAACTTTCCATAAATAACTAGACTCTCGACGAGCCCCACCCCTTCACAGACTCGACAGACAATCCATTGTTGAATACCCTGTTTCCATAACCCACCCTCTATGCGTTATTGACTAAAACAACTCATCTTGTTGAAGCCCTACCTACAGCATTCTTGGGCGACGAAGGAGGGGATTTGACCCTCACGTGGAGCCAGTAATTTCGACTAGTGTCTCCCCCGCTCATCTGCTTCTAATCTAAATTTGCAACAGTACTCAAACCTGTTTCGAGCACTGGAGTGGTCCATGTCCATGTGTTTATTCATGATGAATTCAATTTTTATTGACTTTTCGTGTCGGTTAAATAAAACTCCTCTCTAAGCATTTTGTTACGTAATGTCTTCTTCGATGACACTTGACGCTGTCGTCTTTGGCATTTTGACACTGGCATGGTTGCAATTATTTCCAAGCTGAATAAAATCCGTTGACATTTTTGATAGAATTGTCTTGACGTCAAGCAACGATATTTTGTAGTTATGTCAGGTTTTATTTTTTTTATTTTTGTGCAATATTTAATTTAGTTCTATTCTTCTAAATTCCTCAAGGCACAATCTCTAACTCTTTTGTTACCATCTTTTCTTTCTTGCAGTGTACAAAAAAAGAACCAAAAACGGTTCTCCATGTTTTTTCCTTACTCTTCTGTCCATTGCCCCGACCGACGTCGTTGGTTCTATTGTCCCCCCTTGTGACGTAACTGTGGTCGTGATGTCTCGTGGTTAATTCTCGTGACCCTCATGTTCTGATCGTGGTAAACTCATGATTCCTTCTATTTAGTTAATGCGGTATTCACTATTCAGAAATGCACCGAAGGGATATATATGTAGCAGGCCCCTGAAAATATACAGATGTTGTAGTGGGAAGGGGAAAGGGGTTGTTGACGCAATCGTTACATTAGATCCCTTTATCGAGTCAGGGTTGTCTTGTTTTTGTCTTTGTTTGGTAGCCGATCGATGCTCGTTGATGCTTCTGTGATGCTGAAAGGAACGAGTGTCGCTGTGATGCTGAATAGACAACTACCACGGAGATAACTGATTTCATCACGAAAACAAAGAGGAGAGGGCGATGTCTTCGCTTATAAAAATGTCAGTAGTTTATTATTTTTCTTGCAGCACTACACAATGTTTTTACGTGACCAAATATATTTTTTGACGTATCAAATTTAACTTGAGCTGAATAATATATAAATACTACATTTACATATCTATTAGGACGATATTTTTTCCAGAAAAAAATCTCTTTTGTTTCATTCCACAGCAGTCAGTATACAGAAAAAAAATCAAAACTTGTAATTTTTCTTCACTTGAATGTATATATAATCTATTTTACCTAAATTAGGTTTCGTTTTTTTTTTATAATTACGCTATGGATTGAAAAATGTTATATTCTTGGCGTAATCAAATCACATATTAAAATAATAAAAACAAATGTTTTTTGAGAAAATGTTTTTCAAATAATCTTGAGGGGAATTTTATAAAAATATGACTGAATTTAATAGTCTGAGTTCCTGCAAGTTATACAAGAAAACTGCATAATGAATAACGCAGTGGAACATATCAGACATATTCCGAAAGCATTTTTGAGGATAGATCTTCTGAGGATATAATTTTGCTTCAAATCAAAAAACGTTTATTAATGAATACATGGTTCTTCAATTAGAAAAAAATTACGAATCTCAATAAAAAAGATTTTACTTTTGTCCATTTTGCTTAATTTGAAGGCACTTTGTTGTGCATTGCTGGAAAACTGACTGTAAGATTCGATTTTAATATTCTCAGTCAGATAACTTTGTCGAACAGACGTGCGGGCTTAAATTTTATATTTGCTGATATTATGTTAATCTTTTCTTTCCCATGTTGGGAGCGATAATCTCGACCAGTGTCTTGCTGGATAATCTGCCTCTAATCTAGACTTGCATTTGTATCTATACCTGTTTTTAGCAGTGGGGTAACCCATTTTCATATGCCAATCACGTAATTGTGCATTACCCTACATTTTTTTAAGAATTGAATATTTATCGAATCGTCAGGACATTGACAGGTTCGTCTTCAAGACTTTGATTGTAGCATGATAACATCATTTAGTTGCTAAATAAAAGTTTATATTCTGTTGAAACTTTTGACAGGTTTATCTGAATATCAAGCGACATTCTAAAATCATAAATACACCATCCTGTCTCACCTACATTAAAAATAATTCGAACTTGAACCACTGGCAAACTGATTATGCACATCTCATATCTTTAAAGCATTAAGACTTTTAGGAATTCGAATCTAACAGATGGAGAATATGAATCGAATTATTAAATGCAAGATTTACTAATATAAACTAAACATATACGTTTATAATAATCAAAGGACCTTTCCGGATACAATGCAATACAAACCAGTTGCATGCACATCACGCACTTGTCAGGAGTTGGCTTATTGCAAACAGATAAGCGTCATTCGAAGAGTTTTTCAGGCGATCGAACACATTATTTTTCGTGTTGTTAAAATCACATTTCGGCCTTGTTTAGATGTACAATCCGAATGTGATGGCGGTGAAAAAATGTCCATAGGTTGCAACACTTATGACGTAGTATTCGAAGATTTTCCTCCTAGTTATCAATGTACCACCATTACACTTGCATGGTTCTACCGATGAAAGCCGTAGATTGGATCGACCAAATCGTTGTGTTAGTAACACAAACATCAAGAAGGAGTACAATCATCTGAAAAAGAAAACTCTTTGATTGTTAATGACCCTTCACAAAAAAAAATAACCGTACACCAATGTGTGTTGTTTTTAAAGTAATAAAAAAAAAGCGGGAACAGACGCAAAATACTCCGGCCAAATTTCAAGAATTACTTGATGGATGAGTTTTGACTGCCAAGTTCAATTCAGCGTAATGACGCTCGAACCAAATGAAGCGTCGAAAGTCTGGCAAATTGTAACTTGACCCAATGGCAATTGAGTAATTAATGAGATCGAATTTGGCTTGAAAAAGTAGAAGATCGTAGTTGGTAAATAATCACTCTTGACATGAGTGTTTAACGATGCTGAAAGAGAAAGCAACCAAAAGACAATGCCTGTCCGTGCTGACAGAATTACACTAAGAAGGCTGAAAATAAACACCACTTTCGTATGTATTGAACAAAAGATTAATATTCCTTCACGCCATTAAGAAATTGTTCATGACCTTGTGAAATATGTCCCCGGTGCTGCCAGAAGCAAAAATAGGGGGCAGGGAATATATGCAAGGTTGGGGATTATCCAAACTAGTAAATTAAAGATTTTGTTTGACAGCTCAGCGGAGATGCCAAGAAATACTGTGTTTTTCTACTAAGTAAGTAAATTATCCCCTGGCAACAAGTGGCAATGCATTCTTTGCTAGTCCACTAATGGATCCTCGGTGGTTGCCCAGGGCGCAAAGGTCCTTGGGTCACGTTTACCGCCACTTCTCTCAAAAGTATGTTGAAGATCAGATTCCTGTTGCATGCATCAGCTAAGTAATCCTCGCAAGACTTAAACTTAGTCGAGACCAAGATTCTATATTTATTAGTTTTTATGCCCAACCCTTCGACAAGATGCAGGTCCATCAAAGTGATATATACACCCTAATCAAATAGATGGTTGGTGAACAGGGATTTATTTTCTAATGAAGGATCTTCCACTCTTCACTCATATCAGGAATCGAAACTTTGGACCATCTGCATGTGGGGCAGACGTTCGAACCATTGCACTATCAAGCTGACAACGATCCTTAGGGGACACAACAAACTGAAGAAATGTCGTTAAAACCCAATTGGGGCATAAATTCAAAGTCTCACTTAGGGTGCATAAAACCTTTGCACTTATGGTATTTACGGGGAAATTCGTTGGCCGATATCACCAATATTTCCGTAAGCCCTGCCAAAGGGTTCCCCAGAAACTTTTTAGCATTATTGACTCCTCCAGGTAAAGGTTGTATATCAATGATCAGCAAGCTAATCTTACAGGCTGTTGTTAGTAGGTTCTACCTCAACAGGATCTCCCGCTATTGATAATCTGATAGCAAACTATACTAGATTGATGAAACAGTTCAGGATGCACATTGTACAGTAATCATCATCAAGCTTACTTTGCTGACCAAGAAAAAAAATACATATATATATATATATATGTGTATGTGTGTGTGTGTGTGCGAGCGTGCGTGTGTGTGTGCGTGTGTGCGTGCGTGCGTGTGTGTGTGTGTGTATAATTTGGACTATAAGAATGGAGACAAACTGAGCAGTGAAAGTGCATGGAAGTTTATTTATCAGTAAACGTTTTTATTGATGGTCTATACATGTTTCGGGTGATATTCCCATCTCAAGTAGTGTGTGCTGTATGATTGTACCATTTAATTGGTTATAAGTTTACTGTGGAACATAATTCTGCAATCAGAAGCTTTGATTTGTGAGCAAAAAATGGGATCCCATCTACTGAAGTCATCCTATTGCATGGGACTCAATTCAGTCTATGATGAAGTCTGTTGTGTTAGCAGCAGTAGTAGGTCTCAGAAAAGACATACGGTGTCAGGGTAGAAGAAAAGTGGTTTCGAAATATATTGTGTGGGTATGTTAAGGATAATATAGATGGGAGATGATGAGGTTAAGGAACTCCATGTGTATTAACCTTACAGGTCATTGAAAGAATGTTGGCTCTTATATATATATATATATATATATATATATATATATATATATATATATATATATATATATATATGTATATATATATTGTAATAACTTGAATTTGTTGTTCTCGTGGTATCATGAGTTTAATGCAGACTTGTATTGTTTTTTCATCCCAACCTCGAGATCAGCAAGATCCTGGGAGTCAAAGATTTCTTCCAGAAGCCAGAGACTGTAACATCGCAGGAGTTCTAGTAATGCTGGAAGTGTTTGACCTGACATTTATTGGATAATGTCCCTTTTTTCATTTTACTTAATAAAATCATCATAAAAATATCACTTCATGACGATTAAACTGAACGAAGGGACGATAAACCATTGTGTCATTAATTAGTTCAATTAATATAAAGAAGGAAAAGAAGAAGACAAAGGAAACCAAGAGCAAGAACAAGGGTAACGAAATCAGTGAGAAGTATAAGAACAACGAAGCAAGGTGTAAAGAGGGGGGGGCGAAAAAGTTTTCAAGAAAATGAGGAAAATTCAGAAGCAGAGGAAAGAGCGAGTTTTCCTCCAAGCATTCACAATTATAATATCAATTAAATACCACTTAAATTATTACAACTAATTAAAAAGCGATCCCAGTTTGAACTAAAATGTGTGTTAAATAAAACCTTGAAATTGAATGACGTTATAAATCTTAATAAAAGAGGTTATCAATTAAACACCAAATTAACAATCGCTGCAATTCAAAGGCAAATTAAATAGCGATTGACATCAGTTAAAATGTGATCAAGATAACTTATTGTTTGAAAGTCTCAGATCGGTTGCAAAAAGGAGATAAAGGTTATGGCACCTCTTTGAGTTTTTACGTCCTTGTCTGCTAGAACCGATGCCGGATTAACTTTGTAACAATATTAGCATATGCTACAGGCCCCACAATTTCAAGGTTGCTAAATGCTCGGAAACCAGCGATTCAGTAACTTTATTGCGATGATGATATGCCCGTAACTTTGAGGTTTTACCTAATCAATGCCTTTAATTGAGGTTATTATTCGAACAGTAATTAAGTGAAGTTATATATTTAGGTGATAGATATACAACACCTGATTTTTAATGTTTTCGAAACTGAGGTTATAGCTTTTGCACGAACATCAAAATGAATACAAAGAAATTTTCTGTATTATCTCGCTATATTGCAATTAAAAAGAAATTGATTACATTTTCTATGAAAGCGAAAAATGAATGAACCCGTACAGGCCCAGTGCAAGCTTAATTCATCCTGGTTGGAATGACAACATCAAATACCGTACGCATGTTCTCAATATTATGTACAATCACTCGAGTCTTTTTATCTCGATTGCACAGTTCTGAGTGTAATTGTCCTTCCCAATCAACTATATTTGCTTATTGTATAACAGTCAGTAATACTAGCCTTGTCCGAGTACTAAAGAATCTAAAATGAATACAATCACATAAGTTCACTTTACAATGCTTCAGTTGGTCAAGGGATGTTGATTCCATCAAAATCCAAGCAATTTTGAAAAGAAAAGGTTTATTTTACCGGTACAAGACTTACTCAAGCATAAATGAATGGACCTAAAAAGGGACCTAAAAAGAAATTGTATTTTCATATTTTTTCAAATTTTCTTTAAAAAAAATTGGAGACGATATTTTAACACAGGGATTAATGGGAACGAGGTATCGATTTGATTCATATATAGTGAATAACTACAAAAGTAACTTATACTTAGATAATAGCCAGTCCACAAAGATCAGAACAAAAGAAAAATACTATCGCTTTTTCAATATCAGACATGTTTGTCGTATCATTGGTCCTTTATCAGGTTACTTTAATATTCGGAGCCTTTTGAGCTCGAAAAAAAAGCAAGACAAGGCGATATCCTCCAAAATCAAAGGATCAGTATTGATGATGATTACCTAAGTAACCTAGGATTTGCTGTGGATATGTCTCTGTTGCTCAGAATCTTCACGAACAGATAATGTTGGACGAACTGAATGTCGACAGCAAATATAGTTAGACCATACATTAACTTCATTAAAACAAATGTCATGTACAACAAACATGTTGAGAACAAAGACACAAAAATCCAATTAGAAAACGCAAACCCCAAATAAGTAGACCACAACATCTATAAAAAAACAACGGATCTCTATGAAACCCTCACAAGAAGAAGAAATCAAGCGAAACATTGCCCTAGGTTGGCAAGCTTTCCGTAGAACAAGCTCAAACTTTGAGAACAAGAAAATCCCATTAGTTTTAATTATGACTTATACAACCAATCAAGTAAATAAATTCTGGTGTTATATAAATAGACAAAGAGTATAATCTATTTTTCTTGTATCTTTATTTTCTTGGCTTCAATGGAAATTGCTGGTATAGACTTGTTCTTGGACACCATTATTAGTAATATCCACCATCTGGATAAAGAAAGCTAGACAAAATTTTGCCAGGTTCATAAAATATTAAGGATTCATTGAAAACTACTGAGTTGTAATTCGTGAATTTATCTATTTGACTGTCCGTCCTTTAAAAACTCTAATTCCTCCTATGAGTTATTAATGGAGAATTTGTCTCTTTACAAGTATAATTTAATACAGTACTTCTCCAAAAGAGGCTTCTGTAGAATGATAGGTAGCAATCTAATCTACTAAATTAGTGTTTTAGTCGCGAGTTACAATATAAATGATGCCACAGTTGCGTGATGATTACGAACATAGTTTCAATAGGTGTAGAAAGTTAAATTCTCGATATTCCATCCATAAATGAGACCCTGTCCAAGTTCAGTTTACTCGCAAGAACATTCCAGAATCTAAAGTTTCAACAAAATTTGGAGGATGGAGCTACCAGGCAAGTAATTGAGGTTTCCATACCTTGTATCACAAAAAAATCAAAGACCGTTAGAAAAAAAACTCCTACAAATTTTATTTCATGGCAAATATTTCTTTAGAAAAATTGTTCAAAATCCAAACGAACTAATGAAACGCATCACTATATGTATATTTATATTTTTTCAACATATTTCCCCATGAAATCTTAAGCCTAATACGAACTTGCATTTTACGAGTTGATTCCGTACTCTCGAACCAAGAACACATGAGGGAAGCGAGCGTGTACGCGACTAAAATGTTTGGGAATTAAATGAACATATGCAGATTACATGGCATACGTGGGGTCAGCAAAAGACAGACAGGGCAACGATACGCACTCCTACTTGTACATTGTCGAGGCCAACATTTTTTTTCAGAAATTCTAAAATAGAATCGGTCTGCGTCTGAAAACGAACAAAAAATAACTCTGAAAAAAATATTTTTTCTCAGTTTATTTTTTTCCTGGGGTGTTAACTGAAGTCAGGCTCTCACAATCTTTTGCACGCGATCAGTTGCTGAATCCATTTTAAAGATCTTTATTCGGGAATTTTTTTTTTTTGACTACAGCAAGAGTTCTGTATGATAAGCAGACCTGATATAGAGGATGGAAAATATTCCGACCGTATCATACACAATGATAGATACAGCATTTGTTTCCGTAAAAAAAATGGTAAAACCCAAGATATGTAGAAAAAAAAAAACTTTTCTGTTTAAAAGACGTTCATTGATTCCTGACCTCTGACAATTTTTTCCTTCCTGATTTTCAACGTTCAGAATGAAATGAGTGACGATGATTGCCCGAACAAATCTCTTGCAAAGAATTGCTGAATTCCGTTTCTAAATCATCAAAATCCGTTGGGTGTGTTTTGTTTTTTGAGCTAACGTTACGACAGTGATTTGAACAAATTCATAACCTTTTGAACGACACCCGCTTTCTTATACGATGCCTTAAAATCACCAACATTGGGTTATTATAATATTTTTGTGGGCTAAGAATTGAATTACACATTCTCTATCATCTTTGCACGCATCTGAAGTTCATACTTTTCAAAAGTTTTCGAGCAAACAATAGATAAGTATCTTATGATCATCTTTTAAAATCCTTAATTTTTTCGTTCTGTTTGTTCACAGAATGGATATATATATATATATATATATATATATATATATATATATATATATATGCTTTCAGTTTTGCTCTCACTCTCTCTCTCTCTCTCTCTCTCTCTCTCTCTATATATATATATATATATATATATATGTATATATATATATATATATATATATATATATATATATCCTAGCACTCTTTCTTTGCAATTTATAATCCTTCTGTCAGATCACATATCCATTTCTTGATACACTACTATTGTGTTAAAAGAAACGAATGGAGCAAATATAGCCCTGGAATAAACGAGATGAGAATTTGGCATGAAAACAGTTATTTAGGCCTTAGCATCATCAGCAGTAATTTAGCTCAATTGTTGACGTTGCCACCATATCGGTGTCAGATTCCGATATATACATATATATATATATATATATATATATATATATATATATATATGTGTGTGTGTGTGTGTGTGTGTGTGTGTGTGTGTGGATCATAAGAATGGAATAAAGTTTAGATACATTTTTTTGAAAGAACAAATCTATGAATAAAAAAAATGTCGCATGAATAGCAAATGTTAAAAAGATCTATCTTGTACATCTAAAGTAAAATAATTTTCATCACCTTTCTTTATATGCCTTAAGTTTTTGACGTTTCACTATACATGGAATCATCAGACTGAATGAGAGTTACTCACTTATTTTTTCTCATAAATCACACCAAAGATATCAAGAGTTACAATATATACATTCGATATCACAGGTTACCTCAGCACTAGTATTTCTATCAAAATGTATCCGACTAAATCATTGAGAAAAAAAAAAATTATTTTCACTGGACGCCACAACTCAACGAGTTACAGACATATCGGATTACACATATCCATTTTCGTATCACCAAAGTTAAGCAATATCAAGCCTGGTCAGTAGCTCGACAGGTGAGTACCAGGTACTGTGAACAGCTAAAGATCATATATAGAGCCTCCTGTGGTGTTCCCATTGAATATCCAAGAGAGAAAACCCAAATCCAGACTATGCTCAAAAAATGTTAGTAAAAGGGCCCTTCCTCTTCCAGCCTCGTACCCACTGACTGGCCTGGCTGTGAGCAAAAGAAATTGATTGGGTATTCAAGTTAGAAAGGTTCTATAAATGATTAAGTATAATCACCGTGAGAGTGATTACACTCCCTTGCCCACTGAGAAACATACAACGTGTACAACAGAATCAACCGTGGACATTGAAATGCTGCTGCTATTGCTGCAGCTGCTAATGATGATAATGATGATGTTGCAGATCGGGTAGCGTAACGGTTATCAGCACGGAAAATGAAATCGGTGAAACAAGGTCGATTTTCAGCCGAGGTTGTTTGTGTCCACTCTGCATTTATACTCTTGGGAGAGCAAGAAACAACTTTCCTGGCCGCTATGGGTTAACAGCACGGCAGATAGAACCTGTAAATCAGTTAACACTGCAGAAAACAATATACCGTTTAGCAGTCACTGTAGCTGATCCAAAGATGGAAAGTTGAGCATCAAGCCAGCAACTCCATATCATAAAATCTATTTGCTGCTGAAAATGCTGCCCTATGCACTACAAGGAGTTTAAAGGAAAAAAAAACATTGGGCAGCATTGTTTGACTGAATAATACTTCCACAGCGTATGATTATAGCCAGTTATATGGGGTAATGGGATTTAGGAATAGTTACCAGAACAGAAAACAAAATACATGATCTGAGTTCTAGTCGTGTTCACTTTGGAAAGGCATGATTCTACTATTCTACTCAAGTATTGGTATATAGTAGTGCGTAGCAGGGGCCTTTTAGTCTCGCGGGATGAAAAAAAAAAGCCGGCAAATAGGCATAGCGTGTCCAAAGCCTGGATTAAGTATTAAAGTTGAGCGTGAGGCTAGCATCTCTTGCACGTTAAAACCTTCTTGCTCTTTTGACTGCAACAAAGTGTTAACAATCCATTGGTGGTTACCTCGGTAGATTGCAAGCCTGATTAAAGCAGGAGGATTGAGCAGTAAGCAATCAGTCCCCTGGTAAAATCTATTTGCTATCGGAATCGTGATTGGATGTCTGCAACTTGATTTTCCACAAGGAGTTTACAGGAATGAAGGACGAAATGGGGAAAAAAATTTGCTTAGTGTTGTTTTCTCTGTTAAAATCTATGATGCATTCCCTGTGAGATTCAGCTGTTTGATTACATCCTCTATTAATGTTTTTTGTGATGGTAGAATTTGGCCGCCGTGGGCGAGATTTAAAAGACCTTTTATGACCAAAAATGAAGAACAAAACCTAAAGAGAACAACAAAGATGATTAAATATTGAAAGGGAATGTATTAAACGCATTCACCATAGCAAGCATTGATGTTTGATGAAGCCAAAATCCTTCAAAAGAATTTTAATGGAGATGAATTTAATGTTTTTTGAAAAATAGTTCTTTTTTATTTTATTACCTCCCCTAGAACTGGGTTTTCTGCGTGCACGACCACAAGAGGGACTCTACACACGTGTATTGACATGCGTACATCGTAGGTATAGGAAACGCTTCCGTACTGCGATAGAGAGCAAGCTAGTACCGCAAATCGTTGCTACTCTAGTGTGTTTTTTTCCTTTAATGGTGTCCCTACTATTGAGACACTACAGCAGAGGCAGTTCGTCTTACTACAGACTCCACAACAGCCTTATTTCTTGGAATGTGATTTATCAGATGGATTAACTCTGGAAAATATGCAAGAATATGAAGCAAAATCTTTAAAGAAAGATGAAAAAAGAAATTAAAAATCAATCTGAACTCACCATCACGTACTCGTAAGCATTGAAGTCATGTAAGAAAAAAAACATCAAATGATAAATATGGTCAGTATAAATTCTACCTATAACATAACTTAAAAGGCATGAATCCATCTCTTCTCCTCTACCCTTGGTAAATAGTTGATTATACGGGGCTCTTTTGTTATTCAAGGTAACCGGTCTAGGACACCTCTTACTCCAAACTAGGATGCTAACTTTGATACTTTTCCGGCTGCTCCTGATGCTAAACGTATCATGTCCTGCTTTCCTTTGGACTCTGTCGAATGACCATCCCTGGATCTTCAAACGCATCTCCTCGGATTGTGTCCTAGAATGGTCACCTCAGTATTGTATCAAGCAGAACGAGTTCCCCTTCTAAAGGATACCTCTTTATTTTGACTTTTTTACTAGAGTAGGTAAATCTTCATGAATATTTACATTGTAAATGCATATTGACGTTGTGTGTTCGTAGTGCCTCTATTTGCACATATAATCAAACTGGTAAAAGTATTCAAAAAAATCTCTACAATCTGTGTATTTTCACGAGTGCTACGCAACGTGTGCACGTCTGTGTGTGGTTGCAAATAGTTTTTTTCCCATTTTGAAACATTCATTCAAAAACGCCTTTGGTTAGCATCAAGCTTGATGTCAAGTGACTTCCTATTTATGTAATAATTTGCAGAAACATAGATAAATAAACAAATTACACTATTCTACATTTAGTATTTAACATTTGAGAAAATTGACTTGAAAAATCATTTTGAGTCATTATACGAGTATGAAGGCAGAACCTGCGTTCTTTGACAGGAAATTGCCTTATAGAGTTAAAGCATTTTAACAACTCGATATTCTGTGCCGTTTTTGTTGTGTTACGGCAACATGCATAGAAAAAAGAGTAATTCAGGTCATTATTTTCAAACGTAGATATTCGATAATCTCAGCTCGCTCTCGTATAGGGTTACATCCGTATTGTACATAATAAAAAGTGAACTGAAACAGCCTAGCTTTCATGAAGCTGCATCCAGATCACATGGTCATGATTTTTAAATCACAGTAGTGGAATGCTGATTTTATAGATCGGTTTAATTTACAATTTAACGTACAACTAATCTAATTTAACGACAAACAAACAGCGAAGAGTTTTATCCTCTAAATTAGGAGATGATTTTTCTTGCTCTTGTTCTTATTCTCGTTATGGTGGAAAAACAAAGTCAACTCTATCCTCAGATTTGGACTAGAGTTTGACAGGAGTAAATTCTCAGCGCTTTGATTTTAGATGATATGGTCTAGTTACAAAAGTCAGTCCACGAATGAATCAAAGTGGAAAATAAATAAAATCACTGGATTTAACGTTAATCGGGTGCTGACGGATCAACGCCATTTTAATCCTAGTTAACTTTTACATAAACGTTTATTAATTTCTCTTACGTTGGTTTTCAATTAGTGTTTTGAGTAAAATAATGCAAGCCTGAGAGACCATAGATGCATTAATTTTTGTGTGTGAAGATCTAACCAGGGTAATGTCGCCAACTTTATGTTCCCTTTTACGTCTCAAATGGAGTGGAAAGAAACATCTTAAAATACAAGAAAACATCTACATTCTCAAGATGTATATAAAAACTTTGGAAATATACATTTTTAATCAATTCTGTGTGACTTTAACATTCAACATTTATCTTATTAAATATTATTCAATTTATCACCCCGAAAAATAAGCACATAACTTTCTTTTATTATTTACTCATCATTCATTTATTTATGTATTCATTAAATAGAAATGCCTCTCTGGGCTTAAACAATTTACATAATAAAATTACTTATCAAACATTAGGATACACATTATTACAAGCAATAAAATATGTATGAAAACTTGATGAGAAAAAAAAACGGCTTGACTGCACTCAAAACCAATTTCTGACATCCATACGCAATAAAAAAAAAGACTTCTAAATTCACAACACTTGACAAGGGACGTAATTCACATTTCAATATAGCACTGAGCAAGGGATGTAACTCAAAATTCAGTATGTCAGTCAATGACGACATCCAATGTTAGATATGCAACGTCATAGAAAAACCTACATTGTCATGTAGAGTGATATTTTTTAAAGCATTACGTATCGTTTCCAATCTTTTCATACAAAGGATTCAATGAAAATTTCTGGTGGAAAGAATCGAGACTGAAAATGAATTATGTGATGAATGATCGAAAACAATGCCTTTGATTGCATTCAATATTGGGGGCGATCAATTAAAAACTAGGAGTGATCAATGAATTTTACTTCTCACACTTTTTGTTGGATAGTGATCTCTAAGAAAAGTCGAATTTTCAAGCTTTAATTCTACCAGGTACAAACTACAGGAACGATTCAGCATTAACCAACACATTCAGGAGTAAGTTATTCCAAAAAAAATATGATCAAAATGATCAGCAGAGTCATTATTCTGTTTGAATTTCTGTCCATAACAATGGACTCTTCTATTTATACTTAACATTTTTATTGATTGAAATATATTCAACCCACTCTTCTAAACAATGGTCTCTTGAGTTCAATCCCTTCATTAGATAACCGTAGCCACCCAAATTCTACATGTGTGTGCGTTTGTGTGTGTCAGTACTCCTTACAATACCGTTTCGTCTACAAGCTTAGAAATTGGTATAAATACTTCACTGAACCATTGTTTTATGTTTTGTTCTTTTAAAAGCTTTTTTTGAAACTCTTGGGAAGACATATCTAGACGGGTTCATTGATAAGAGCTAGAATCTTATTTGTTTTTACTCTAATCTTGAAGTTCCTTAGTGGAACTCGCCAGTGATGTCATGTCATACATAAAATTCATTCTGATCATATTTATTTCCTGATAAAATTTTTTCTTACATTATTCCAAATTTTGACGCTACGGTTGATCGATTATTGACTGTGATGACGAATTTTTATTTTGAATCCCCTCATAGGTATTCGAATATATTGTCTGTGTCATTTACTACTACGCTAGATAAACAAGAGAATTTCTTTTATATTTTGTCAGAAAGCTGAAAATGATGAATAAAAGAAAGAAACCTCGAGAAATAGAAGTAAATTTAAGAAATCTAAACACAACCTATAAATTAATGGTATCACGATTCAAAGAAAAGTTCATTCGTTTAATTCTTATTTTGCAATACTTGCAACGATCCAGCCGTTACAGTCATGGAACTTTTCGAGAAATCCAAAATTGGCCTCATATCTGTCCATCATATGAAGAAGCTGGGAAAGGTGTTCAGATTTGAAAAAATTGACCTCACATAACATCGATGCAAATTGCTATCCACGCGCTCAATTTTAGGAATCATAGTAATTTCAGAAGCTGTAAGTTTCTCTTTTGTTACTGGGGATGAGAAATGGATCCTTTTGCACAATGTTATGCTCAGCTGTCAGTGGCTCAGTCATGATCAGGGAAGTCTTTTAAATGAAAACAAAAGGACCAAACACTAATGTCTGTCTATATACCTATCAAGTGAACGAATATCTCATACTGGCATTCGGCTGGCAAAAATAATTCTCCCAATACACTCTGCTGGCGCTGTTTCAACTGACTATTATTTGTTTGGGAGATTGTGAAAGCATTTTGATAAACAAAGATTCATTTCAAGAGAAGAGGTTGTAAATCAGTTATTCTATCATTTCGGGTCAGGATCAAAAGAATTTCATGAATCTGGTATCAAAGGTCTTGTTGATAGATGGAATAAGGTTATCGGAAGCAAAGCAGAGTACGTTAATGATTAAGTGTATCTTTAATCAGCACTATATTTGTATTTTGAGATAAATTAAAACGTCTGACAGAACTTTCGTTATAAACTTATAAATAGACAGACAAATCTTGAATGAATTAAGAAGGGTTACAAACGATTAGAAAAAGAGAGAGAGAAAGAAGAAACAGCAAATGAAAAAAACTGAATAAGATAGATGGATAGATATATAATGAAATCAATAAATAATTACAAAGAATCCAAAGAAATAAAAAAAAAACGCCCATCCACGTTATTCTCATTAGAGCAATTAATCATCGGCTCAGAATAACCAATTATTGTGTAAATCAATAGGCACTCATCTAATTAAATCCCTTTAATGTTAATATTCGGTTCTAGGATATTTTTTTTTCTAATTTAGGAACAAAAACATAATTTCAAATAAATGAATAAATTAATTATTCTAATTTCGAAGCAAATTCTAAAGCGTTTAATGAAGATTTTTTTCCCATGTTAAAAACATTTTTGCAATTAAAGAAAAATTATATTTTTTGATATTTTCAATCAAATATAATAATTATCATTAAGCCTTTTTTTTTTTTGATAGATTTTACTTTTTGTGTTTACCATGACTTCTTTACGTAAAATTTATATTTAAGGGAATGGATTTTGTCAATAATTTTCATTTAATTATATATTTGTAGTGAATACCTTGTTTACATATTCTTTATCTTATTTCATAATCATTATCATTTTTTTATTTTTTCATCACGGTTCCTCCATTAATCAGTAGAAACATTTAATGAAAAGAAGTTAGTCGATTAGACTAAGGCTTTTTTTGGTCTTGGCTCCGATATGTGAAATTGACTTGAGACCGATAAATGCCTGCAGTTGAGCCAGTCAATTGAACCCGGGCTATTTTATACATAGTTCAAGGCAAATATGGATCCATGGCCTTCCTAAGGGCATTACAGCGAAGTGAACACAAACAATGGCGGCCAAAAATGGCTTCGTCTTGCTTAGTCGTATCACCGTACTGTTGACAACAAATCCCCACCCTTAAACTAAACCGATTTCCTAAATTCTTTTTTAACTTGGTTTTTTTCTATTTTACTACGCATGCTGATGCAATGATAGAACAGGTAATATTTCTATACATCCAAATATGTTGGACCTCCACAGACGCTTTGCAAACACGTGAAACATTAGATGAGGATTGTTCGTTTAAGAATAAATACTATCAAAATAAGAGACATATCTGATCTAAATGATTAGTATGTCACCAAGAGAAACTTTTGAACAAACATAGCCGCCTCGGTGAGGAACAAACTTTTACAAATCATTGTAGAAGTTCTGACTTGGCTACACTGTGTACTCTATGCATTTAGCGCTCTGTCACACCAAGCTGAGTAAATATTAAAAGTTGCTTCTTTGTCTTTGGTGATCTTAGCCAGACCATACTATAATAGAGTGTGTGATTTTCCTATTGTCCTATAATTTTCCTAATTTTCCCACTGTTGTTGATTTGTACACGCTAGATTAAGATTAGTGAATGTAAACAATCTCGATTTTAAAAAATGGTTTGAAAAATATCTGAGAAACCTTTAGTACAATAGTAAATTCAATCTACAAAGCTGCAAGTTTAGGGCACACGTTGTGGCTCGAACTCAAAACAGTTTTAAAGTCCGCAAAATAGCTTGCTAATGAATATATTACGGAAAAGTAACCTTAATGATCATTAAATAAGCTTAATTTCTCTAAAGAGACAGGCCCTCCCAATTTGGCTGAATGACATGATGTAATATTTTGATTTCCCATTATTTGACTTTGCAACGTCCTCGAAAACGGAAAGGAAAATCTGAAGCACGAGGAATTGGAGACCAGCAGTCTAACCATTACTCTCTCTTCAGCGTTCATATAGTTTATCTATAAATCTTACGTTCGTTTGGGCATTTTGCAGACGACATCATCCATTTGGAAAAGATTCTTCGTGACCTCTAGTTGATGCTAGGCGGACTGGACGAAAAAGCAAGAAACTTGGCCTCCACTTGAACTTTAATTATGCATAAATGTGTTAGTATCACAGTCACAACAATCAAAATTGGGGATGCTGAACTAGAGAACGTATATGATTACATCTACGTAGGACAACAGCTATCCTTGAAATCATCAAAAGAAGAAAAAATCACATTAGGTTGGAATGGTTTTGGCTGGGTAATCTCAACATTCAAGAACAAAAAATTCTACTTGTGACAAAAAGGATGGTAAGCAATCAATGCATCCTCAAAATAGTTACCAATGGAGCTGAAACATGGAACCTAATCAAAAGACTGACCCTAAAACTGAGAACAATGCAACGAGCACAAAAGATGATCATGCTCAACTTCGTATGGAGAGATCACATGACAGCGCCATATATCAGTAGAAACTCCAAGATATCATACAACCCATAAAGAAAACTAAAATGGCAATGGGCTGGCCATGTTGAAATAATATCAGACAACTGCTTGACATTGTGACTCACAAGGTGGATCTCCAGAGATCACATACAAAACTGGCGCTGACAAAATATAAATTTGCATGATGCATGATGCAAAATATAAATTTGCATGATGCATGATGCAAAACATAAATTTGCATAATACATGATGCAAAATATAAATTTGCATGATGCATGATGCAAAATATAAATTTGCATGCTCCGTGACGCTCACCATAGAGATGTCCAGCGAATCTCGAGGAAATTCTATGTCTAACGACGGACACCCACACACTAATAATGACAAGGAAGAGGAGGAGGAGGAAGATGAAGGTCACAATTTATTAGTAATGGTCCAATAGACAAGATTGCTAACCATAATATCATAGTGCTTTTGCCAGATTCTACGACTATACAAATGGACTCTTCCAGGTGACAGCATTGCTGATAAAGAATACCTACTGTCTACAATTTTAAACAATGGACACATCCACAGAGACGATTTTAGCAGTTTCTTTTCTAAAGCGGCATCGTCAGGGGACACGGTCGGTGTTCGTTTTAATCGAATTCTTTGAAATTCGGGGACAAAATGAAGGGGAAAAATTCAAGGTAAAGTTCGTAGGGTGGATAGGACAAGGTTTCTCTACGAAATTCTGCAACCCATCATTGAATGAGCAGGTGCATTGTCGACACGACTTACTTTTTCTTCGCATATCAAGTTTACAATTTTCTTAATTTTTTTTCCATTCTTAGCCATGATAATACTGTCCGTAGAGAATATCCCATGAGATTCCTCTTTTGGATGAAAAAAATGAAATCTTCGCCATCACTGTCTGAGCTGACTTTTTTACTTTGACTTCTTCTTGCTCAGCATATCCCGTGAGAAACCACTGTTCTGATAAAATTTTGCTCTCTGGGTTATCTGAAATGTGTCCCTGGTTACGATTCGTAACATAAAATTGTCTTTATCTGATTTGATCTTGCTTAGAAAAATGATGAAAAGATTTGCTCTTTGAGCCCGCTGATTTTCACACAACGCTTTTGACAACCTGGATCCA
Organism: Thysanoteuthis rhombus; assembly: GCA_963457665.1. NCBI lineage: Eukaryota > Metazoa > Mollusca > Cephalopoda > Oegopsida > Thysanoteuthidae > Thysanoteuthis > Thysanoteuthis major. Next base: position 9,151,116 of record OY735221.1, read on the forward strand.
CAAAATTCACATGCAAAACCGCAGCCGACAAATTTCAAGATGGCATGACGAACTGGACAAGTTCCGTGACACTCATAATAGAGAGGTCTCACAAATCTTGGGTAAGGTCTAGGTCGAACAACAGACATCAGAAGTCTGATAATGATGAATCAATACGGAAAACTTCATGACATAAAATGAACTAACATTCCAAGGGAAATCACGAATCACCACCACCCATATGTTCTGCTTTTTACTCCGTAAATTGAGCAGATGTGATATAAAAATCTCAATGAAAATACCACCAATATGATTCAACCATGAATTTGTGATAAGGAACTGGACTGGTTAGTCACTCAATGAGGATATCTATTACAGAATTGAAAAATACAGAGATCAATGAATGATTTACTTTTCATGCATTTGGAGGAAGGGGTGCCGTCGCTACAAAGCACAAATTTTGGGAAAACAAACTTAGATGGCGCTGGACACAAACTAAGGGACCAATTCCATATAGACCTGCGTTGTAAATTGAACACAACCCCGAAATAAAGCATATTTATAGGCATTCAAAATAAACTTTTCCTTGAGCGAGAAAGTCGGCTAACTCATGAACTTCAGCAAGACGAACATCATGTGCAACGACCATATCAGAGATCCAACTCGTGGATATAGAACTGGAGAAAGTATATAACTACATCTACCTAGAACAACGAATCTCAATGAGAGATCAAAAGAAGCAGTTAAGCGAAGAATCATACCAGGATGGCAAGCCTTTGGCAGAGCAAACTCAACTAAAAAAAAAAAGAAGATCCCATTAATCCTAAAAAGGGGGGTGTATAATCAACGCATCCTCCCAACAATCACCTCTGGAGGTAAAACATGGAACCTAACAAAGACATAGAACTGCAAATTGAGAACTATGCAACGTGCACATTAAAGAATAATGCTGGGCCTCACATGGACAGACCACAAGACAGCGCAATACAACCGGGAAAAGAAAGGTATCTGGGACATCATAAAATCCATTAAAAAGCTCAAATGGCAGTGGGCTGGCCATGTTGCATGAATGAGAGACAACCAATGGACAGAAAGTACTGGCTCCGCGATGCCCATGATAGAGAAGTGTGGCCAATCCTGAGGAAGGTCTATGTCCAAACGACAGACGGTAAAAGACTGATGATGATGATGTTCTCACTCATCGAAGTGGGTGCAAAATTTCTTATCCTTATTAATAATGATTACGGCTGGGTGAAGTCGAGATAGATATAAATAAGTGAACTCATGAATAATTCCAACCCAGCAACAGTGATTAAACCTGTCTGTCGTGAATAACGGTGATAAATGATGTGAGAAATCATTACAAAGGGAGAATAAGACGATAATGATAAAAAGCATGAGGAAATTTAGTCGCAGGAAAATGAAATTTTGCGGTATTGACTCGAGGGTTACTGATGCAGTAATAATTCAAGGAGCCTTAAATAGTTATTCCCGGGTCTGCATGGAATCATTACATTGAATATGTCTACATCAAAGGGCTTATTCTCTAGGAATGTTCATGTTTGGCGGATCTGGCGGACCTGGTGGACATGAAAGGTACAACCAGATGAATACGACGAATAAAAATGTTTGGATTCTATACTGAAGATGAACCTGACAATCAACTCTAAGCCCCCATCACTTCGAGCGAAGTTTCTGAATAATTAACTCCGTAATTCGTTAATCATTTAAAAGCAATTAAGCTTGCTAATGATTGTTGCCAGGCAGCGCTTAATTGTTTACTAATTATGGAAACTGACAAGCACCAGCTTCTCCAACCATCGACAGCAACTACATCTTCCTGTGCAAGAAATCATGCACAAAGTGTATTCGCTCTGCATCCATTAGCTGATAATTACATCTGGATTATACGAATAACTCAGTCGATAAAGCAAAATAAGATTCCCATATTTTTACAGAGAGGAACGTTTATTATGATCACTTTAGTACAAGTTACTTCAGATACCACAAAATGACCGATAACATTGAGCAAAAAATATGAAAATTGAAAAAGAAAGCACTCATCGTCATAAATTTGCTTCCATGGTTATGATAATAATTGTTATAAATTTAAATTCATTGTTATAAACCAATTAACTTTATAAAAAATAGTACAAAATAATTTGGAATTTATCATAATTAACACAATAAAAAATTGAAATTAATGTAAAGTTTATTTCAAATTTTGATTACTTCAACTATGCCAATGAATTTGGTTGAGTTATATGTATCCGGCTGTGTTTGTTCGTCTGTATCTGTGTTTGTTGGTCCATACGATATCTCCAAATGTCCTCAATTAATAACCATGGAAATTTGTTTAAGGCAAGGCAATGGCACAAGGAAGAAATGATTAAATATTTGAGTAGATCAAGGTGCAGTTACCCAACCAAGCATCGTAGCTATATGCTCACACCACACAATATCTCCCAAAGTTCGCAATGAATTTTAATGAGCTTTTATGGAAAGGTGGACAATGGGATTAAATAACATTGATTGTATTTTCAGCTGGTTTCTTATACTTTTATATTTGCACCATACGATGTCTCTGAAAGTTCTCGATGAATTTCAGTGAATCTCAATGGAAAGTTGTGCAGTTGTCAGCAAAAGAGGTAATGAAATTCAGGGGCATATGTAGCACTCTCCCTCCCCAACGTAGTAGCTATATATCAGCACAACATAATATCTGCTGCAGTTCTCAATGAACTTCATAAATGCTGGTCTTTAGAAGGGAAATGAAGCAAACATATTCGACTTTTGACTGTTAGCCGTGCTTATCTGGTATTTAGGACCAGACGCCCAGGCTCTGGTGAGCTTATTTCGTATCCTGGTCACGTAAACCATTTTTTTCTCTTTTAGTTACAACATATTTTTTACTTCTGCAAACGAAGGTGGGAAGGGTAAATTTATCCATATCTGTCTGTCTTTCCGTCTATTTGTCCACACTTTAGAAGTTCTCAATAAATTCCTGTAAAATTTTGTCGATAGGTAGGCAATGGTACATAAAAGGAATGATTGACTTTCGTAGTTGATAAAAAAACATTACCTCGTAATGCATCGTAGCCCTACCTTCCCTCTGATCAACTTGCAAAGAATCACCGAAATTCCACACTGGATTCCAATGAAGGTTCATGGAACTCTAAGGAATGGGCAATATACTACACAATATCACTGATAGTTCGCTATCGATTCATACGAAATTGTAGCGAAGGGAGCACGATTGACAACGGAGAAATAATCAATTTTCGGAACGGATACAGCAATTTTTTGTTTTTTGATCATGAGATACTTTTCCATCTTTTTTCATTTATACATTTTTTATTCATATTTTCCAATACAATATTTCTAAAAGTTATCGCTGAATGTCAAAAAAATTCTTTTCAGAAATATCGTCTTTGGCTAGAAAAGGAGCGATTAAATATTCGGACAGATTCAGGAATTCTTTCACAGTTATCTCTCTTGCATCCAAACTTCCTCTGAAGTGATTTGCATTCAGTTCTCAGGGACAATGGGGTTAGTGCACTAAGTGATTTCTAGTCTGATTGTGCTTTCACCGAACAATAGAGCATCAGAAAATAAATAAAAAACATTTTTGCCGATATCTTTTCTTATACAGATGATTGGTTACTGGTGGTTAATGTTGTCAAACTGCTATCAGGACCAATATTTTCTTAATACATTATTTTACTTGATCACAATAGTACCTAACCATATAATGTGCTTATATGGTATTTTCTGTTTATCTATTAGTTTTTTCTCTTTGACTTAAAATGGGTTGCTCTGAGTGGTCAACTTATCATCCTATTTTGAAAAGATAATTGAAATTACGTCATAGGAACTCTTTGGACTTCATATCTGATCAGTCAATAAAACAGCTTATGATGAATTGAAAACTTGAAAAAAATTAAATTAAGATATTTAGATTATAAAAAAAATCATCCAATTAAATAATTTTGGGCTCTTTGATGCTTCGTCATCATCATAAGTCTTTTAACGTCCATCGCTAGACATCAACCTTCCCCAGGATTCGCCACAATTCTCTATCATTGGCGTCACGGGGCTAGTATTTTCTGAATTTGTCCAATTAATCTCTCCATCTTGTATTCTGTCTGCTTCGGTTCCGCATGTGATCTCTGGGGATCCATCCTGTGAGTCATGATGTCCATCGGTTGTCTGTCATTCTTGGAACGTGGCCTGCCCATTGCAATTTAAGGTTTTTAACAGTTTGTATGATGTGTTGGACCAGTTTTCTGTCTGTCATGCGCGCCATGCATGCATCTCAGTTTGCAGATCTGTCTCTTGATTAGGTTCCATGTATCAGCCCCATAAGCGACTATTGGGAGGATGCATTGATTGTATACACTTTTTTTAGGATTATTGGGATCATTTGGTTTTTGAAAGTTAATCTTGCTCTGGAAAAGGCTTGCCATCCTAAAGGGATTTTTTGCATACTTTCCTCCTCTTTTGAGGATCTCATGGAGATTTGTTTTCCTTGGTTGATGTAATGATCTCCCTCCCGCAGTTCTGCATCTTCAGTCTCGACACTTATGTTCCTATTCTCAATGTGATTGTTGCACCTTATTTTCCTTTACTGAAGTTGATGTGTAGGTCGACTTTTTTGCTTTCTTTATTTATATAGTTCATCTAGCTTTAGTTGAAGGTCATGTACGTTCTCTGCAAAAAGGATGAAATCGTCTACAAACCTGAGGTGCTCAGATATTCGCCGTCTATCATGATTCCTTTTTTCCCCCAGTCCAAGTTAGGAGGTTCATCTCGAGGCAGGCTGTAAAAAGTTGGGGTGAGCTGGTATCACTTTACCTCACTCCTTTTTGGAGCTGGAAGGGTTCAGTGTCCTTCTGTAGCCTGATAAAGGAGTTGCTGGGATTATATTTATGTTGCAGTACTTTGATGCTTATCTCCACATAAATAACCAAGTCATTTTGGGCAGGTATGTCCTAGTTCTTGTAAAATAACATTGCGTCAATGTGATTACAATAAGAAACATACTCTGTATTAGTTCATTAGCGCCCTATTACTGGCTGTAGCTTCAACCGTCCTAATGCAGGCTCCACCTTTAACGTTTCCTCCCTCAGTTCTGATTTGAGATATGCAAAGTAGACATCAAAGCAAGCAGCACCCAAAGTGGCATCACTCACTTCAGCTTCTTCGATTTTATTGGGTGGGGAGAACGAATTCATTTCTTTCTCAGGGGAATTAGAGCAAAAATTGCCTGAGCCAGAGTTCGAACTTACTGAGTACATTCTCCATATTGTCGTCTGCTCGGCCACTGTGCACCTTGCACCCACTCCTCTTCATTCAAGAAATAGAAACCTTATTATATTGTGTACATCGAGAGCAAACGAACCGTTCAACGAGCAATAACAACAGAGACAATGAAGCCGTGATGTGATTGGAATCCATTTTCTTTCTTTTATTAAAGACAGCCTGATTGGATGGCCATTGTACTTTATGGATAATTCATTGAATGGCCAGATGGTGTATTTCTCATCAAAGCTCCAATCAATGGTTTTAATTACTTAGAGAGACTTTTCTTACTCATTTTAACTCAAGATACCCATTCGTCTTTTTCTTTCGTCCAACCTCTAATTTGGCTCTCGTTTCCACACAGCTTTCCAGATCTCATGGTTTCTAACCAATTAAGTTTTAGATAGCTAGTAAATGAGAAGAACAATGACAATTCAGTCTTCTTGTTTTTATTTCTTTAATTTTTTTTTTCTTTCCTTTCTTTCTCTTCTTCCTTTTCTTCTTCATCTCTAATTATTTGATTCTTATTATTCGTTTCTTCTATTTGTTTGTTCTGACTTTCATTCTCCTGTCTTAGATTCTTCATTTTCTTTGTTTTGGGGGAGTTTTTCTTTTGGCTTTCCTTCGCTTCTTCTTTATTGTTGCATTTTCTTTACCTCCATTGTCTCAGATTCTTTCTTCACGTTGCATTCTGTTGTTCTTTGCCTTACTTCTCCTCCTACCTTCTTTTTTATTTTTTGTTCTTTCTTTTTCATTTCTTCTTTTTTGTTTCTACTTCATTTTTCTTGTTCTTTCTTTTTCTTCTTTCTCTGTCTCATTCTTCTACTTCTTCATATTTTTCTCTCTTCATATTTTTACTCATTGTCTTTTCATCCACATTTTTTTCTTCTTCTTCTCTTTTTGTTCTTCTCTCCTTCTTCTATTCCATTTCATTTATCCTCAACTTATTCATCTATTTCTTCCCTGATTCAGTTTTCGTCTGACTTTACCCAGTTATTCTGTTTCCATTCTCAAACTTTATTCTTTTCATCTCCCTTTTTCCTTCCCTTCTTGTTATCATTATTTCACTTTTTCATTTCTATTATTAACTCATCTATTTCCATTATTCCTCTCGTCATTTTATTTCATTCTCCTTCTCTCCTCGATTTCATTCCTCGCCCATTCTCCAACTTCTTCATCTTTGTCTTTCTTTTTTTTTTCACATGTTTCAGCAAAATATTCTTTTTTCTCCCCCCCTCTCTCTCTCTCTTTCTTTCTCTACCAAATCTCTTTTTGTTTTCCTTTTCTTGTGATTTTGCCACACCATTAAGACTTCCATTCACCCCTTCCAGCATTGCTAGTACCTACCCGCTTCTTTCCTCCCTTCACGCCACCCGACAATTCCCCCATCTCTTTCATTCATTTTGCTCCTCTCCTTAATATGCACTCTGGACGAATGCCAATATGGCGTCAATGCATTTTGATACCTTATTAACTGGCATAACCAACTTCCGTTTAACTAATGATGAACGATGAGAGATGAAAAGCTCTCAGTACGGTCACTTCTTTTTTTTTCTTTCTTTTTTTTTTTTCAGGTGATTGGGGTTTTTTCGATCTTACATCGAGTATTTTACAGAGAAAAAGAGAGGGAGAGAGAAAATAAGGGATGGGAAAGGAAGGAATAAAACGTTTACACACACACACACACGCTCACACGCATACGTGCACAGACATACACATATACATACATACATACATACATACATACATATATATCTATATATATACATATATACATATATATATATATATATATATATATATATATATATATATATATATATATATATGCAAACCTTTTATCTTCATACTATATTTATTGTGAGTAAGATCCGTCGTCTTCATGCACAGATATGTGTGTGTGTATGTATATATATATATATAAATATATATATATATATACATATATATATATACATACATATATATACATATGCATGTATGTATATATATATATGTATGTTTTTATATATACATATATATATATATTCATACATATATATATATATATGTATATATACATACATATTTATATATATGTATGTATGTATATATATACATGTATGTATATATATATATATATATATACATATATATATATGCATACATATATATATATATATGTATATATATATATATAGAGAGAGAGAGAGAGGGAGAGAAAGAGAAAGATGCAGGTGTGTGTATGTATGTGAATGTGTATGTGTGTGTCACTGTTACTGTTACACTTTGAAATGGTGAGCGATGTGAGACAAAGTGCTTTAGTAAGGTAACATTTCACTTTTTCCATTACATTCAGATAATTGCTTTTTTTATGTTATGGGGAGTATTTTACCAACACTTACTCCCCACCTCTCCGATACATAAACAGAGAAAGGAAGAGAAGCGGAGAGACAAAGGAAAAAATTAATGCATACTAACTTGCACACACACATACATACACACGCAAATACACACTCACACACACACACACACATATATATATATATATATATATATATATATATATATATATATATATATATATATATATATATAGATAGATAGATAGATAGATAGATAGATAGATAGAAAGAAAGATAGATAGATAGATAGATGGATAGATAGATTGTACAAACATTGTTCTATCTGTCTTTTATAATTTCTGTCTCCCACTATGTTTATTGCTATATAAAATAACACGTGTTGGTCGATATTTTTCGTCTGTAAAATCTGTCAGGGCGATTATGATTGAATAATAATTATAGAGTACTCTCTTTGTCTCATTACACTCACGAAATTGTTTTTATAACACACACACACATATACACACATATGCACGCTTGCACACACTCACACACACACACACACACACACACACACACGTATATATTATCAAAATATGGGGCGTTCTTTATGGTAAACATATACACGAAATTAAAAGTATATATATATATATATATATATATATATGCATGTGTATGAGTTGTTTTGCTAAAATGTAGGGGCAAACAATTTTTGTTTCTTTCTTACCGTTTTAATGATTATTTGTCTTCCTATATAATATGTATAAGATATAATGAACTTTTATATACATATACGTATTGCATTCTCATCATAGACAGAGGGCCAGGAATGGCATCTCGTTCCATCCACATATAATCTACAGTTTCAATTACAAATAACGCGTGTATATATGTATGTATGAATGTATGTATGTATGTATGTACGTATATATATTTATATATATATATATATATATATATATATATATATATATATATATATATATATATATATATATAGAGAGAGAGAGAGAGGGATATATACATATATATATATATATATATATATATATATATATATATATATATATATATCGATTAACTACATAAACAATAACAATTGTATACCGTCATGTCAGTTCATTCAGCTCCTCAGATAGATAATGCATCTCTGAGTGTATGTACAACCTTACAGCTTGGTTTTTTCTTTAACAAAATTGGCTTATTTAATCGATATATGGTCTCTACTCCAAGTATTGAGCACCATTGGAATGAATATTTTGGGGAATATATATATACCATTTGTGGTACACATACGCACACTCACATACATGTATGTGTGTGCGTGTGTGTGTGTGGTAATGTATGTGTGTGTGTGTAGGTGTTTTTATTTTCATATCATGATATGATTATTTGATGAATAAGTTATATCTGACACAAACGAGAAAACTTTTTTCTCTAAATAAACTATGAAGAAAACATAGATAGGATGAATATGTATCTATTCACAGACGTTTCATTGGTAGAGACTAAAGATCATCCGCAAGAGTGGAAAAGTGAAGGGGGAGCCTCTCAGGGCTGGAGTTATCTATGCTGTGAATACGTTGGACTGGGTTGTGTTTTGAGTTGTCAGTGGATGGCTTAATTTCGTTGTTTTTTAAAACATCTTTGTATGTCTACGTATCTGTGCCCGAAATGCATAGCACATCAGTGAACAATCGAGAGTGAAAATAAAAATTAGCCATCGATGAGATATGAACTTGCATCCTTATATAGGAGATGCAACTTTATATTGATCGTGGAGATTAACTTCTCAGTGGCTGGCATGAAAATCATTAGTTTTCACATCAATGAACATAGATTGCAATGCACGATCTATCTTTTTATTTGCACCAAATACTTATAATCAATAATCGTATACTATGAAAAATTAATTGTAGTAAACCTGGCTGCTACAGGGTCAAATTTCATTCCGAAGATGGTTAGTTCAACTTTATTAATCAAGTAGCAATACAAAGTATTCTAATGTGAATGTACTTATCAGAATGACAAAATACCTTGCACATCTGTGAGATACATTTTGTAGATAAGTGGGATTTGTCAATTTAGATCAATTAGTGGGACACCAACTTACCAATCAGTTAAGTCTTGATTTCAAATCATAGTAAGGGAAAATTAATTTTACAAATGTACTTATTTATTTAACCGAATTAGGCCTTTGACTATTCCTGACATAAATTTTGGCAGATATGTTGGACTTGTCAATTCAGTTTAGTCGGTAAGAGAAACGATGATACCCGGTTCAACGTTATCTAAGACGAGAGATACGTTAACCAGGTAAAGACGAGAGATTAGTTCAAATGAATGTTACAATAACACTTATTATAATCATACATATGTATATATATATGTGTGTTTATATTACTATATTCGTCAGTGTCTTCGACGTGAATGCATTAGGACAGGAAGATTCTTTTGAATGAATATGTGCCTATCGATAGGGATGTAGTAGTCAGCTTTTATGGGAAAAAAATCAAGATGTGCATTTGCATAGACATCTTCACAAAATTGATTTGAAACAGTAAAAATTTATACTAACAGGCACATATATTACATGATTAATATATCATTCAATCGAGAAATAGAAATGTAAATAGAAGAAAAAATTAAAGGAAAATCAAATCAATGGTAAAAGCATCGCCACATTGAAGTAGCTACCCTATTGGTGGCAGGTTCAATTCTTGCAGCATCCCTATTTTCTTTGATTGTTTATTCTATCTACGTTGTCTGAATCAAGTGATATATCAACTGTGTGATGGCGGGAAATTATTTTCAGAAAATTATTATATTATACAACAAAATTCACTTTTCATTCTATCCGACCAAATATGTCCAGTCCATAATAAATAACTGTCAGTTTGAGAGAAACGAATAGCCCAAGAATAAACAAGATGGGAATTTTGGCCCAAATGAGTCATTTGAGCAACTATATATATATATATATATATATATATATATATATATATATATATATATATATATATATATGTGTGTGTGTGTGGGGGGGGTGTATTGAAGTTAGGATTCGCTACACAAATACGTTTATGTTTCTGCCCTGTACACAATAACATCGTAGGTACGTTGTGAATAGAACATCATCTAGAAAAAAATCCTATAAACCACTAAAATTTACTTGTTCGAGTTACTTCATTTCTTTCACTTTTTTTTAATCAAATATTTGACTAAAAAGAAATATGAGAAAGTATTGAAATATCATCCAAATACCCGCATACTCACTCGACCAATTTTTAAACTCGGTGATTTATGATGTATAAGGAGAAAAATATCAAAGAACACAATTATTTACTATGTAAAAGTGTCGGCAATGATGGGTAAATATTGAAAGGACACTTTGAAACGTTTGAAATATCAAAAGGAAAGTTACCAAATGACAACGTTAGAAATCATTAAAATCTCATCTGGCACTATCAACATGTATACGGTAAGATTTGTTTGAAAAACAAATGTCTGTAGATTTGGGGGGTTTTTCTTTCTCAATTTTTACGGTTCTTTGTTGAAATTGGGAGGGTTATCCCCCTTATATTTATCTCATTAAAATTTATTAAAGATCTACAATGATCTTTAATGATCTCTGACGCCAACTTTGCACAGTTAATTCCTTTGGCACTAAAAATTTGTGCACTATGCCATATTTCAGCTTCTCATAGGCTGTTTATTGCCTACAACAGCTTTAATTAGCTAGAAATAACCACATATGACCTCTAATGACCTTGTATGACTCCAAGGTCAATGTAATATAGCCAATTTTTTCGGTTGGAAGAAAATGTACCGTTCTGCCAAATTCCATCTTCCTGGCTCGGATTAAGTCAGGAGAAAGTCAGGGTTCAGTTTAGCATCGTGATTACATTGTAAGCAAAGCCTCCCTGGAAAACCCTCGAAACATCACTCATTCTATGTTTTTCGCCGTGGAAAAATGTACTGCTATGCAAACTTTCAGCTTTCTATATTGAGAATTGTGAGATACAAGTTTATATATATATATATATATGTATATATGTATATATATATACATATATATATATGTAGGACCTTCTATTTGTATACTGACCATGGGTCAAAGGGTCAATCAGTCTAGACAGCGTGAATAGAAATAAACATTTGAATGAATCAAACCTGTGACTGATTACGTAGCAATTCCTGCAGTAGCCCCATTTTTCTTTAATTGTTTATTTATATTCACGCTGTCTACACCAAGGGACTCGTTATCTGTGAAAGAACAGTCATTCAAAATAGAGTTTTAGATGATAAAACGCATTCATAAATATTTTGTTGGATTATATATCAATTTCTTAGTGATACATATATATATATATATATATACATATCTGAAGAACTTCTTTGTATTTAGTATTTTACGATGCGTCAGTATGCGACAATAACATTTACTGAATAATCATGGCTTGCTTGCCCTTAGTTTTACATTCACAAATCCATACTGCTGTGCCCTTTGTATGATCAAGTCAATTTTTTATACAAACTTATATTCCGTTCAAACATTTGTACATCCACATCAATTTTAATAAAAAAATGTATACTTAGCAGTAATAGATGACTGCTAAAATGGGGAAAAAAATCATAAAATATCAAAGAAAAAGGAACCAGTAAAGAAAATGTTCCTGCTCAATTTGTTCATATTTTGATAACTTGAGTAAACAATGAACTAGAATGTATTGCCATAGAATAGACGAAAAGATAACAATGCAGTCAGGTGCAGGACTAAATAATCTTATTTCACAAAGTCTATTCAATTGTGTGCACGTGGCAATAAATATTATGTGTTTTGTGTCACGATTTAAATTTTTTCTGTCAATTGTATGTTAAAAATGTCCATGTTCAGGGATCTTCAAAGTTTGTACAATAATGTTAACTCATCGTGCAGGAACGTTTCTTTCTTACTGGCATGAAATTGTTAAAAAGGGAATTGCTAACATTCTCAGATTATTCATCTTATATAATCATATATAGATCTACATTGACAAGATGCACACTTTATTCCCAATTAATTTGAACCAGCGGGTGATCGTTCAGATATTTTAACGAGGATTGAGATCTCAGCATTATTCCCAAGAAATTCGAACGTTGCAATTATTGATAGAATATTTTCATGCACAATTGAAATTAAAAATGTTGTTATCGGAAATAAGTTCTTTGGTGATAATTACACGGCTGTCCTTTTTTAAAGACGTCCTCTAAGCAAAGACATTGGGAAAACAATTTCATCATTAAACGGTGGCCTGCCATACTCTCTTGGATGACCAAAGATGGCAATTACAAAGAATTCTATCTGAGAATTCACTGCCTCGAGGCATAGACGTATTATTCTCTCTTTGTTTGCTGCCTTTCAATTGATTTTTTTTTTGTTTCTTTCGTGTTCTTTTTATTTTCCATTACTTTCGCTACTTGTCTGTATTTAGTCTTTTTTGTTTGTGATCGTTTCCTTTTTGTTCTCAGGTTTATTCGACATCTTTTTTTTTTTCCTGAAATGTTGAAACGGTGGAGTTTTGTTCAAGTGGGTTGGGGCAGGCAGAAGATTAAAATGACGGAAATATTAATTATTTACTTTAGCTGGAAACAATTTTTAAAACCAAGCTTCTATCTTGCGATAGTTTAAAAGATTTTCTGATATGGATTCGTTTGTTTGGTTTGAAATTTCTTTGTGATTGTTTTCTTAAAATCATATTATATGAATGAGGAAATGTTAGTAATCGCAAGAAGTCTGATTTGGTTTGTGTGTACGCAGAGATAACGAAATAAAGTGCACTTTCGACAACGTGTAAATTGAAATAGACAATGATATGATTTAACGAATAAGTGATTAGACAGTTAAACAACCGTATCTATCTAAGATGGCAAAGCGTTCTATCTTTTTTCATATATATCTGCTCGTGTTTGTTTCTACTTGTTTTTGTGTTCCATTACTCCTGGCCATTGCAGCCTCAAACTCTCTTAAATACCTCCTAAGATATTTTCCTTTATTACTTTTTAAGAAAAAGACTTTTTTTTAAACCCTCCTGATGTCTGTATTCAGATGGTTTTATTAATAACATCTAGATTCTAAGGATTATACACATTTTTAGCTGTTCCCACTTTATTTTAGATTTCTCGATGGAAAACAACGGTGGTGTCATAAATAGAATTCATCCTGACCATATCTATTCTTTGATGTAACTTTTTAACTTGACTTCAAATAAAGACGCTTCTGTTGTTCAATTATTGACTGTGATGGCGAATTCATTACAAATTCTAATCGCAGTGTTGTGAAAGGTCACATCAAATTCTGTTTAGCCCATGACGCAGTATTGGTTGATCAACTTTAATCCAAAAATCGGAAAGCATTCATCTCTAAATCCCATTAGGTGTGAAAAAAGAGAACTACAATCAATGCAACCCCCGAAAGTCACCTATGGAGCTGAAACATGGAACCTAACTAAAAGATTGACCCTCAGAACTGTGAACTATGCAATGTGCATAGGAGAGGATCATGCTCAGGTGGAGGGATTACGTGACAATACAGCACATTAGAAAGCAAAGTGGTCACAGGTATAGAGACTGTAAGAAAGCTGGTCATGTTTCTAGAATGTTACACAGACGACAAACTCTCAACGAAGATCCTTAGAGATAATATGAACAATTATGGACGATTGAAAAAAAAAACAGATGGTGTAACGAACAAGAAGTGTTCAGAAAGTATGGTAGATCTGACTGACGAATCTTGGGGGTGTTCAATATCCTACGACGTACGTTAAAATCTGCTGCTGCTGCTGATGATGATGATGATGATGAGGATGATGATGACGACGACGATAGCACAGCAAGTCCAGCTGATATAAATATCCTGGCGGTGCTACTTTGCTCCATAGTTACCCAGATCATACTATTCTTCCCCGTATCAATAGTTTGTAATATTTTTTCTACCGTAATAATGCATTTCCTCCGGTATACCCTTTGCTAAACATAGGGCTGCGTTTTGGTCTCAGTTGCAAGTAAGTTTCCCCGAATGGAGTTGCTAGCTCCAAGATTGACTGTCCCATAGGTTTAAAGTGCTCCGACTACTCAGCTATTTACCTATTGCTTGGAGATGTGGATTCATGCTTTTTCCAAGCGGAAAACTATTCCCCCTCCTCTTCAGCACCAACCTGCTCTTGATTTAGATTTTTTCCCTTCTCTTTCTTTCTTCCTTTCTTTCAACGTATTCTAAACCTTTGCTCTCCTTTCTTCCCTTCCTTGCTCACAGATAATAAAATAGATGTTTTGAATTTGTATGATTACGTTAACTTTCATCCTAATCCAATGGTTGTTTTCTTGTTTTGTTTTTGGTTTTCTTTTCTTTTTTTTTTTTTTTTTTTTTTTCATCGCAACTTTCTCCCGGGATGATTTCCCTCCAGCGATGAGACAAAAAGTGTTTGATGGAAAATGAAGGAGAAGATTTCGAAAAGAAGTGGGGGCAGTAATGGAATCCATGTTTTTTTTCCAATGCTATCTCTCGTCTTTAATTCCTTTGATTCTTTTTGTTCTTTATTTCCATCTCTACTTTTTCTTCTCTCACTTTCATTCCTTTGCATTTCTTCGTTTCTTTCTTTTTTCAGTTCACAATTCTTTTTGTTGTTTTTCCTATCTCATTCAGTGTTCTTTATCCCATCCTCTCTTTCCCCCCTCTCTCTCTCCCTCTCTCTCTATGTATGTATCTATCTCTCTCTCTCTCTCTATATATATATATATATATGTATAAATATATATATGTATATATATGTATACATACATATATATATATATGTCTCTCTCTCTCTCTTTCTTTCTCTCTCTCTCTCTCACTCACTTTCAATTCATTTCATCTTTCCCTTTACTTCTTTGGTTCTTTCCTTATATATTCACTTCTTTGTACTGCTTCGCAGTCTTGTTTTTTTTTTCCTTTTTATTCTTCCCCTTTCTTTTTCACGTGTTTTCTTCGCACTGTTTCAATGTCTTCTCAATTTCTTTTTTTCTTTCTTCATCTCCCATCATTCTCTTTCTTCTTTTGTCTTCTTGTCATTTCCTTCGCAATCTTTCATTCCTTTCCATTTCCTCTCAGTTACTTTCATTCTTTTTTTTTTCCTTCTCTTCTTTATTTTTTGGTTGTCTCCCCTTTTACTCTATTTCACTCTTTGTACATTCCCCATCAGTCTCTCTCATCCCCATTATTGTTGTTCCTTTCATTTCCTCCTCATTCAGGCCCCGACTTTTCACCAATTTTTCACAACGTTCTTTGCATTCCCACTGTGACTCTTCCCATCTCAACAGAATAACAGTTTCCATGACAACAAATCCAAAGAGAGGCGATGCCAGCCTTAAACCTGCGGATCTTGACAAAGCCAAGCTCCATTTAATCCTCGACTTCTAAGTCTCTGTTTATAACCTTCAACTGTCGTTTTGCGCAACACATGACAAATTGGAACCGTTTTTTCTTTATTTATTTCTCATATTGCCTCCGTTCTTTGTGTGTTTCCATTTTCTTTCCAGATAGCAAACATTTTTTTCCTTGCTTCCATCGCCTTCCGTGTTGTGCTTTTCAAAACACCACCTGATTCGCAACTCCAGATGACAATCAGGGGTTAGGTTCACGACAAAATTGAGTTTATCACGTATTTTTGTCTCGAGGAGCGTTCAACGATCCTCAAAAATATTAGAAATGGTTATCCTTCCCGTCTTAAGATTGCCACCGTCCCAGCTGCAGAATAACCCTGGCACTAACCCTAAGAAATATTAACCCTTTCCCTAACCCCTACCTAAAAGATACAAACCCTAACACTAGCTATCTGGAAAGGTAACAACTATCCAATATTTTACACAACTCCAATTTTCATTCAACTATCATTCTTCGAATGACTGTCCTCCTGTATGTATATGACGGGGTTGGGATTAGGGTTTGGAAGCATGGCGTATATCCCTCTGGATTTGCAGAAAGGTACCTATGGACCACAGACTTGTTTTTGTGTTTGGTTTTGGGAAGACCTTCTCCCAATTATATTTTGGTGTCTGCGTTCGTACTCACGCTGATGATGAATATTGTACATCTATCCATCTATTTCTATGAATGTATTTAAGAAACAGGCATTATTTTGTTCGAAAGAATGAATTATATAAAAACTCATCTGAAATGATTTCCCGATGTTACAAGGTTGATATATCATTAATTGGTAAATGCATTGCCACGTCGAAGCCGCAACCTATCAGTGCCAGGGTTCGATTCCTGCGGCAGCCCCATTTTTTTAATTCTATTTACGTCGTCCTAATTGAAAAATATATTAACTGTGTAACGACGACGGGGAATCATTTCTGATAAGTTTATCTATACACACACAAATATATACAAATATATATATATATATATATATATATATATATATATATATATATATATATATATATATATATATATATATATATATATATATATATACGTACATACATATATATACATACATATATGTATATACATATCGATCGTATCTTTTGTAAAATATCCCCACCTACTGAAATTAAGTCTCATCCAAGAGTGTGTGATGGCTTTGCTCTTATAATAAGGTATGATTCTGATTTACTGCTCCATATAGCAACTTTGGGATCGATCCACGTCAAAATTCCGTTTATCTTTTTATATCAATGAGTGTTTATCAATTGATTGACAGTGAATGACTCGAATGGCATGTGTAACATTTATCCATTTCAATATAAAAGCCCTGTCCATTGCAAGTGAATCATAGCAAGTTATACATTGAGAGTAATTCAATGCAATATAAAAGTCTTGACTCACAGATAAAACTAAAATGCTGTAGAACTACACTTATGAATACTTCTGTAATCTGTGCTTGATAGTTAACAATGAAAATATTCTACCACAGTAAACTCCGCACCATAATTAAAGTTGACTATTCCAATTCTGAAAATAAAGTTCTAAGCTGTGTCAATTGAATCATTCTAATTTATTAACCATCAGAGTTGTCTCATTCGGAGTATCATTCTTGTTTAGTAAGAAAACAACAGCAAAAAATGTATAGTAAGATGATGCGAATAACAAAAACAGCATATAATTTATGGAAATCAGACTCACCAAGAGCAAAGAACTCTTCCAAATTATCTTTCAATATTAATAATGATTTATCTCTGTGAGTTTTTTTAAGGTTTAGCGGGTTTGTTTTTAGGAATTTCATGACTTCTTTGTTATAGAATGTTCTATCACTGGTAGGACATTTAAAGGCTTTGAAAGTATGATAATTTCTAGAGGAAATGCTTGATTATGCAGGAGGCTGTAAGACCTCAAATACACAATCTCTAACCATTGACACAGTAATTCGAGAGTTGTATTGTCTCGTAATGTCATGAAAGATTTTATTCTGTTAACATAGGGCCCATTTTTTCCAATATTTTAATGTTTCCTATTGGTTTGGGATGAGATGATCTCGTCGGTGTCGGAGTTGAAAAGTCTCTTGAAAGTGTTCGAACCGGCATAATGTCTTCAGTTGAAATCAGACTTAAAATTAGTCCAACTTCAATAGCAGACACCTTTGCTGATAAGTAAACAGAAGCTTCAATGATAACAAGTTATATATATATATATATATATATATATATATATATATATATATGTATATATATATATATAGTGAACTTTTTTTTTTAAAAAAGCAATTACATTAGTAAATATTTCTCTCTTTGTGTTACTTTCTATGATGTACGAATCGATAAAAGTCTTATTGGTCACTCAGTAGAAACCGTCACTTGCCAAATGTCTTTAACCACTATGCTGTATTGGGGACGATCAATTAAAAAAAAATTGAAAAAGTTGTATCAAATGAACAATTTTATATCTTTCGCCTTTTGCTGGACCATGATCACGGAAAAGTTATCATTTTCTTAATCACATGCAAACACTGCCGGACACAGAATCAGACAGCAATATAGCATACAGTTGCATTATAATTTGATCCCATCCTACAAAAAAACTATTCGGGGAAATTCTGGAAAAAATAAAAATCATTTTTTTTCTATTTATGATGAGAACTTGATGTTTAACTTTCAAGCCGTTAAGTTCCATTAGTGAAGTCTTCACATGTGACAAGTACATAGATAGTGAGCCAGCCAGACCCACTTAAAAATTGAAGAAACCTATTTTGATGTTGATTGTGACAGTTTTGGTTGTCAGTTTCTTATTTCGATGTAACAAACAAGTATAAACATTGATTGTCTTTAAATCATATTTCTGCATATATCATCTGTCTTCTGGTTACACGGGAGAACATCTTTTGGAGAGAAGGAGTATTTTCAAAAGAAATATCAAGAAAAGTTTAGCTACACTAGGATCAAGGTAGAAATGTAAATAACAGAATTCTTCTATCTACACAAGATGATTAAAAAACAACGTATCTCATTCCAATTCCTTCATTTGTTGTTCCTGTAATAAGATAAGTCGATCTGAGGTGATAGAATGGATTCGTCCTTAATTTTTGCATCCATTAATCTTGAATGAACGGTCATGACGTCACTGAGTTTGGTGTGGTCATCATCATTGCTTCGAGAGAGAAAAATTAAGTCAAAATTCAATGAGGGGAGTTTAAGAATATCTTTTAGAAACAGAAAAGCAATCTTTGCAAAAGAAATACCGAGAACTCACAAATGCAAGTTAATACGACATGACGTCATGGCCTCTCTCTCTCTCTCTCTCTCTCTCTCTCTCTCTCTCTCTCTCTCTCTCTCTCTCATTTTTCAATCCAAAGGTCTTAAACTCTATAGGGTGACGAATTCATGATAATGAAGTTAACTGAGTTTGACAAAAAATCAAATCTTATATTGTTCAAAATGTTTTTCAGACTATTAAACTCATGATTTGGATTGCATTGGTGCGTACGATACATTTGTCCATTCTACAACCTTCCTCAACTGTGCAATCCATAAGAAATTATGATGAGAAAAAGTGGTATTCCTTTCGAAAAGTGACAGAGGATAGAGTATCTTGACTCAATAAAAATATCATCTTGCTGTGGAATTTGAGAATGTTCCTATGTAATTTGATCTTCTTTCTTTCAAGGGCATATTTTTATTGGCCTTTTTTTTCAGGTTGGACTAAATATAGGACTATAGACATAAATGGGTTGTGTATATAAGTAAGGGATTTTTGACATTAAAGATTATGACTTTAGGCAAATCAAGGCCACATATCGGGCCAAGTTCCATTAAAAGCATTCAAAAGACAAAGAAAGCCATCAGAATTAATGCAGTTAGATTGAATTCCGAGTTAGAATGCACTGGATGTAAAAGCATATTGCAAACGAATCACCGTTATCTGTTTTTAATTCTATACCACTATGACGTTATCAGGATTAATTTATTCTACTACTGCCATTTCCTGGATAATTGCTCCATGGTTGTTCCATGGCAACCGTCGAATCAAAAGTAGTGGGAAGTAGTTGATCATGTATATTGGCAGTTACCCAGTCATAAGTTGTCCTACGGGGACAATTGTTCCAGGAGCAGTTGTCCTAATACCAAATGAGTTATCCACCAGTGACTGGAAACACAACTGACCTAGATGTTGAATTCATATGATTGAACAAATGTACAACGATTCGGTTTAGCTAAACTGACGGACGAACAACTAGGGTTCGGTTGAAAATTATACTTGCTTACTTTGCAAAATCGAGTACCTTGCTGAATACTTTAAAATTCTGAAAACTGATAATCTAAGAGTATTTCCCTGGGTCAAATTGGTAACCACAGGAAATTTAGTGGCGATTGCTCTTGCTGTCCTTGCGTTATGCGATGACAAACAAACAAATTAAAAGACGTTTGCAGAATCATCATCATCATCATCATCATCATTCTTTTAACGTCCGTTGTTGGACATGAACTTTCTCCAGGATTTGCCACATTTCTCTATCATGAGTGTCGCGGGGCCAGTATTTCTTGAATCCAGTTCATCTCTCCATCTTGTGCTCTGTCGGACTCGGTTTTGCATGTGATCTATGGAGATCCATGTTGTGAGAAGTGATGTCCATCGGTTGTCTGCCATCCTTGCAACATTGCCTGCCAATGGCCATAGTTTCTATGATGTCACAGAAACCCGTTTTCTTCCTGATATATTGTGATGTCTTGTGATCTCTCCATGTAAGGTTGAGCACGATTCTCTCATGTGCACGTTGCATACTTCTCAGTTTGCAGGTCTGTCTCTTGGTAAGGTTCCATGTTTTAGCTCCATATGTGACTATCGGGAATGTTCCTCCATCAGGAATCACTATGAGCTCAGAAAGGGATTCTATCGTTATTTGATGGTTCATGAATACACAGTTCAAGGCTTTCATGAATTTGGATTTAAATAACCATCAAAATCTGAACTTTTGGGATCTACATAATGGTTTGTCAACCTTTCCCCCTTAGCGTCTCCTTTTAGTTATTATCAAAGCAATCCCTACTTTTGAAAGAAAGAAAAAAAAACTCTTAATGAAACTAAAATGACTTTCTGCTAAAATTGCTTCTCCA
Source organism: Thysanoteuthis rhombus (assembly GCA_963457665.1). NCBI lineage: Eukaryota > Metazoa > Mollusca > Cephalopoda > Oegopsida > Thysanoteuthidae > Thysanoteuthis > Thysanoteuthis major. The sequence goes on from OY735221.1 coordinate 9,172,289, forward strand.
GTGTGACACTTGTTCTTATTTATTTGCTGCAAGATTTCCAATGTTTTGATTGATATATCTTTTAGACTTACGCTTTCTCGTACACACGTATCAGTTTAACTTCTTTCCTTTGCCAACGGGACTTCCGCTGTACTAAAGCCACAATCAACCAGATATGAAACAAGAAAGCAAAGCAGTATTTCTGACATTTTAGACCACACGTTTGGATTTAGCTGTTAAGTCATAATTGACACCAGCAATTCAGTCAGAACAGCCTGTTCACTTTTTTTATTTGATTTTGCACTCTAGTTCAATATGTTTCACTCAACTGGCAGATTTCGTATCAAAGTCAAGAAATTGAAAGTGACAATCTATCACTCCCTTAGCTTGACTATAATCTCCTGGGACGATATTTTTTCCCCCGCTGAGAGTAACTGGTTCTTATACAGAAAACCATTAAACAATGTATAATATGAAAGATTCGCCATCACAAACAAGAATTGAACAACATTGGCGCCAAAATTTGAAATCACGTGAAAATGGATCTCAGTTTGAGGGTCATTTTCTTGGTTAGGATCCATATTTCAGCTTCATTGGTGACTAACGAAGACATATATACTTTTCTCATAGAAACTAATTTTGAACTCACTCCACAGAAAATGTCAACTTGGAGTGATTCTTAGCTTGATGTTTATTTTCAAAGATTAAATCGCACTGGATGTTGTGGACGGGAGCTCAGTATCCCCACGATAGTTTTGGCTGAGATTGTGTACGTCTACTCTATACTAATGCCGCTGAAAAAGTACGAATTTATTTCTTCCTGAAACATTGGTAAAAAGCAGGGAAGTTGGAGCCCTCGTCCTTTACAGGTCCGTCTTGGCTGTTGGGGTAGCAACTTTATCTTTATCATCATCATCATCATCATCATCATCATCATCATCATCATCAGGAGCCTTTTAGCAGCTGCAGTTCGATATAGACCCCTTCCCAATATGTGCCAAACTTAATGAGCGTTGCAGAGCGAATACATTTGTACTTGTTTACTTCGTACTGCCACCTAATCTTTGCTTGCTACAGTTTTGCTTATGATCTTTTGAGATCCACATTGTGTACTGTGGTGTCCAATAGTGGTCTGAAATTCTTGCAACTTGATCAGCCCATTGCTATTTGAGTTTTCTATCGGAACCTATGATATAACTGACCCCTTTTCAAATACCCTGAGCGGTTTGTGATCTCTTTGTGAGATTTTTAGCATGATTTTTTTCTGTACATGCTGTATAGCTCTCAGTTTGAGGACCAATTTTTTGGTAAGGTTCCATGTTTCAGCTCCATAGATAAATATTTGGAGTAGGGGAATGTATGCCCTTCCAATTCTTGTTTTTAGAGGTTGTTTGCTATACCGAAAGCTTGCCAACATTAAGTAATTCTTTGCTTGATTATCCTTCACTTGGTGCCGCAGTGGGGGCGAGGAATCCCCCAAAAGAGTCTCGGCTGAGGTTGATCACGTTCACTCCTCAGCAATGCCTTTAAAGAGAGCAAGAATCTTCCCATTCCTACCCCGCTGGTAAATATCAGGGCAGTTGGAGCCGTCTATTCCAGAAAGTCAGTCCGTCTCAGGCGTCGGGTTACCAACTTACACCTCGCAATATCTATTTACTAGTGATACTGCAATGCAGTTCAATGCTCTACGGGGAGTTTTTACGGCAATAAACAACAAAATCACATTACTTTGCATAATTAACGAAGCGATTGATTGTATAAAGTTTCAGTTTTCTTGTTAATAAAGAAGATTGAAACTATAATTGTTTATGCTGGGTAACTTCGTCTTACAAGATCTTTGACAGTTTGACAGCTTGTCATAACAAATGGACCGACCCAGAGACCGACAAGGTGACCAGGGGGCATCAAAACTCAATGGCATAATAAATTAACTATCGGATGGGTGAGGCATGTTGACACCTGGACATATATTTCCTTAAACCAACTGTTTTGACATTATCGGTTAAAGATAAGTAAGCGATGCAAATTACAGCGAAGCGTCGATTTGAGTCAGGGTTATATCCTGGTAGTAAAGACGCAACTCGATCTCGACGTAAGACGAATATCAAAAAGCGAAGTGAAATATACACACTGCACAACATCAGATGTCATGGCAAGTATATATTCAACTAAAACACACACCGTGCTTGCTTCTCCTAAGAGGAAAGAACAAATGGCATCGATTACAATTTTTTTTCACTATGTCAATAACTGATCCTAGCAGGGTGTCTGCGCATTTACCTTCTGTTTCATGTTTTTTTCCCCTTAGAGAGCTTGGGTCAAATATAACGCATATACAGTAATTTCGTCTGCCAACTAACAATAATATGACAAGAATTTTCCTCATTCGAATTGAGTTATGGAACTGCAATAAGTGAAATTCCTGTCACCCTCAGTTAATCGGTTTTAAGGTCTTACACGATAGGACATAAGTCGGTCAGGCGCAAATTGATGTATGTCGACCTATAAAAGGTATTGTTTACAAGATCTGCCTTCAGAATCGAGGGGGGTGGCTACTGCACATTGCAGCTCATATGAGTCCCATGACTGTCCATATAAAGCTTTGGTACACGTCCCTTAAACATAAGAACTGCGCATTGAGCCATGTGTATCATTTGCATAGTTCTTTTTTTTCTAAAATCGTCAACCATAGTGTCAGTAAAGTTTTCTACTCTGTTTAAGCTGGCTTGTTTAAGTATTTATGTATGTATCGTAAGAAAGCTGAAGATTTAAGCATTTACACCTTATTATAACTAGAAAAAAACGCTTCTTTTGGCTTTTTAGGAATGATATCCATTGATAGGTTTTCAGTTTAGGGTGCAGTTTGGTAAAGAAGCTTATGCCAAGTTTGACTCTATGATTTGTGCTCAGCAGTAGTCACGCTTGTCTTTTGAAAATTCGGGCTTCTGTCGTTATCAATTTGCGTTCATGAATCGTTTCTGTGAAGATCTTTAAAAACTTAGAAGTGAATATTTCTTTTTTTTTTTTTATTTGTTCATTATCCAAAACTGGAGTTGAATTTATTTTTCTACTGTGATAAAAACAAGAACAAAAAAAACGGTGTGTAAAAAATCACATCCCTCAATCGTATTTGATCTCAAAACCAACTGATTATCAAGGAAGCTGTCTTACTGGAATACAAAATTCATTATACAAATATGCGCTGTCTCATTTGATTCTAATAAATAAATATCGTCATTATCAGTCTTTTAACGTCTGTCATAAAAAAAATAAACCTTCTTCAAGATTCGCTACACTTCTCTATCCTGGGCGTCGTTGAGTCAATACTTTCTGAATTTGTGTATTTTGTCTCTCCGTCAAGTATCCTGCCGGCCTCGATTGCAGGTGTGATCTCTGGGGATCTAAGCTGTGAGTTGTGATTCCTATCGGTTGTCTGCCATTCTTACAACATGGCCAGCCAATTGCCATTTAGATTTTCTAATGGTTTTCCTGATGTATCGAACTCCTGATTTCTCCCTAATATACTGTCTTATCTTGTGTTCTGTTTATTATATACACAATACAAAATTTGCTGTAATCATCTTCACTCTGGATAGAAATGGAGTTGAGTTCGACCCTGGGGCTGCAAGTGTTATTTCATTTTTTTTTTTTTCCTTTCTTCCCTCTTTCAATGTTCAAACTCCTGGGGATTGGATAAAGGGACAATGAGAAATTGAATGGTGCATTGCATTCATTGGGAAGAAATTGAGGAAGGGCGAAAACAAAGAAATGATTGCTTTATTGTCGAGTGACAGGTTACCCGATGCGTTCATAATAGCGTACACAAACCTTTTTTCCGTGAGGTTAATTATAGTTCAATGAATGACCGAGACGATAAATTTAAAGTCAAATTGAGACGCCCTCAACATCCCATATTTAATTAAGGTGTCAAAGCGCACAAATCTTTCTTTCTGTTGCCAACATCTTCACGGTCGTCGCTCTTTCTAACAGCTTTTAAATTAATGTACAACAAGTTTTTTGTAGTTTTGAGATGATTCTTTATCATTCGAGGATCTGTTATTGGTTTCGATGGTATTGTTAATTATTTTTCTCGTTATTTAGACCATCCATAACAGTGGCTCGTGAATCTTATTGTCTGATGACACGACAAACTATCCATTTTCTCTGCACACCGAGAGCAAAAATGAAATGAATGAGACCATAACATTTCAGTAGTTATGAACAAAACTTCTATATCAGTATACTGATGTATGAATTCATCGTCCTCTTTTCATTTTGATTTGAGGGTGGGGATCTCACATAATCTAGCAATAAAACCATCAGATTGGTGTATTTTTGATTGAAGTAGAACATAAATAATACCCATACTGGATTTCTCTAATTTTTACAATCGGTACACCTTTTCCACATTGTACCGGAAAGGCTTCGATTATTTTCTTTTACAGACACTAAGTTATTTTTACAGTCATGTGCATCCGTAGCACACAGCAGGCCAAACATAAAACATTATACGCCCCTGCAACGTACACATTCAAGACTTGAAAGTAACAACCACACGTTTAGCGATGGCACACTATTGTATAGTTTGAGAACCCATCAACAGTTGGAACACTAATGCGTTGTGGTTCGTCACTTGATAGAAACCGTCTCGTGATAAGGTCTTTTGGAAGCATGTCGTATTAGGGAATCAAATGTAAAATTCAAAATAAAGGGTGATCAACGAATTAATCACTTTTCTTGCCTTTTGTTGGCTAACGATGACTAAATAAGTTTGAATTTTCGGAAAAAAATTGTTTCACAAACTAAGCGACCCGTTTAGCAAAGATTGATACGGGAAGTAATTTTTTTCAAGGGGAAATAACAAAGAGTAAAAATTTCAGTGCAGTCTGTACGCACGATACATACGTAACAAACCAGCCAAGTGGGTAGGCTTTAAAACTGAAAGAAACTATTATGAAGTCAGTAACAGATAACGGTTTGTAAGCTTTTAGATGCAACCGTAATTTTCACACAATGTTATTTCAAGACTTGTGTGTATATACAATCAGCTGACTCGGCGTTCTACCAGAATTCAATTTAGGCAGACAAGAAAGAAAAAGAATGCTGCCTTCAATATCAGGCAGAACTTGTCAAGCGTGGATCTAAAGGAAGTAGCTTGTGAAACAAGAGATACAAAGTGCTCTCCCAGGAATGATTTTTCTGTGCCATATAACATCTGGAGCAGGGATGAGGAGGATGAGCTAAGTAGGGAGCTATACTAAGCATCACATAGATGGAGAAGTCAAACAAATAAAAAAAATACTTTTGTATGACAACATCAGGGCAATTTTCAATAAACTAGTGATCAAAAATGTTGAGTGGATGCCCCACAAGGAGGCAATCTAAATATATTCGGGGGAAAACTTAAAATTTGTATGAACAAAGAACAATCTATGGCGAAAATGAGAAGATACCAAGTAGATGACAAAAAACGACTCAAATGACTCATACAAATTAGAGCCCAAAATAATGAGCATTTGCAATAAAATCAAGCACAGCAGTCTCACTAAATGACCGAGCTTGAAAATACGAATCGCACAATCGTAGCCATCAAAATCACGAAGGGTTATATCCTCTCTTATATTACACGTGTTTGTGTGTGTGTTTATGTGTCTGTGCGTTCAAGCCCTCCAGACCTAACTGTTTTGTCTAAAGATTTGAAATGTAGCACTCCGTTTGATCCCTATCTAATTTAATTTGGGGGGGGGGGAGATTTTGGGTTTCTACGGGTCTTTATCTCAGATTTATCAATAGCATCTAGATTTTCTAGATTATCAGTATTACAAAATGTTTTTTTTGTTTTCACTCTATTTTTAGACGTTCCCTGTGGAAAACTCCACTGATGTCATAAATAGAATTTGATCTGACCATATTCATTCTTCGATTAATTTTTTTTCACATAACTTCAAATTGAATGCTATCGTTATTCAATTATCAGTTGTGATGGCGAGCTTATTATATTTTTGATGATATTATAATTCTTAGTTGTACAATTATAACTTGCCATTTTCAATAAAAAGAATTTATAACTTGATTGAAATTAATCGGCGACGATTTAGAAAAGAGAAGTCATTTTTTTTTCTTTTTCGATTTAAAACTCAGAATTTTGGTAAATGTCTGAATGAAACATTAAATCATTGAATATTCTCAACACCAAAATTACACGGTCATAAAATCCATGGAGAGTTCGAGAAACACTGATTCAGCCCTTTACTGTACTCGATCCCCTTAAAGTCCAGTAGAAACCGGAAAAATTAAGGCAATCTTTGTAGTATTCACAGGTTCAATGGCCTACAGTATCATACTCCCGTCAAAAAAGAGTTCATCGCTGAAATTTCTCAAGTTTTCATACCGAATCGATCGAGACAGGCAAGATATAAATCATATTATTTTATGCAGGTATATTCTCGGGGTTATGTATGCAAATTATGATTAATGCATTGTAACGGACACTGGCCTTCATATATATATATATATATATATATATATATATATATATATATATATATATATATATTGTGTCATCCAGACAGGTGTTTCGTTGTATTACAACCCTTCAGTGTCCATTCCATTATCCCATCCAGTACCACGAGGTAGGATCGAAACCATCGTGTAAGACCCAGGACTGGTATCCAATCTCTGCTCCATGGAACTGGACAGTCAGGGAGGTTGAATTTAAGTGGTATATTTATTTACGCATATATTCCCAATCCACAAGAGTGCTGTAATCTTACATTGGAAGAGCATATCGCATATATATATATATATATATATATATATATATATATATATATATATATGTGTGTGTGTGAGTGTGTGTGTGTGTGTGTGTGTGTGTGTTGCATAAACCTTTTAACGACATGAACAAAACTAGTTAAAGTTTATTAAAATATAATATACCTCAAAACCATAACTGGAGAGTTTGACTTTCTTTTTTTGTATACGTATTTTTAAATTTATTCAGCCTATGTTGCAGAATTCATCCATCTATTTTCATATATATATATATATATATATATATATATATATATATATATATATATATATATATATATATATATATATATATATATATAGTGAGACCGAGAGAGAGAAAGTGATAATTTTAACAAGTAGTGACATAGCTTTATAGCTGAGGTTACCACAGCCAATGACAGACTAAACGTCCTGATTTGAAGTAAAACAAAAACCCAACAGTGATGAGTGACGCATAAGAAGATAGTATATCTCTGAATTTTTAGATGAGGTATTATTATTATTTCTATTACTATTTGGACTATCTTCATCTTGGTTTTTTATCATACAATGTTCCGGTCGTTGTACTCTACAGCCTTCATCAGGTATCATATGGTAGGTGTGGGGAAGTAACGAACCGAACCCTTTATTTAAAGGATAGGGGTATATTGACTGCACTCCCTTCTTAGCATTAGTATTATTATTATTATTGTCTGACACTGGGATTGAACCAAGAACCATCAGATTACTTTGCAGTAAATTTGTCTGATTCTGTAACGACTATGCTATGTGCCCATGTTACAACCCCACCCCCATCAGATGATGCCTGATGAAAGCCGTAGAGTACAACGGCCAAAACGTTGTATGATAAACAACCAAGATGAGGATAATCTGAGTAATAATAGAAATAAGCATAAGAAGCTGTTATGTAACTAATGTCAGGCCGTGTTCGGGGGACCAATTTAATTTTAGAAAAAGGGATGATGAATGAATCAGTTCTTTATCTAGCCTTTTGTTGGACAGTATTCACCAAAGAAATTCGCAATTCTTAAAAACAAGCAGGCAGGAACAAAGTGAGGGATCAATTCAGCATAAAACTACATTGCAAATCCTCCCACTATAAATAAGAGGGGAATTTTAAAAACCAACTCGTTTTCAGACATATTAAGGAGTGAATGTTCAACATTTCAGCCCTCTAGCTACATTTATGCAGCTTGTACGCAGGATACATATACATACAAAAAAAGCCAATTTAGATGTGATTTTTAGAATTTTTAATTCAGAGGTCACTCTGAAATTCAAACATATTTTTTCAAATTTCCTAATAGGCTATACTGTACTTTGAAACATGAATTTTTCCTAAAAATACCGTCAACTCTGGACCTAGTTAGAAAAATAGATAAAAAATGATTTTTTTAAAAACACCTCAATTGTCAACCATACATACATAGCCGGGAAAACCAGCTTGAAAATTGTGAGAAACCTATCTTCACAGTTTTGGTGACAGATCTGGTTGGCAGTATATAGACTAAACGGAAGAGTAAAATGATTCCTGTCTCTTTAGAGAGGAAAAAAAATAAGAAAAAGACTCACACAGCACGCTCTTTCGAAAAAAAATGCGATAAATGACACATTTCGACACGTAAAGTCAAAAACGTCGTCACAATGTTGGAAATCAGTTAAAGAAGAGACATCACATGACAAAGTTTTTATTTGATCGCGTGATTCTGGGAGGCGCCTGTACTTTGGTGCTGTCTTTACATGCTTATAGCATTGTATGATACACATTCAGCATATGGCATCTAATCATGTCAATTCTGGAAGTCAATAAGATTTGACCAAGGCAATGCATAGAACAGACCGGTTGCCCGAAGCAAATACTGCCTGATTGCAATTATTTCGTACAGAGCTACTCACGAAAACACAACCAAATACTGAAGCTTCTCACCGAGACAGCAAATAGAAATTGCGAAACTGCCGACCAAATTTTGATTAAAACGCCTATGAAGATAAATTGTGTATTACAGAAGTATTATAGGGACTGTTTTTGAAATAAAAACCATAAATCATCGTTGTTCAGTGGTTTATAACGATTGAAAGATTGCAGATTTAGAACTTTTTTTTCTCTTTCCATTTACGTTTGCCTTACGGGATAAGCGTCCAGATATTGCCATCTGGTAGGTCAATTAAAAAACTGTTTCACATTGTTGAGTTGACAGTTTGCTTTGGGAACAATGTCGACTTGGTTTGTCAACATAAGCTGTAAAAAAAAAAGTAAGATTTGCTAAAAGAATGTAGAAACTGCGACTGGCTAACGAGTTCAGTAGCATATCTCTTAATGAAGGCAATCTGTTCTGCAAAACGTCTCGTTGGATGGAAACTCGTTATAAATAATTATACCTACCAGACTGAATAACCGCCCCAACGGGTGGAGTAGATTAATGTCCAGAAAAAAAGAATTTATGAAATGAAAAGATAGATTGATTGAAATCAGATAGCATTTAGCTTCTTTTTTTTTTTCAATTAGAATCACTGGAAGAAAAACAGAACTGAATCCATCAATTCAAATTATTATCATTATAATTATTATTATTATTGTTATCATTATTATTGTTGTTGCTTTTGTTGTTGTTGTTGTTGCTGTTATTTTAATGCATTTTCATACTAGTTACTGGGTAGTCATCGCTTGAGAATGATTGCCAGCGAGTCCCCTTCAGTCTCCAGCCTACCTTTTCGTACTCTCACAGTCCACAGTTGTAGTGTAGATCACTCTCCCGCGCTGATAACAGTAAGTCTCTTCGGGTCACCAGTCCTTTTCTCCAATCATCTTCACTTATAACAGCATCGCTGTGGTTTGCACCTTCTCCACCATACTTTTGTTTTTAGGATATTGCTTACGGCTGGGGATCATGAAACGCATATCCCAAGCTCTTTTCACAATATTTGTGCAGTCTCCTGTAGTTCTGTGGTGAGTATAGTCTCAAACTTTCCTCTTATCTCCAGTCCACCCAACCTTGTATTCAGTGTCTTTAGTTCATTTCCAAGTGCACCTTCTATTACTGGCACTACCCTGATATTCATGTTCCACACCTACCTCAGTCCCTTTGTCAGGTCCTAATATTTATTTAGCTTTTTCTCTCTTTTGTACCAACTCACTGATCTGCAGGCACAGCCATGTCTATTGTCTGGCAGGTTCTCCTTCCTTTGTCCATTATTACCAAATCTGGTCTTTTCGCTTGGATGGGGTAGTCACTTTGAATGTCGATGAATAATTTATTGCTTCTATTTTCCTCGGTTTGTGCTGATACTATGTGTCTGCAGGGTCGAATCCCATTTATTCGATCAGTTCCCAGTCTATCACACTTGCTACCCTGGGGTGTCTGTCTGTACTCTTACTGGGTTAGTAGACAACATTTACTAGTCATGTGGTTTACGGCCTTATCCTCTCCTCCTCATAGGCGGCATTTGCCGTTTGTTTGGGTTCTGTCGATTCACGCCCTATCGTGATGCATTTGTTCTGGGTTGCTATGATGAACAATTCTAGTTCTCTCTTCACGTTTCCTTTGCGTAGCCATGTCCATTATCTCCCGTATGCAATTTATAGTGTAAGTGATTTGAATTTTCTCTCCTCATTTTTCTTCATTTTTTTTTCTGTCTGCTGTGCTGTACTTTTGGCTTTTTGGACGCAGACTTATATGGTAATGTCTCCTCTAGCGCCTTCTACTATCTTCACGTACAGTCTACCTGTGTCAGCTCCGAGAAGTGAAGCTTTGTGCATTGACATAGGCTTTCTCATTTGCCATTGACCAGACTTTCTTTTTGTTCATCAAGGGAATGAACCTGTATATCTTACTACCATCATTGCCAATGTCCTTATTTCTTTTATCAGATTTTTCGTATATAGTTTGATCACTAATATTTTTCATATCCTTCTAAAGGAATGTGTTTCTTATTTTCTCCTGTTTTATCGCATCACTTTCGAGAACTCCAAGGTATATTTATCGGTCCTACGTTGTCAATGCTCTGATTGTTCTATTGTCTGTTACATTTTCACACCAGTTGCCTGATGGTCACAGCTGGAGACAGAGTGACAATAAGTCTCCTCAAGCCTCCAGCTCTCTTCTCCACATTCTCACAGTCCACAGAAAAAAGTGATTTAGAGTTCCACACCAGTTGTCCGGTGCAAATCGCTGAAGGCTGAGTGACAAAAAGTCTCATCAGGTCTTAAGCCCTTTTGTTATCTCATCTCTTCCTCACCCATCACAGCAGTACTGTGATTCATATCTCCACCACCATTTTGGTGAGTTTTTTAGTTATTTTTTTTTTCCTTTGTGAGGCCACTGCTAACAGCTGGGGTGATAGGTCTCATATTTTAGCCCTTTCATCCATATCCATGCAGTCTTTAGCAGTGCTGTGATCTGCAAGTCCCAATCCTTCTTTTTACGCCTAGTTCCTCCAATCTCACCTTCAGTGTCTTTGGTACAGTTTTAAGAGCACCTAGTATCACAGGTACTACTTTGACTTCCATGTTCCACACCTTCTTTAGTTCTCTTGCCAGATCCTGGTATTTTTCCAGTTTTTGCTATCTTTCCAATTTACTCTGTAGTCTGGAGGCAAGGTCACGTCTATTATTTGTCAGATTCTCCTCTTCATATCCACGATTACCAGATCCAGTGTTCTTGCTTGGATGGGATGGTCACTTTGGATGTCAAAGTCCCAAAGTAATTTGCAGTTTCCATTTCCAAAGACTGTCTCCAGTTTGTGCTGGAACTACTTTCCAGCATGATTAAATCTCATTTGTTTACTCAGTTCCCTGTGAATCTCTGTTGCTACTCTATCGTGTCTGGGCTTTCTAGGCTTGTTGACTACATTCACTTGTTATGTGGTTTACAGTCTCATTCCTTACCCTACATTGGCGGCATTTGCTGTTTTGCCAGTGTTCCGTCGATTTTTGTGTCGATACAGTTTGTTCGGGGCAGCCACGATAAGCAATTTGTTTTTCTGTACAGGTTTCTTTTTTATCATCATTATTATTATTATTATTTTATTATTTTATTATTATTATTATTATTATTATTATTATTATTATTATTATTATTATTATTATTATTATTATTATTATTTAACAATTACTTCAAACACAATTTTTGTTACTTCTTTTTCTTTTCCACCGCTAAAATCAAGCTGGGTTCTCGTCCACAGTGAATGAATAAAACAGCATTGTAGATCGGAAGAAAGAATTTTCATGATTTCCATCTATCGGTCTTTAGATTTTTTATAAATTCATTTTTTGAACATCCATTCATTCTGCCATCGAGGGCGGGTCCAGATATTTGTATTATTTGTGCACTGTTTTCTAATATTGATCGAGCGCACGTGTGAAACCTTACAATGAACAAGAAATGTGACAAGTCAAACTTTTTTGAGAAATATGAATAAAAAAAAATCTACTATATTGTAAGATTCAAAAGAATTTTATACAAAAATCCCTTCCGTAACATTTACAGTATGTGACCATAATGCAATTCAAGGGGTAATTTTTAAATTGAAAGGTAACATTCAAACATGCATAAAGTTGGTTCGTTCTAATGTAATCATTTGATTATTCAAGAAAAACTATTTTAATTAATTTAAACAAATGTTCTTATTAAGTGTTCTCGTTTGCAATATTTTTCTATGCTTTAAGTGTAAATGCATCTTTTGTTAAAGAAAGGATCTCATTCAAAGCAGGAGCCGCTATTGAAAAATATTGAGAGCGAGGGAAAAATAACTCAGACTGCTCTAGCTCTTTTATAGTGAAGGGGAGAGTAAGAGCTACATTTATCAGAGAAGGGATCAGAGGGAGAGAGACTCTCTCTCTCTCTCTCTCTCCCCCTCTCTCTCCCCCCCCTCTCTCTCTCTCTCTCTCTCTCTCTGAACTGACATTGTCTTCAGTTTAGACTTTCAGACGCTCGAGGAGCAATCTAAGTACCCCGCTCCCTTTGACTCTGGCTGGAAAAAGTCATAGGTCAGTCGCAAGTTTTGTGCATAAAGCACGAAAATTGTTTGAAAATAAATTTTCCAGCGTGAATCAATCAACACCCCTGAAAATTTGATGGGTGATTTCCAAAATCTAACTTGATAAGAATCTACGTAAGGCTCGCAGAAATGCTTGCCGAAAATGTCACTGTGTTATATTAAGTAGCTTTAACAGTAACCAGTCACAGACGGACGGACAGACAGACAGATAGACATTTGGAGAATAAAAATAAGATGCAATTCCAGCGTCAAAATATGTAACAAAAAAATACTATTAATAGAAAGGGGCTTATTGAAGAGAGGTAATTGCAATTCACTTCTTAGGGGTATTTAATCTGAAATATAATATGTAAGATTTAAAATAAAATCTAAAATGAGATATTTTATGGTTACGTGTAAGTGTTGAAAATTGCATAGATGGTTCTTGATGAAATGATAGTGTTCATGTTTTTTACTTTATTTCTAATTCAAACCTGGAAATAAATGCGACATTTTATCTTACTGATCTTTCACTTTCGGTGGGAAAGGAAAATAATTTCACAGCAGAAATACTTCAGCAGCGAAAATAATTGCTATTAAGACCATTTTATTGGTTTATCAAATAAAATTATATGGCTTTAGAAAACTACTTTATTAAAAGTAAAATTTTAAAAATTTGGAAACAAAACATTGTAAGATTATATTCCCATGCATATATAGCCAAAATTGTGTAACTGATTCCACAGCTTATGCAGAAAAGATCATGTAGCCACAGTTTCATCTACCATCATTTCCCATCACGTTCAAGCTATGCACAAGATAAAGACTCTACTTAACTTATGGATACAAATAAACATGAAAATTATGTATCAAAAAGAAGATTAACCATATTTCATTTGATCAACCGTCTATTCGTATTCCTGGGTGAAAATAAATGCCTACAAAAGTAAATAATTATAAATGAAATAAAAATGGTTACAGCTGATTTTCTGAAATGTAGTTGTTTATCTCTTGTAAAATGGAAATATTTCGTTGATAGATATGTTGGGGGGCATAGTGACCTCTATTTAAGTGAACTTTCCTTATAGGACAAACTGCTGGACAAATATCTGACTGGAATAACTGGGATAAATCGATCACATGACTTTAGCTTACCCAACTGATAAGAACATATGTTATGCTTGCATCAGAAAGGAATAGGCATATGAAGGTCCCCCCATTGTGACAGAGAACAAAAACAACCTAGGTATATCGTCAAGTACTGTTGAAACCTCCCATGTTATTGGCAATGATATCAGATGACTGGTCAAAAGACGTCAAGACAAAAGGTGACTGCTCAATGAGAGATACAGCAAATTATGATCATGTTTGGTCAAAAAGCAACAGTCAAAAGGACAACACAGTATTCCTAATACTTGAACTGAATTAGCACTTATCAATCAATAAAAGTAATTAAGGAATAAAAAAAAAACTCAATATCCGTTTTAACTTGCAAATAGATGCTCAATTAAATTACCTTATTAGTGCTCATTCAGTTGAAGTATTCGTACTACAGAGTGTCCTTCTGTCTTTGATACCTTTCAACCTGGATACTAGTGTCTAAGCTTTGAGACTATAAGTGACTTAGTGTGAATGCTTCTGTTATTTAGTAGCACCTGCGTGAACTTAGACTGCATGGAACAATGCGATTATAAATTCTCTTTGAGTAAATTTGATTTTTTAATGACTTAATTTCTGTCTTGGTAGTCTTGCTCTCTTGCTGACTTTCTCTCGATCTCTTTATTTCTTATTCTCCCTTTCAGCTTTTGATAACAAATTACGGTAATGCAATTTGCAAAAATATCTTTTGAAAAAAATAAAAACTCTTTTCATTGTATAAACTATTTCTAATAAATGTTGTAGTTGCATTTGAATATTCAAAGTCTCTTTTCACATTTGATTACGCACAAACCTACTCACAATTCTCTCTTTCTCTCTCTCTTTCTCTCTCTCTCTCTCTCTCTCTATCTATCTATCTATCTCCCTCTTTCTCTCTCTCTCTCTCTCTCTCTCTCTCTGTATGTATGTACGTATGTGAGGATTGACGTACCCGGCGTGCAGAGGCGGGATATTTATTCCACCCCGAATCGTTCGCTAAATATCCAAGTGGGCCGGCAAAACTAATTCGCACGAGGAGAAATCAAATCAAATAAAAGATAGACTGAATATTTACAAGAAATCATTCATTCTATGTTCTGTAGATTCTACTTAAACAATTCTGTTCAATATATATTTATCTACAATTGTACATACTTTCATTTACGTTGATTTGTTCATACTTACAAGCTTATTCACGTAACACACAGACGGACAGAAACATACACACGTACACGTGCGGATACACACGCACACACAAACAGAAAATGGTCATGAATGTTTTAAGTTCATTTTTCTTAAATGATATTTTAATGTATCAGGCTCTGTAGATTTTGAACCATATGTATGTATATATATAAATTACATCGCAACCATATTTAAACTGACGAGCACACGAACCATTAATGAAATCATAGATGAAACCAGAAATTTTACAGGAAAAGAAAAACCTTAAGCCACCGATAACAACAAGAGAGGAAATTGAAGAGACTGAGCTGAATAAAATAATCAAGTAGGAACGAAGAGAATGTAGAAGAGGATACACGACAGCAGTCATCGAATCGACTCTCGAAAGAGGCCGGGGCTTCAAAGCTAAAAACCAAGAACTCAATTCAGGACAAACGCAAAAAACTAGCACATTCGAGAAAAATGGATACCTAACAATAGATAAAGACATGATCATCGAACATGGTAGATAATTTTACCAAAAACTTTATTCATTCAAACAAAGATTACAAAACAGTGAACAGGATACGCAAGACACAGTCAATGTTCGAGGGTTTTCCAGTGGTAAACCCGTGGGAGGTGAAACTAGTCATCAAACAAAGGAAACGCCCCTGAGCCAGACAACATCACCATCGATCTACTAAAAAAAGCGGGTAAGATAATCACAAGGAGCCTGTCCATTATATTCAGTTTGTGTCAAAACAAATAAAGGCCCATTTGATTGGAACACTGCAATTATAATACTTTAATAGGAAAAAAGAAACAAAAAAACTCAACAACTACAGACCGATAAGCTTACTCAACAGCATCTGAAAACTTTTACGAAAATTATCACCAGTTGAATCACAAAAACACTAGATGAACTAACCACGAAAACAAGCTGGATCGTCAATCGGCCACCTGTATTCGATGAATCAGCAGAATGAAAAAGCAGCAGAATACAAGCTGCCATTCGCTGTAGCGTTTATCAACTTCAAAAAGGCCTTCGACCCAGTGAAAATCCCGAGAGTCGTTGAGGTCATCACCCTAGAAAATGTATATCAAGTATAGATGTATCTAGATCAAGTGCTGCAATATATATATACAGTTAAACCGCCCCTTTTATCAGGTTGCATAAAGACTTAGGGCCATTTCAGCTCCAAATGAGTTAAAATAAGGTTAAACCAGCTCACCTATATTTTCCTAGGCCTGCCTCGAGATGATCTCCAGAAGTGTTGACTTGGAGAATATAGGTTAATATCTGAACAACCTCTGATTTGCAAACGACGTAGCCGTTCTTACAGACAGCTTACACGACTTCTAACTGATGCCAGATGAACTAAATAAAGAAAGTCAGCTCACACATGAACTCCAGCAAGACTAAGATCATGTGCAACAACCACATCCGAGATAAAAACAATACAATCAAATACGCAGAAGTGGATGAAATAGACCACTACATCTACCTTGGACATCCAATCTCTATGTGATCCTTGAAAGAAGAAGGAATCAAGCGAAGAATCCCCCTAACATATCAATTCTTTGGCATAGCAAACTCAACCTTCAAAAACAAGTCGATCCTATGAATCCTAAAAAGATGGGTACACAACCAAAGCATCTTCCCGATAGTCACTTATGGAGCAGAAATATGGAACCTTAACAAAAGACAAGAGAACGATGCAACGTGCACATCAAAGAATTATGCCTAACCTCACATGTAGAGATCACAAGACAGTGCAATATATTTGATAGATAGTTAATCGGACAATCGCCTGTGCAGAGAGTTCGATTCCTACTAGACACTCTATCTACGCATCTTTAAGAGTGAGGAAGGGTTGCAAATAATTGCTAGCGTCTTAAGTCTGATATACATACATGTTCGTATATCAATAGATAGATAAATAGATAGGTATACGTGTAGGTGTGGTTGTGGTTGGGTTTGTGCTTGTGAGTTTGTATTGTGTGGCTTTGTCTGAGGGTGGTTGGGGTTTAAGAGGGTGTAATTGGATCCTGTCACGGTTCATTGTTGGAGTAAGAGTGATTGGGTAGGGGGTTTGCAAAATACCTCATTCACCCACAAGTATCAACGCCATTTTCTTCGGTCTACATAATTTCTAAAACACATTTCCACACTTTTGCATTATTGTAAAGATACTCGACGTAGTTAATATAAATGATCTTATTACAAAAAAAATCACAAAAATGCATTGAATTTAGGATACATACAACCGTGTCCGAATTCCAAATTCAGCTTTTCCTATTTTATCTTGGAAATCTTCACGATGACTCAATTCTATTTTGGGTCACAGAGAAGATAATTACCTGTATTTGCTAGAATATGAAGAAAGGTATAGAACTGTATGATTTGAATCTTCAGAAATTGACTATCATTGATGTGATTTAGAAAACAACTAAGCTCCAATCCATTTCTATCTATTACAATAATTTAAAGTATAAAGGTAATTTGAAATATATAATAAGATTTCCTCCCGATACCTGGTGAGTGTATTGAAGCTGGTAGATGCCTCCCGCCAAAATAGTCAAAATCGGTACCGAATCTTGCTTTGCATATACTGTTTCGTATTCGCTCAAAATCATGAGACCAAAGGGCTACTCTTTGGGTGAACAGCTGTCCGTATGAACAGACATACGGAAAAATGCTCTCCCCTTAACTTACACGTATGCACGCTCAATTGTACCAATACATGCATACAGATGTAAATGTTTACATCCATAGGTTTCACAAATATTTAAGTCTTGCTTTGCATATACTGTTTCATATTCGCTCAAAATAATAACACCAAAAGGCTACTTCTCGTGTGGAAATCTGTCTGCACTCAAAGATGCACAAGCAAAGTATCTTTCATACTCATACATACGCACGCAAACACGCATATTTGCACTCACACGCACATACACCAGTCTTTTTTCGTATTTACTTACACAAAATCTCATACACAATGTTTCTTTACCCACTCTCTCTTACTCTGTCTGTCTGTCTGTCTGTCTGTTTGTCTGTGTGCGTGTGTGTGTGTGTCTCTCTCTCTCTCTCTCTCTCTCTATATATATATATATATATATATATACATATATACTTATCCTTCTCATTATCTTTGCCTCTATTCATCTGTCAATTTATGATGTTAATGCGGATACGATACATCTCGAGACATTGTTAGCTGAAATGAACGAAGGTTTCAATTTTGTTTCATATAAAATTACTACCTCGACAAAGCCGAAGGCGAAACATGTTTGTATGATAAATTTAATTTAATGCAACCATCCTTCTCATTGTCAACTTGATACATCATCTGCCTATCAAGCCATGTAGCTACCCTAAATACTTCTTACACAGCCATACAAATGTCTGCATCGATTTACATTTGATACTCCATAAATACGCAATAATAATCGCATCAAACCTCCGCAGTTTTCAAGGAACGAACATTCATATTGATAGATTTACAATAAATATCATGGTATCTGAAAGGCATCAGATGCCTTGGGCATGAACATACTTTTAAAAAGAGCTCGAATTAACAATGACATATGACTTCTTCAGGAGTTATCAATCTTCAATGGCAAGCTACACTAACACTTATAACTCTTTGTCGTATTTCATAAGATAAAAGATTTTTTCTCCTACAGAAAAATTTTGGCAATATCTCTCGAATCTCTATGTATACTGCCAGCACAAAAAGTACCTGATATATTTCAAAAGCTTCGTTTTAACATACTTAAACAACATCATATTTGTCAGAATTTGAGATACGAGTTTTTCATTCCCATACATATCTTTCAAATGTTCAATCTTGTCTGGATATTTTTTTAATCTTGCTCCATATTTATCAATTATGAAGCTATGTAAAAAAGTGTTCAAATAAACCTTTTTAGAAAATATCAGGTAATTTTTGCACACACTGTATCTATATAAAATAGTTTTATTCATAAAAATAATAACTTATTCATATAAGTAATAAGTTAGATGTTTTGATAAATTCTATCATTACCTGGCGGTAGGTAATCTGAGAATCTTCTATCAGTCAATAAATCAGTTTTCTATGCTTTTATTTATTCATATTCGTTTATTTGTTGCTTTTTTTTATTCTATCGCGTATGGTGATTTTTAAACCGTTAGTTTTGCTATTTATTATCGCCATACCGTTTAAAAATCGTTCTTAATGACATTAGATATGTGTTCGTCTTTAATATCTATCACTAATTATCATACCAATACCACCAGCTGTTATAGCTATAATATTATTACGCTTTGGATAGTAAGGTTATTGTGATCCAGATATTTTCCAAATATGTTTCTGTTTAATACTAAGACTCTTCAATTTGCTTTAACTCTTAGATCCATGAATCAATTGCGACCGCTGTCGAGATCGTCATTGAACAGGAGGAAAGATTGAATTCATTTATTTCTCTTACCCTTTCATAGAATGAGAACTAAAACCCGGAACAAGAGTTCTTCTTTCTTGCCTATCTGTTGTCTTTGATTATGAGCTGAGAATTGGTTTCCTTGGTTTGTTTTTTGGAATACATTCTTCCACGATCCTGAATCACCTTCAATGATTTCTTTGGCGGGTTGGATGCCCAGTTGTAAGAAAGAGTCTCTGCAAAATTCGATCAAAATAACTGCAATATAGTCAACAATTTAATTCCTTGTAAAGACAGTATCCCCCTTCCTCTCTTTCTCCTCTCTCTCTCTCTCTCTCTCTCTCTCTCTCTATCTATCTATATATATATATATATATATATATATATATATATATATATATATATATATATCCATTGTGACTTATTATACATAGGTAAGTGGATCTGGATGCACATGAACATAGACATATATGCATATATAGATATTATGCATTTATGCATGAGTGTGTGTCGGTGTGTGTTTGCGTGTGTGTGTGTGCATGGGTGTGGCCTGTCCCATGACTTACCTAGGTAGATATTTTCTATCAGCACCGAAAGTTGATATTTGTGTCCAAGAGAAAGCCAAAGTTTTGCTTACTGATTTCCGAAGCTACCATGCCCACCCAATGTTGATGATTGATGCTACACATTCTTTCTGTTTCCATTCTTCTTGGCCCTGTGCTGTACAAATGAAAGACTCAGAATTTCACCGAGAGCAATGTAAAGAGCAATCCAAGGGATGAATCATAGGTCAGACTAGGGTGGAGGGCATTTCGCAAATAATTAAGCTTCAAAAATAGAGTAGGGACGAACAACAGAAGAATAGACGACAGATGGAGCTAAATGTGAATCAGTTGGTGCCATGGGACGGTAAACGCAACAAAGAAAGACGAGACACTTAGTTGAAGGGATGAGATAGAAAAATTTCGCCTGTGAGACACGACAAAGGAGAGTGCAATCGTAGCCATCATGGAAAGAAATGGGGAAGGTCTTGTTCCAGCAATGGGCTCACTAGGAATAATGATGTGAATATGTGTAATGTATACATATGTGTATATGTGTGCATGAGTACATATATTCGTCTGTGTAATGGCCTGATGCTAGTATATGCATGGAGCGATATATTCAGTGAGTTGGTTTATTAATGTACACGCTGAGAATGGGAAATTGAATCAGACTAAACTGTACACTGTAAATATCAACTCAAACGTGAAACAGTTTGAATTTCTGTTTATAATTATAAGTAAGGCAATGCAAACAAAAACGATAATTTGATGTGTTGTACAATGAATAATTTTATAGTCATTAAAAGAATTCGGATTAGATACTATAAATGGCGAAAAATATATTTTCTCAGTAAAGTATCCAGCCATCGAATCTTAAAGAATGAATAGTCTATGAAGATAAATAACACCTTAGTTGTCTGGAGAGTAAGTCCTTTCGTACCTCATAAGCTTATTTCAGTATCCTTTCAACTTTTCAAAACAGTTAATGAAGTCCTCTCTCGGGATCACCATCAACCGTCTTGCGACATACTCCCTAACTTCGTCCATGATCGGTAATCTCTCTTAAAAACAGGGCTCCAAATCTAGCTTGAAAGAACGACAGATATAAGTGATGCAATGTTTCGCTAGGAAACCCTGCACGAAACGTTGAGAATGACTTATTCTGTCTTTGTGAATGTTATATTCTCACCACCGACTGAATAACCCCTGGGGGAGTTTCTGTACATACAGTCATTGTAATAAATTGTGAGATAGAAAGAATTTCCACTGACTCAGTCCAATACAATAGTTTCGCGGAAAAGCAATTTTGTGTAAAGTGAACTCACGTTCAGCGGGTTATACCTGTCCTGACTTCAAAAATAGTCATCACTAGAATACCAAAATGATCATCCTCCAATATTAAGCAATTGCCAAAATTAGAGGACGCTGAAGCCATTAGGGTGAATGAAAGTTTTGAAGTATTTGCTTCATAAATCCTACCTATGATATCCCTGCCTGCAGAAACAGCTAATCCCCATCAATAATATGACAATGAGATTATAATAAATAGTCTGCTCCCAACTCTTAACCCGCCTCTTCACCCTTTACTGTTTCCATTACCTACAGTCAACCCCAGTAATAAACAATTCATAAGTTTATCTTAATAATGGTCCCGAAGATTTCTGATTAATGATGTTAGTATTTCGAATATGCCACCGAGAAACCGTAAAGTTCTCTCTGTAAGTGAAATTATTGACTTGCGTCCGTCACATGACTTATATTAATTATCATCATCGCCATTACTTACAGCAACATCAGGATTTTGGCGTCTGTCGTTGGACATGTACCTTTCCCAAGATTAGATTATTAGCTAATATTGTTAATTTCTTAGTGTTACTAACTTATAAACTAAGCTTTATCATATGTATATATACATGTATGTATGGAAAAAACATGGTATATATGTAAATGATTCGGTACTTTACGTCATGTTGGTATTTGCTGGTGGAGTTGGAACATTTTACCGCCGATAACAAGGGTTTATTGGCAATGCAAAACCCTAGGTTTATCTAATAAAAACATTTTTAGATCGGAATCCAACCTTAGATATTTTTGAAACCAATGGATATAAACATTTACATCTATATACATCTGTGGGGGCAATTGAGCATGCATACGTGTGAGTTGAGGGGAGAGCATTTTTCCGTATGTCTGTTCATACAGACAGCTGTTCACCCAAAGAGTAGCTCTTTGGTCTCATGATTTTGAGCGAATACGAAACAGTATATGCAAAGCAAGACTTGGTACCGACTTTGACTATTTTGGCGAGAGGCATCTACCAGCTTCAATACACACACCAGGTATCGGGAGGAAATCTTATTATATATTTTAAATTACCTTTATACTTTAAATTATTGTAATAGATAGAAATGGATTGGAGCTTATTTATTTCCTAAATCACATCAATGATAGTCAATTTCTGAAGATTCAAATCATACAGTTCTATACTTTCTTCATATTCTAGCAAATACAGGTAATTATTTTCTCTGTGACCCGAAATAAAATTGAGTCATCGTGAAGATTTCCAAGATAAAATAGGAAAAGCTGAATTTGGAATTCGGACACAGTAATGTATATTCTGAATTCAATGCGTTTTGGAGATTGTTTCCTAATAAGATCATTTATATTGAACGCTTCGGGTGGTCTTACATTGATACAATAGTATGGGACTGTGTTTTAAAAACAAAGATGACATCGATATTTGTGGGTGAAGGAGGTACATTGCAGAGCCCCTTCACAATATCTCTCACCTCCATAATGAACCGTGAAAATATCTAATTACACCCTCACAATCACGCACCCACCCTCAGACATAGACAGACAAAAACAAACCCAACCACGACTGCGCAAACGCATATACCTATCTATGTTTCTAATTATTGATATACCAATATATCTATATCTAACGACGCTATCAATTATTTGCAACCCCACCTCACTCTTAAGGATGTGCATATGTGTATGCGTGAGAGTTTATACACGTGTATGTATGTACATGTATGTTTTCGTGTATATAGATGAGTACAACTTAGTTCCAAGAACCACAAAGATAGAGTGTCCGGTAGGAATCGAACTCTGCATAAGCAATTGTTTGATTAACTATCTTACTCTCTATCGGTAAATGGTACGCACACACACGCATACAAACACAAACACACACACACACAAAAGATTATTGAACAAACTAATCTTCATACGAGAATTTTTCAACTTTGCGATTTTTATATAATCTCATCTATAAAGTTTAAAAGGGGTGGGGTCTGGAACAAATTGTATTTGAACTACTCACATATGCAATGAAATGTACCTCAATGTATCTTCATTATATGATTTCCTCGTTTATACGTATATAACTTACAGATCTAATAATTATTTGTGACCAAACCCTCAAGGATGCACGATTGTGGGGGTTGGAGCATACGTGTGCATGTCTGTGTACCTGTATATAGATATATACAGGTTAGCTCCAGATTGCTTGGTAGGGATCGAACTCAATGCACTAACAATGGTCCGACTGTCTTGCTGTCCATCGCTGTATGGCAGACACACATATACTAACACATACGCCCATATATATATATATATATATATATATATATATATATATATATATATATATATATATATATATAAGGGCGTATATATATTTATATATATATATATATATATATATATAAAATATATATATATATATATATATATATATATATGGGCGTATATATATTTTTATATATATATATATATATATATATATATATATATATATATATATATATATATGGGCGTATATATATATATATATATATATATATATATATATATATGTGTGGGCGTATATATATATCACATACGAAACAAAAATTATTTACAGAGCTTTTTTTTCATACGAGAAATTTTTTCAACTTCAACTTTTTATCTAACCTTATCCATGAAGTATAAATAAGGGGATGCATTTGAAATCTAAACTACATACATACGCAATAAAAATGTACCGCAGTGTATTTCCAGTATGTAATTTCCCCGTATATGCGTGTACGACTTGAAATGTATACAACCTAATACATTAATATATCAATTCTTCAAAAATGTTCATCCCAAAACATGTGTGACCGTTTTCTGTTTGTGTGTGCGTGTGTGCCCGCACGTGTAAGTGTGTGTGTTTCTGTCCGTCTGTGGGTTGTGTGAATAAGCTTGTAAGTATGAACAAATCAACGTAAATGAAAGTATGTACCATTGTATATAAACATATATTGTGAACAGAATTGTTTAAGTAGAATCTACTGAACATAGAATGAATGATTTCTTGTAAATATTCAGTCTATCTTTCATTTGATTTGATTTCTCCTCGTGTGAATTGCTTCTGCCGGCCTACTTAGAAATTTAGCGAACGATTTGGGTTGGAATAAATATCCCGCCTCTGCACACCGGGTATGTCAATCCTCACATACGTACATACAGAGAGGGAGAGAGAGAGAGAGGTGGTAGGAATAAGGAGGGTATTGTGGGTAGATTTGTGTGTAATCAAGTGTGAAAAGAGACTTTGAATATTAAAATGCAGCAGCAACATTTAAAAGAAATAGTTTATACCATAGAGCGAGTTTTTTTTTGTATTGTTTTTCTTCCCAAAAGACATTTTTAGAAATTGCAGTAATTTATCAAAAGCAGAAAGAGAGAATGAAAGTCAATCAGATTTTGGAGAAAGTCTGCTAAAGAGTGAGACTACAAGTGCAGATATTAAATCATTTGTACAGAGAGATAAAGAGAGAGAAAAAAGAAAGAAAGAAAGAAAGAAAGAAAGAGAGAAAGAAAGAGAAAAAAGGAGATCATGATATACATATACACAGACACGCATTTATAAAATAAATATCGTGGTGTAAAATACTAGATGCCCCATTCAGTGCTGCGATCTTAAAGGAGAGAGGTGTGAACAAAATCAGTGGAATACTAATCCATTGTATAAGCATGTCAAAAGGAGTTTTTATAATTAAATAGATCACCAATTCTTCATTTGAATACATATCTTTTTCAATTAACTGATAAAGTACAACATGGATAACAAAAAAAGAACGAAAGCTACTTCGGGAATATCTAAACCAGCGTTATGGTCAATCGGTGTAAAAGCAAAGGCAGCCAGTTTTGTCATGATCACTGTATACACTATTAAAAGAGACTTTCATTAACTGGTGACAGGAACGATTTTATGCAAGAATAATTTTCATGTGTCATCTGGTGGTAACAGTTTAGTGCTATTACTACTGCAGATACGCAGGCATCTCGCTCTGGTATTCCTCGTTGGCTGCCTCCAACCCTCTTCATCCCCATCCAACGAATCAGTATACCAGCTCCTTCATTAACGTCGCGGTTGAGTCCCTGGTAACCATGACTTTGACTGAAGCAGTGTAATCTTGAACCGATCATACCATTGACACGATTATTTATATAGTTTTTTTCCTTTATTGAACCGAAGGGATTTTGCTACTAACTTCTGTCGAGTCAAAAAAATCACCTACCTTATAATATCACATGAAGTATTTCATATTATCGTATATATATATATATATGTGTGTGTGTGTGTGTGTGTGTGTGTGTGTGTGTTTGTGAGTGTGTGTGTGTATGTGAATGTGTGTGTGTGTGTGTGTGAGTGAGAGAGCGAAAAGACACTAAGTTAGCCCGGTCGATATCTGTGAGAGTTACCTCGGTAGTATTCATGGGGAAGTGGTTTCATAAACAAAGCAACCCCTAGATTCCTTGTTGTGGCAAGCTACGGACAAAACCTTTCTCGTGAATTTTTCTAGTAATGGCAAAAACATAAGTTTAACCAAGTACACTAGTGCTAAGTGAAGATTAACAGTCTCAGCCAAAATTCGAACGTAGTTGGCTGAACTCATCATATATATATATATATATATATATATATATATATATATGTGTGTGTGTGTGTGTGTGTGTTTGTGTGTGTGTGTGTGTGTGTGTGTGTGTGTGTGTGTTGTGAGTGTGTGTGTGTAAGAGAGAGAGAAAGATATAGAGAGACTAAACTAGTCTGATCCATAATTGGAGTTATAGCTGCGGTGGTATTTATGGGGGAGTGGTTTCCAAGATCTATGCAACCCCTCTATCTCTTATTGTGGCAAGTTAGAGACATGCCCTTTCTTAGAATGTACCTAGTAATGGCAAAAGCATAAGGTTAACCAAGTACATTAGTGCTAAGTGAAAATTAACAGTCTCCGTCGAAATTTGAACGCAGTTGGCTGAACTCATTTTTCAAAGCACACAACGCTACGTAGTGTATTATTACACGAACAAATGAACACACATCATGTATATATATATATACATATATATATATATATTTGTATATATGTATATATATATATATATATATATATATATATATGTATATATATATATATATACAAACATATATACATATATCTATATATGTATATATGTGTCTGCGTGTGTGTGTGTGTTGAGGTGTCTTTTTCTTCACCGATGTTTGATAAACTGATGTTGATGGGGGAATCAGCGAACTGTCGCATCTGCAACTGCTGTTCCTTTCTCTCTTACTATTTACTCGCTCACTCACTCGCTCGCTCTCTCACTCTCTCTCTCTCTCTTTTTCTCCCTCTCTTCCTTTTTCTCTCCCTCTTACTCACTCACTGCTACTCTTCAGATCCTCCTTCCCTTCTTTTCACTTCACGCGACTGATGCAGTGTTGGCAAAGGCGATTGCAGTTGTCTCCCCCTTGCCTAACCATGAGGTGCTCTTCTAAATAAGAGCCTGACGCTCGACTATGTGAGACTCTCAGTCTTGTCTTAGATAACTCAGTGTGCAGACGTAAGAAAAACGGAATCCTTTCTCTCTCTCTCTCTCTCTTTCTCTCTTTCTATCTATCTATCTGTCTATCTATCTATCTATCGCTCTCTCTCTCTCTCTCTGTTTGCCAACCCCCCTCTCTCTGTTTTTGTCACGATTGACGACGTCGTGTGGGCGATGGATGAGACTGTGCCGGTGGATGCAATGGCGGTCGGATATGGCTCATAAGAAAGAAACCAAAAAAAAAAAAAATCAAGGGAAAGGATTGGACGATGGAATGTATTTATTGTATTTTTTTTGTAATTTTGTTTTACAAACACACACACACACACACATATATATATATATATATATATATATATATATATATATATATATACTATCAACTAGGGCATTGTGTTACATATTTTATATTTCTTATATTGAGTGATAAATAATGTATACATGTAAGTATGTATGTTCATTTTCATACTGCATGTATGAAAATGTTTATACATACTCGGGTGAATGTATCCATTCTTACACACCTGCACAAAGGTTTTATATATATATATATATATATATATATATATATATATATATATATATATATATATATATATATATATATATATATATTACTTTTACATCACTTACTTTTATATGTACTTCTATATATACACAAACATAACAGATTTATGAGCACATATGTGAATATATATAGGTGTGTGTGTGTGTCCGTGTATGCGTGTGTGTGTCTGTACATGCACTTCACGCAATCATATTCTATTGAGCAACCCCACGCAGGCTACATTGTATAAGTCTCTTTCTTTATGTATATATATATATATATATGTATATATATATATATATATATATATATATATATATATATATATATTACTTTAACATAACTTACATTTATTTGTACTTTTATATATATATATATATATATATATATATATATACATATATATATGTATATATATAAGCACAAACATAACCTAATTATATTCATTTATGCATATATATCTGCATATATACATTTCTATACACACACACACACACACACACACACACA
>OY735221.1:9202721-9215221 GCA_963457665.1 Thysanoteuthis rhombus
TGTGTATTTACTATCAAGTTTTCTTTCTCCGAGAGAACTCGCTCTGTGAGGCCTGCACTTGCTCTCTGCGTCAATATTATCTTATTCTATCTCGAAGTAGTTGGCGTTGTGGTCGTCATCGTCGTACAGCAACAACAACAAGGGTGGTGCAAGTAGCTGAACCATTTACAAACGGGGAACAAGATCGGTTAACCGAATTCATTTTGCTTTAATGCCCTTGGAGAAGGTATACATCCTACTCTTCCTCCAGTCAACGAGTCATTGGCTAGTGTGGTAGGGTGAGAGCCATCATCCCCGATGTCTTACACTTACCCATGGAGGGCCTATGCACTAACGGCTGAATATAAGTATATTTTACAAACTAGTGACCTCCTTTAAAAGGCTTTTTATTTAATCTAAACATTGTTTGGAAGATTAGTCTCCGATTAAAGACACAAAAATAAAGCTGATAGATAGACACAAGGAAAAAATAGAATATTCTCTGATGGAGAAATGTATCAATAAATCAAATGACCATCTACTATACACTGATTTCGATGGGGAACATTTAAAGCAATTCCCCCTCAATGATCGATGCTACAAGTCTCCTGGACAACTTTAAGAACCTTTTCCAGTCATCATTTACATAAAAACTAACACGAGCACACATGCTCACTTACACACACACACACACACACACGCATATATATATATATATATATATATATATATATATATATATATATATTTCATTTATATATTTCATTTACATTTCATATATATATATATATATATATATATATATATATATATATTTCATATGAATGTGTGTGTACGTGCGTAAGTGATTCTTTTATTGTCAAATCATTAAATTGTACGTTGGCGGAAGAATTAATAGTTCCATTTGAAGAATCATATACATATATATATATGTGTATGTGAGTGTTTGTATAGAAAAAAAATATATGTTTATACGCATAGATAGATAGATTGATAGATAGATGGATACATAGATAGATATACGAACAGACCCCTCCCCCCATATATATATATATATATATATATATATATATATATGTTTATATATATATTTATATATATGTGTAGTTATACATGTAGTTGTACAAATGACTAAATGGATATTCATTTCATAATAAGATCTTATAATAACCAAATGCATATACGTCAACGATCAACAAGTCCATATCCAGACATTTGGTTATTAGCTGAATTTTGATCTGGAAATTTTCACTGTAAAATATTCGATATGTGTGACTGAAATGAGATCAAAATAAGTGATTAAAATACGACATAGTTATACCTGTCTACGCAACAAATATCTCCTTTGTCAACCTATGCTATTTTGCATTACCGTGGATGATAGTATTTACTCCAAGCCCGCACAGGTATTCTAGATTTTACGAATGCACGAACGTACTTACTACGAAAACAAAAAACATGCCAAAGATCTGTGGGTGGTGTGGATTCCCTCTACGGGGCTCATTTTACCGCACGTGGCTTCATGCGCAGGGAACACTGTTCCTGAATCGATCCCTATTCAGCCGTTCGAAATGTACACAAGAGATTATAATGGGAATCAATTACACCAGTGGTTCCAACCTTTTTCCTTCCAGGGTCCTTCTTCAGATATACGCTGGCGCCCCGATAAGATAACATTGCACTGTTAAATGGGCATAGAAGATCGATGAATCGCACGATGCAGTTATAAGTATCTATCTGATACATATATATATATATATATATATATATATATATATATATATATATATTAATTATTTCATTTTTCCTTTGTTGATTTCGGGACACGCTGATGCTCTCGCATTTCATCTCAAATCTATTAATTGCGAATGACTGATATTTCTTTCTATGCAATAATAGCAAAAAGACCATCACTATTTGCCAACGGCCCCAGTCAATGCGTTACCAGATGATACAAAAATCAGCCGAGAAAAAAAACTGTGTTTAAAGTAATTGCAAACTTAGTTCGATGGTTAAAGTTGTGGGCTGGTAAAAAGTGAGGAGTTTAAATCCCACGACTCGGAGAAAATAGTCGAAGGGACAACATATTTAGTCCTGGAAGAAAGAATACGTGAAATATTCTAAAATACATACAAGCTACATATAGCATTCATCTAGGAGAGCTCAGTCGGACCAAAGGGCAGCGCGATTTTGCATCAGATTTGAGAGGACCTCCCCCAAACCATAGTATGTGTGTATATATATATATATATATATATATATATATATATATATATATATATATATATATATATATATATGTGTGTGTGTGTGTGTGTGTGTGTGTGTGTATTGTTGTATCATCCACAGACAACTGTTTCGTTGTATTAAAACTCTTCAGTATGGCTATAGACAATCCGTTATCCTATCCAATACCACGAGGCAGGATTGAAATTTTCGCATTCTACTGCTGGGCCACGGACCTGGACAGTCAGTAAGGCTGAATTTATACATATATATATATATATATATATATATATATATATATATATATATATATATATATATATATATATATATTGATAGATTGATAGATAGATAGATAGATAGATATAGATATATATACATATATATATATATATATATATATATATATATATATATATATATATATATTCATATATATAGTAGCAGTTATTATAAGACCACTGCGAGACAAAATACCTTCCTATTGCCTTTCCTGATGACGGCGATAGCGCAGATATCTGCCATTTTTTACTAGACAACTTTTTAAACTCATCTGTTCGTCCTGAGTTCAGCCTTTTCCTACTGCGTTTACAGTCCCATTGGCATAGACCAGTCAATATTTTGCTCATTTTGCGGTCATTTCTTTTTGATTATCTCTACTTTAGTCGCTTTTAATCATTCATTTATAGACATTCTGATTCTCAATATGTTTTTCATAGTCTCCTGAACGGTTGCACCCTACAATCTGAAAAATCATGAATAAAGGGACAGATATGCCGAAAGATGAACATATGATAGGTGCAGTGGATCTCTTGTGACATTTATAGGTCGATCAGGGGTCAGGCAAATTTGGGAATTCTAAATACAACGGAGATATATGTGTACATGGGTAACTTGACTCCAGGATAAACATAGAGTAAGCGGTGTTGACATATTGTGACCTCTTGTGGTCAAATTATGGTCAGGTCAATTTAGGGGGATAGATATGAGGTTAGTTCAATTTTTGCAGATATTTTCAAATCTAACGGAGACAGCTGTGCCATACTACTTGCATATTTGTGGGATAGGTGGTGCTGACTTCGGGTAACCTCTAACGGTCAATTCTGCATTTTCCAAAAAGGTCAATTTCAGCATCATGAAATCTAACAAAGAAGGCTTCATCTTACTGGCTCTAAATTTATTTACAAGATTAACTTGGCCACGATAGGAACTTAGGACAGGTGGTGCTGAATTCTATTGACATC
Organism: Thysanoteuthis rhombus; assembly: GCA_963457665.1. Lineage (NCBI taxonomy): Eukaryota > Metazoa > Mollusca > Cephalopoda > Oegopsida > Thysanoteuthidae > Thysanoteuthis > Thysanoteuthis major. Next base: position 9,206,171 of record OY735221.1, read on the forward strand.
TTGAGGTCAATATATGGTTAGTTCTATTCAACCTTTTTGAAAGACCTGCAGCCTGCGATATTGTGCACTTTAATAACTTGATCCCAGGATGAACACAGGTGACATTGAAATCTGGTGAGCTATAAAAGTCATTTCAGATAAATCTTAGGATTTTCGACACACCTGCTGAGTTACAATCATGAGAATCTATGTAAGATTTTACTGCATGACCTTTTAGATCACTTCGTTCATAGATAATACAGGCACCCCAGTTAGTATATATATATATATATATATATATATATATATATATATATATATATATATATATATATATATATATGAGAGATGGGGTCAATCGGTTCATTTTTGACTGAGATGGCTATATTTTCCTGTGAAATTGATTCATTTGAATCAATGCAAATATGAGTAAAGTTACTGTGAAAAAAAATTCTGCATGCATCATTTGAATCTGAAACATTTTTCAAGATTATCATATCATCATTTAAACCTTTTGGAAAAGCGTATAAACCTACTCCAATCCGTAGGAATAGTTGGTACAATCTGATCGGGTAAATTAGTTCTCTTGCTAGTGGGTACAGACGTGATTAATATATTGTTATAATTGAGAATTTATAATTGAGAAATATTAGATTTTTGAAACGGACAAAATACTGTACAGGAGTAAAAAGCAACGTTTAAGGAATGAATGTCCAACTGATCGAACAAGTGGAATGATATGTGAGTGAACCTAGATAATACATTGTGGAAAGGTAAAAAAGGAAAAAAAAGAATATTAACACCGAGATAACGACATCAATGACTTGGTAAGATCTGTCTTCCTCAACAATGTGTAAAATGCCAATAAGTCAGTTTTTTTTTCTGACAAGAGCATTACAGCAAGAATCTCTCATTTTGAAAAATGACGCTAATTTTTTGGGGGGGGCTGATCTGGAATGTCCACTCAAGATATTCTGGCTCAATTGTATACGTATCTGCCTACGTGTATGCATATTTACATGTCTCTTTAACAATGTCAAATTCGTTATTGTAGTCCAATTAAAAATCTCCACAATGTTCTATTACAGCGCAAGGACACTATGTGAATGCATGTATATTTATCATTTTGGTAATGTTTATATCTCTTTTCCCTTGAAACTATGTTGGAAAAAACAACGTTAATTGAGAAACACGTTTACTCGTGTTCATCCACCTAAAAAAGACCTTGAATGGGGATGGTTGATAGTCAAGTAGTTTTTTTATTTCTGAAGCCAGCTTGTTCTCAGGGTTGGTTTTTATTTATTCTTTTGGTAATTTGCTTGATGATCGCTTTGGTAAAGATTTAAGTAGCTGCAATTGATTAGGCTTATTGGCCTGTGGTCTTTCGAATTATCTTTTTTTATAACAGCATCATCATTGCCGTATTCCGATCTAATTGGTCTTCAGCAGCATGATATGAAATACCACTTGCTATAGCATTTGTTGACTGTAAAAAGGCTTTCTACTCAATAAAAATCTCCGAAGTCATTGATGCTATCTTACAACAAGACAAGGCGTATATGTCAGGGTATTGCAGCACATCTACCGACACAACAGTCCATTCATCAGGTTACATAAAATATTCAACTAAAAATGGAGTCAGACAAGGTGATACCAGCTCACCTAAAATTCTTCACACCCTCTTTTGATATGATCTTTTGAAACCGAAACTGCGAAAACAAAGGAATCAGAATAGACGGCGAATACCTAAGCAACATCAGATTAGCGGATGGCATCGTCTTTTTTGCTGAAAACCACCAAAATCTCAAAATAATTCGAGACGAGCTAAATAAAGAAAGCAAGAAAGTTGGTCTCCGCATAAAGTCAGTAAAACAAATATCATGTTCAACAGAAATGTCGAGGAGAAGGATACATAGAACATTATCGAAAAAGCTGCGCTGAAAAAAGCAGACTATTACATTGACATTGGACAACCCATCTCTATGAAATTTGAAGTGTTTATATTTTCCTCTCCTGCTTCATATATCTGATATAATAACGACAACAAATGTTTCTTTGACTCCTAAACGGTTGGACCCGTATAAGCTGGAAATTTGTGTGTGATGCAGATACGATCCAAAGATGAACGTATAAAAGATGGCGATGACATTAACAGACTCTAAAAGGCAAATTCAAAGCTTTATGGTTATGGGTCTTTTCTCACCTAGAGCCAACGGTTGCGCCTTAAAGCCTGCTATTTTTCTGTACACTTGTAACTTGATTCGAGGATAACATAAGAATTTTTTAAAATCGGTTAATTTTGGCAATTCTGACCCAGCTGAAGATTTGCAATTCCTACTTTGAGAAGCTGTGGATTAAGATGTAATACTTGACCTTTCAGAATTGGTCACTTTTACCCAGAGCAACGCTGGATATCCCAGCTAATATATATATGTGTGTGTGTGTGTGTGTGTATGCGTGTGCGTATCTGTATGTTTCAAACTGTATTTGTGTGATTGTGTAGATTTATGCAAACATCTGTGTGCAAGTGTATGTGTTTGCTTTAGTCGTAATTCAACATCCTTGTGTCAGTGGATGTCTTACGAATTTGCATCATCAGATACAACCATGTTTAACTAAGACTTCTAAGATCACAAAACATGGCTTCACTGTTAACCACTCCAAGTTTGAAAAAAACGTGCACAAGTTTCGTACGACAGTTTTGTCAAAGATAGCATCTGTGGAACCTCACGAGTTTCAGTGTTTCATGATTCATACACTGAGCTTCAATGTGAGTCTCACACTCGATATCCCATACACGATTCCATATGATACACATAGAATATTCAATCACCAAGATATACCCGTCTAACATGACTGGTTGATATGTGTATGGGTCGGTACTAAGTAGCTTTGAGTTATTTTATTAAGTAATATATCTTTAATGATTCAAATATTCTTATTTTAAGTCTTTACTCAACTCTACTCAAGGTATTTCAATGTGTGATCAGACATGAAGTCTTGGGAGTTCCTAAGACGTGATAGTCATTATAGGAAAGTAGATGAGAATATCCCATTTGAGCGCAAACCAACAATTAAATAAGGAAAAAACTGCATATAAGCTCATCATATATATATATATATATATATATATATATATATATATATATATATATATATATATATATAGATATCTATATAAAAGCTCATTATATACATACGTAATGTAGGAAGTGGATTTGCTACACAAACTGGTTTATTTTACTGCCCTTACGCGGCTATACTCTAAACCAACTTAACTCTCGGAGTATCAAGTTGAATGTATCGAGCACTATATGAAATAAATCCATCACATATCAGACATTGCTTTATATCATATTATAGTATGTTATATTGCAAACCTGATTCGTTCTTTATGTACTATATATATATATATATATATATATATATATATATATATATATATATATATATATACCACAACTATGTACATATATGCGTGTGTGAGTATGATTTTTACTTCTTCAAATAATAGCATCCTTCGCCTGTTCTCATATGCTTCTGCATATGTTTGCGTAATAAATGAATGAACGATATGAAACTTGGTCGACCTTCGGGTGGGCTATCCTCATCTTCCTCTTCCACCTCCCCATCCTTCCTTTGGAACTACTACCCAACAAGTAAAGCAAAATATCAATTTTCTCGGCCGTGTCATGTTAGATTATTATAAAACTTGGTCCCCAGGCATTTGTCCGAACCATCCTCATCTTTATTGTCCTCCTCCTGCTACCACAACTACCACAACTAGTAATATGTTATATATTATTTATTTCTCAGTATCATGTTGGATTGATATTAAATTTGGTCCAGACCTTCGAGTGAACCATCCTCATTTTCCTTCCATTTCTTTTCCTCCTCCCTATGTTGAACCTCTATATACATACTATCCAACTTTCCAGGTTGGTTACGAACGTATTTATGAATTAATTGATAGATGGATGCATCACGCGTATTGGTTGCACTAATGGAGCTAGAGGGCTGAAATTTCCAACACTTACGCCTATCCCGAAAAAAAACGTTTTTTTTGCTGTTTTTGTTTTTTGGCAATAGGGGGATTCAATCTTTGACGAGGATTCAATTTGTCACGTAAGTTCAAGATAAACTACCCCTTCGTTTGTAGCTGTTTGTTTTCTGAAAATTCAGACTTTTCAATGATCACTGCCCACACAAAACAGTACAGTGATAACTTATCCTACGATCATACCTTTCATCCAATGTTTTAATCGATCACCTCAAACGGCATGCTGTTAAAAGACGTCAGTCATGTGACGGTTTCTATTGGGTGATTAACCAGACTTGTCTAAGTATTCGTTGGCTGTGTCCATGAGCGATGCGTTCCTGTCCGTAAATGAGTTAGATGAACAACAACCGTGTTCTGCAAAAGTGCTCGTGTGTATCAACACGTGAAGCGAAATTTCTGTTAACACCTCAGGATGGAAAGTCTTTAACGGAGGACATTATTTTTGTCTCAAACAGCGAGTGATGTCTGGAGATGAAAGCGAAAGGAAGAAAAAAAAGAATATTGGGTGGATAGGTAGAGGGTGGGGAGGAAGCTATACAGACAGGGAGTGAGGAGTAGATGAAGGAAAAGTATAAAGGTACTATCAATAGAAAGAGGAAGACAAAAAAGCAATGGACGAATAGAAGAAGAAGAAGAAGAAGAAGAAGAAGAAGAAGAAGAAGAAGAAGAAGAAGAAGAACAAGAACAAGAACAAGAACAAGAAGAAAAAGAGGAAAAAGAGGAAAAAGAACAAGAAGAAGAGCAACAATAACAACAACAATAAAGGGGGAGAGAAAGAACGAAAGGCATAAGAAAGATTGGGGAGACGGTTGGGGAGTACAGAGGAGCTTAGTTGCCAATTTAGATGTAGTTTTTTTTTTTAATTTTAGATTCTGGAAGTCAGTCTCAAATTTGACACATTGAGAAAAACAAACATCCCCATCAACAACACTGGGCTTTAGAATTTAAAATAAAATTTAAAACTAAATAAGCAATACTGGATTCACGAATTCGAAAAAATAATCCCCCAAAATCTAAATTTGCAACCTTGGAAGAAACAGGAAAAAGAAAAGAGATTGTATTCAACGATCAACGGATCAATTTCTCTGGATTATGTTTCATTTTGGAGCATATTTTTGGCAGTATGTGATATCCTTTCTACTGATATTGTGTCTGTATACTTTTCTTTCATTTCTTCTCCCGTCCCATGCCATCTGGCTTCCTTCCTCTAGGCCAGGGCATCATCATCATCATCATCATCATCATCATCATCATCATCATCATCATCATCATCATCATCATCAGTCTTTTCGCGTCCACCATTGGACAGAGACTTTCCCCAAGATTCGGCATATCTCTTCATCGTGAGTGTCACGGAGCCAGTGCTTTCTGAATTTAACTAGATTGTCATGCCATCCTATATTTTGTCGGTCTCACTTCCACGTGTGATCTCTTGAGGTCTGCATTTTGAGTCATGATGCTCAGCGGTTATCGGACATTCTTGCTACATGACCATCCCATCGCCATTTAAGTTTTCTAATGGATTCTATCGTGTCTTGGACGCCTGTTTTTCCTCTATCATATTATGCTGTGTTGTGATATATCCATGTTACGTCAAGCATAATTTTCAATTTAAGGGTTAGTCCTCTGGTTAGGTTCTATATTCCAGCTCCACTTAAAGCATGCATCTGTCTATATACCATTTTTTCAATACTATTGGTATTTTCTTGTTCTTAAAGGTTGAGCTTGACCTGCCAAGGATATACAAGTGATTCTTTGCTTGATTCCTTCTTTTGAAGATTTCATGGAGATTTGTTGTCCCTAGACAGATGTAGGGGTCTACTCCTCTAGTTTTTCATCTTCAGTTTTGATCGTTGTGTTTCTGTCTTCAATATATTATTATTTATATAAAGAAAAACTTTTCCTATCTTAGTTTTCTGATTGAATCTTGCCCGGACTGGTACACAGCGCTAGGGCTGCCACTGGATATAGAGATCATTAGAATATTAGAAACCATCAATTGAAACTATCAATTTAAGTTTCTTCAGTTTTTAAGCCCATCTGTCAGTTTGTCTCTCTGCCTGGCTATTTACGTATGTATTGCACGTACAGTCCGTCCCAATGGAGCCAGAAAGCTAAAAAATTGATCATTTACTGCTTATTTTGTCTGTTCAGCTTTCTCCAATGTGATTTTAGTGGTGTTTCTAATTTCCAATATATGTTCCAACAGCATTCACGCTCGTTTTGTTTGGGAACTTACAGATTTTTAGTGATCACTGCCCAACAAATAGCGAGGGAAGTTACGTGTTCATTAATTCATTTTTTTTTTTTAATTTTTCTCAATTGATCAACTCTGCAACGAAAAGTCGTTTGGCGAGTGACGATTTCTATTCGAAGACTAACCAGTTGAGGGATATGAGTGTGCTGTGTCCTACGGATGGATAAAAACACAAAAAAATTTTGAATAATAACCGACAGTGAAAGTTTTTTGGTACAACCAGGGAGGATGGTTCTGATAGTAAATTATAAAGTATCACACACTCGCTCTTTTGATGTCACAAGCTGCTAACAAATAAGAAACGATAAGAGGATTATTGGAAGTAAAACAAAACTTTGAATGACATAGTATCCCCGATAATAGTATCTAAATTATGGTTTCAATCAATCCCCTTATTCCTACCTCCCCTATATCATGCGTAAAAAAGCTTCTACTGCCATAGATTTTTCTGACACTGGGATATTTTTTACGTTTTTGTGCATCCGTAGCACAATACACACCCAAAATAGATAGATATGTTTGGAGAAGAATACAATATTTTTCAAAAATTCGGGTTGATCCATGAAGGGGTTAATGAAGCAGAGAAACTAGAAAGTTCTCTGAGAGTATGTGCGGGTTGCATGCTTTTCTTTTTTACGAGTAATGGACTAATATAATTGTTACACCCCCCCATATATATATATATATATATATATATATATATATATATATATAATCTTTGTTCAAAGTTATCAGCTTGTCATTATTACCTTGAAGGCTTTGTTCACAATAAACGGCTTCATCTTCAGTGGTATGTTCGCAGGAGATACCGGATTGAAGATATTACAGTTCCAAGAGATACTGGGAAGAATACAATCATTAGTATAATGGTGTATAACGATTTTACGTGCGTCCATGCATCTCTACGAGACACTTTCCAGTCAGCCAGCCAGTCTCCAATATGCTAAACATCCTCAGCCATATCATGATGGATTGATATGAACACTGATCCACACCTTTGGGTGAACTATCCCTATCTCCCTCCTCCTATCATCCTCTCCCTCTTCATCATGTTATTACTATCGAAACAAGTAATTCTACAAATCAATTTTCTCAGACATGTCACGTTTGATTGTTTTGAACTTTGACCGAGACCTTTGAGTGAATCATCGTCATCTTTCAATTCCTCCCGTCCTCTTCCTATTCCTCTTCTCTGCCCTTCCCCCTCTTCCTTGTGCTATTACTACCTCAACTTGTAATGCTAAATATTAATTTTCTGAGTTGCTCCCGTCAGATTGATATGAAACTTGGTCCATACTGTCATGTGAACTACCCTACCCTCCATCCCCTCCCTCCTCCTGTTGCCACCACAAGAACAACCAATAATGATAAATATCAGTTTTCTCTGGTGTATCATGTTGGATTGATATGGAACTTGGTCCATACTTCCTGATGAAGTATTCTTTTTTCCATCCCTTTTCTCTCCTTGTTGCTGCCACCACGGCAACCAATGATGATAAATATCAGTTTTCTCAGGCGTATCGTGTTGGATTGATATGAAACTTGGCCCAGACCTTCTACTGAAATATCTTCTGCTTCCTCTTCTTGTGTACCACCCTGCTGGTAGCCCTTAGGGTAAAAGATAACCAGCATAGAGAATATTTGGGTGAGGAAGGACAGACAGAGTCGTTTTTAAAGTCCGTGTAATTTTAGTGAAATCACACAGATAGCGGTAACGATACAGACTGACAGACAGACTGACAGACACATAGAGAGAGACAGAGACAGACAGAGACAGACAGAGAGAGTGGAAAATGCAGAGAGAGAGAGTAGGATACAAAAATGGGAGCTACATCTATGACCCGAATTCTTGTTACTTTTCAGGCCTCACTTTCTTGACCGCGTTTTTGTGTTTTCACTATTCCCACAGCTTAAGAGGTCCATGCATTCACCTCCCACAATCTCAATCGGTCACACTCCTATTCAGCCTCGCCCGTTCACACTTTCCTCCTCCTGCTACTACTAAGAAAGGGTGGTGGGTGCACCAAAGAACGGATGGCTCTTGTTCCATTACAAATGAGAAGATATCTTTAGTTGAGGGAATATGAAATAAAGTATTAGCAAAGATGAAAGGTTTCAAGAGTGGTGATGCATAAGTCGATCGGGTATAAATCACACTTCCGAACTGAAAAATAATAGAAAATAAAACGACTTCAAAGTTGATTGTAGGCTACAATTAATAGAGAAAGATTGAAAAAATAGAAGGAGACGAAAAGAGTTGAATTGAAGATCAATGAATAATACTTGAAAAAAAGGACAGAAATACGAAAGAAAATATTGTTTTCATTTGAGGAAGCATTATAAACCAATATTTTTTTTTACTAGTATCAAATCATCGTAGCCCAATAAATGGCCCGACCAACCAGCCAAGTGGGTTATTGAATCTTCTCACTGCAAATGTATGCATGAATCTCTCCATCTATTTATGTGTCTATGCGTGTGTCTAAATAAATGTATGGGTGTCATTGGTCACTCCAGGTCACATTTTAGGGGCTACAATAGAAATTTGCATGGATTCATTACTCAGTACCACCTCAAATCGCCTTAGTTATTTTTTTCTAAAATGTGCTTTATGGTGTTTCAATTTCAAACTCTTATGCTGGGATTTTTAGGGGTGATTTCAATTGCTTCTTATCGCAATAAAAAGAACAGAAAAAAATCTATTCCTGAAAATAAGAATATGTTGGAAATATGTCCTCTCGAATGTCACCTATGG
>OY735221.1:9220221-9227721 GCA_963457665.1 Thysanoteuthis rhombus
ATATATATATATGTATATATATATATGTATATATATATATATAATGTATGAATGTATGTATTACATGATCCATTCTATCACTGGTTCTTGGATCCACCCAAAATTTCAATCAATTTTTGTTCAGTGCATGGTCCACTGTCCCACTAATTGTCATTTAAATTCACAGAGAACTTCTAAAGATTAGTGGAGAGACAGACAGACTCCATCAAATACATATCTATTCTAATTTCGATATCAGAAGTGAAAATGTATTGATTTACTGAAAGACGTTTTTCAATGGGTTTTTTTTTTTTCATTTCTTTTCTTCAAAACTCATTTTTCAATATATTTTCCGTATACCATTGCTCCTTATCCCCTACACACCCTCAAGAACAGAATGGGACACAACGTTGGTTAAACAAGGGGCACCTCACACGCGAACGTGTCGGGCTTGAACTTGTACAAATGTTCTCTTTAGTCCTTGCAACTTGACAAATTATGTCCCCAGTACACAGAGCAAGGCCAACACTATCGCCTGTAAGTCTGATGAAAAAAATTATATTCCAAGTATCAAATTGTTGCTGTGTTTGTTTTAGTCATTCGAAGACTTCCGTTACGTGACTGACATAGTTATGCGTTTTGTACCTATGCCAGAAGTCTTGGTTCGAGCCGTGATAAAAGCAAGGGATTAGAATGCTGATTTCACAAGACCGGTAAATTGTTCCCAAATATCAGCTTTACGAAAAAAAATCTTCACACACACAATTACGCACCTCTTGGCTTGTGTGGTACTAAGCTGAGCTTGGTAAATATCGTGTCATCAGATGGAAGACATGAAAAACGAGCGTAAAAGAAGTGTTTGAAAGAAAAAGCCATTAGCGTCATTCATTTATCTTTTGTCAAGTTAGAGGTTTCATAAGGCTTTGGCTTACGTTAATGGGCGTAATTTGGAGATCGGTCTCCTCCTTCGAAGAATTGACAGGATCGTCACAAGAATCTCACTATACGATCCACAGTTAATCACGGCACCTGGCATTCCCAGACGGGCCCCCATCTAGGTACTGACTGTGCTCGACGTAGTTCAACTACTGTGATCGTACGAGGCTTCATAGGGCTTTTTGCCTCAATTATTTATCATTATGCGGAAATTGGTCTCCTCCCAAGGTAGATTAATGGGATTACCACGAGTGGTTCTCTTTATGATCCTCAGTTAATCACAGCACCAGGTATTTTCAGACAGATACCCTTGTAGGTCCAGACCAGGCCCAGCGTTGCTCAATTTGATCTTACGAGAACCGGTGCGTTCGACACGATCTGGTTGTAACGATAAGGTTAAAATAATGAACGACTTAAGAATAACGGAAATGTAAACAATACAGAGAGTGAAAATGACAGAAGACATCATAATGTAATGAATACTGAGAAAAACTACCATTGTCCCATCATAGTTGGTACATTTATATCATAAATTCCAAACACTAAATGTAGCAGCTATAATGGGACAATGGTCAGAATATTCAAGAATAATGCCTGGTGGACGGAATGACCATGAGAGAAATTATGAGGTAACAGATATCAACTCGTATTATAACAGTGACCTTTTCTGTTCCTTCAGTACTTAATAGTAACAATTCTGCTTGCGAAAAATGTCTCCTATTCATCAACAGACTATTCCAATGAGACGAGTTCAATCGCTTCTTTAAAAAAAAAATCTCATAGGAAACATATCAAACACATCCGTGAATTTGAAGCTAGTTCATGCGTATAGTACTCCACATGTACGTCTATAATTTTGTCTATAGGATTTGTCAAGAGAGATAACTAATGAATGTGAGTAGTCTCCCTTTTTATTTGCTTATTTGATTTTTTTTTCTTTTTTTGTTTTTGTTTTGGCATTCGCTTAAAAATCCGGATTCAAGTTGATCGAACAGAAACCTGAAAATGTTGAGCAATAGAATGGTTTGGATTCTTTTTAATAAAATACAATAGCAAAAGCATTTAATAAAACCTACCCATGCCTTCAAAAAATCAGACAGCATGGGAAACTAGATAAGTAATGATAGATAAGAATGAACGAAGGAGGGAGAGGGGAACAGGAGAGACAAACGGGGAGACTGAATGAAGAAGAAAAAAAGACAGAAAATGTGCAAAAGAAAGGTGAAAACGAGAGGGCGTCAATGAAATACATTAGAATACAACTAAAAACAAAATGATATAGAAGGTTAGGAGCAACAGAGCATATCCACAACATTGTAATGGGGCTGAATGGACGTGAATTAACACGGTAAGTAAGGTATCCCCTTGGCACAGTTACGATGTATTAATTCTAGGCGTAATAAATAGGTCTAATTATTGTAGACAGCATCATCAACCAACGGGAACCCGGTTCGAAAGCCGTGATGATAACGACGACGGCGGTAGCAGCAGTAGTAATAGTAGTGGTCTTGGTGGTAGCACTGTTGTCAGTAGTGGTTGTAGTACGAGTAGTGGTAGTAGTATGATTAGTACGAGTTTAGGCAGAAAGTGAAGAGACAGCCGCGGTAACGCTACTGGTTGAGACGTTCATTCTACTTTCGCTTTTGCTTTCGCGTTCGGTGTCTCTTGATGACATATAGAAAGAGGGAAGCGAATGTGCAAGAAAAGGGGGATGAATGACAGAAGACAGGAAAAGGGGAAGACGGCGACAATGTGTGAATATATATGTAGAGAGAGAGACAGACAGACGGATAGACAGACAGATAGAGACGGATAGATGTAGATACAGAGAGAGATAGAGACATAGATAGAATTATAAATAGATATTTACAACTTTGTTACGAAGTTGCAAATACATATCTATCCATCCATTATTTCATCTATCTATCTATTTGTGCTCTTTTTCAAGTATTAGGCACTAACATCATATAGACGTTATATGTATATATACACACATATATATATATATATATATATACATACATATATACATAGAGAGAGGGAGACAAAAAGAGAGAGAGAGAGGGAAAGAGAGAGAGGGATGAAGATATGTATCATAATCGTCGTTAGCCATCATTCTACCCACTGCTGGACAGAGGCCTTCCCTATCTCCTTCCATGACGACCACGTTTGTCGCTATCCAAGTGTTGTGCTCACCCTTAAAAACCTCTTCCATGATGGAATGGCATAAAATGATAAAAAAAAAAATTATCATCAATTTCTATGAGGAAAACGTTGAGTGATCCCAGACTAAAAATTGTATTTAAAGAGAACTCGGGTTTAGAATGAGAGGAAAAGGGAACATGCTGCTTCTGTAATGGCTTGCTGCAAATTAAATCCTGAATGCTTTTTTTCGGTTTTGAAAAACAGGGATACCTCTATCTAAATATTCATGTCTCTATCTCTCTCTCTATATATATATATATATATCTATATATCTATATATATATATATATATATATATATATATATATATATATATATATACAAAAGAACTTGCTCCGTCTGTATCTGTACCCCCGTTTAACATTGTCGTAGATCAGCCAAATTTGGGATACGTACTCAGTTTGACCAAGAGGAAAAACTTCGACAATTTGGTTTTAAAGAAAAAATCAAACATTTTAGTTGTTGGAAAGGGAGATATAATTCAGCAAACTTGAATAAGTTTAAAGATGAATGTTTAAAGTGTTCAGAGAGACGAAGGAGAGACAACAATAGATAGATAGATAGATGGATAGATAGATAGATAGATAGATGGATGGATGGATGTGAGGATGGTTGTGGGAAGTCAGAAAGAAGGAAAACTCATTTGCACATGAAGAAATTGAAAAAAAAGAGTCTTTTCCCACTGACCACGTTGAGAAATCCGGATTGCGAAAGGGAGCCAAAAGTTAACGAGAGGTAGCAATATTGTGACTATGGTTGATGGAAAAGATGAAATAGAGGCAGTGTGAAAATGAAATTGATAAAAATCTTGAAAGAAAGCAACTATATATACACACACACACATATATATATATATATATATATATATATATATATATATATATATATATATATATATATATATATATATATATATATATATATATATATGGTACCTGTAAAAAATAACGGGATTATTTACGTATGGATCGGCACTTCTGCGTAATATCAGATTGTCTGTGTGCTCTACCTAGGATCAAAATATCGCTCACCGTTACTGCTTAGGATCAGAGTGTAGTACCTATGCACTCATTGAAATGTGTTACACCTAAATTTATTCGCGCGCGCACGCACACACACACACACACACACACACATACACACACACACACACACACATATATATATATATGTATATATATATATATATATATATATATATATATATATATATATAAATTGTTTTATGTATGTTGGTTATATACAAGTGAGATGAATTGAGGAATATCGTTGAAAAGGGAAAAGACGGTGATATACCGAAAGAACAGGGATTTGAGAACAGCAGAGGAACCCAGTGAAATGAGGTGAGATATTCACGCGGAAAGGATAAGTATAAAACAGGTAGAAAGAAGAACAGATATACATGGGGAGACACTGACAATCAGTTTATCGTTAGAATGAATGAAGATGCAGGAAGAGCGAGAGAAAGAGGGGAAAAAAGGATGGTGTAAACGAAACCTTCGAAGAAGAGAACGAGGCTGCAAAATCACAAACCGAAAAAAGCCGAGATAACACTAGATCTCGGAGCATCAAACTAAGGGAGAGCAAGGTGATGCAAAGAGCCTGCGCCAGAAAGGAGAGCGATCTTGCACAGAAAAGGAAACAGCAAAATAAAGAAATCATACAATAAGGGAGGAAGAAAGAGAGAGGGGGAAAAAGAAGAGGGGAGCAAAAGAGACATTTCGATATGGTGTCGTATTAGGAGTAATACAAGCAGCAGTAAGTAAGTGCAGTAGTAATAGTGTAGAAAAGTAGTATTACTGCGAGTAGTAGTAGTTGTAGTAATACTAATTGCTTGAACATCAGAAGCAACAACAGCAGTATCAGCAGCTTTAGTAGTAGTTGTAATAGTAGCTGCAGTAACTCTGTCGGCGAAGGTAGTAGTTGTTGTAGACGCCAGAGTAGGAGTTGGAAAGATAACAATCGCTGAGTTAAGAGAGAGAGAGAGCACGCTTGGAGTACACTATGAGGATTTATTCACATATTTATATGGTGATTTGATGAATGCCTTTCCGCCGTTTTAATGTCACCGAAGGACAGAAAAATTGACCACGTGTGAGTTTAACCCTTTGATATTCTTTACCAACCACCTCCCGACTATCTATATTAACTTTTTTTTGCCGTGTGTTGATTGGTGTATAGAGTATACGGTATGTATATGAAAGAATACGGGCAATAGCAAGAGAGAGAGAGAGAGAGAGCGAGAGAGCGAGAGATAGATAGAGAGGCTGCGAGAAGTAGAGAGAGGATACTGTAAGAGCGAGAGGCTGAAAACGCCAGTGTGTATATGAGACAAAAAGAGAAAGAGAGAGAGTAAGACATCGAGAGAGAGACAGAGAGACAGAGAGACAGAGGGAGGAGAGAGATGAGAGATGGAAGGGAGAGAGAAGGAAAGAAGAACAGTGTGTATGTATGTGTGTGTGTGTGTGTGAGAGGGTCTATCGTTAAATGTATATGCATATATTGATACATTAACCTGATCCCGTATTAAATATTGTTGTATGAGATTATGTCTTTCAAAGGTAATCTTTTAGAATTAAGTACGTTGATAATTGGTGTATACAACACTTGTATTTATCAAACGTCGCTTCTGTACAATCCACGCAACGAGTGTCTATATTTTCACGACGATCTTTTCGCCTGGTCGGTATTCCGTTCCTAACCGAGTCTGCAAGTAACGGCAAGGACTCTACACTGTGCTTGGCCAACAATTTTTAAATTTGAAATATAAACACCTAACATTACACACCTATATTTCGTTGTATATATGCGAGAGCTTATCAACATCTTTATATGTGTGTGTATTTGTTTTGTGTGTGTGTGTGTGTGTAAGTTATTTGGGTAGGATTTCTTATTTAAACACTCGTGTACGTATATATATATATGTGAAGATGAAACAAGAAAATTAAGAATCCAACGATTTTCAAATTTGAAGATATAAACACCTTACATTATACACCTATATTCCGTTGTGAATGTGTGGAAGCTTGTGAACATCTCGACATGTTTGTGTGTATGTGTGTCAGTGTGTGTCCTTTGGGTAAGGTTGATTTTTTTTTCAACACTTGTGCACGTATATGTGTTAGGGTGAAAGAAGAAAAATTGAGAATTCAATGATCTTTAAATTTGAAGATATAAACATCTCACATTATACAACGCTATCCTGTTATGAATGTGTTAGAGCTTATCAACATCTCTGAGGACTCGCACGCACGCATGTTCTCGCTCGTGCGAGTGTACGTGTGTCTATGTGTGTGTGTGTGTGTGTGTGTTTGATTGGGACATGTTTTTTTAACATTCATGTACGTACAAATGTGTACGAAAGCCAAAAGAAAATCGAAAAT
This sequence comes from Thysanoteuthis rhombus, assembly GCA_963457665.1. Lineage (NCBI taxonomy): Eukaryota > Metazoa > Mollusca > Cephalopoda > Oegopsida > Thysanoteuthidae > Thysanoteuthis > Thysanoteuthis major. The sequence goes on from OY735221.1 coordinate 9,226,725, forward strand.
TCAACGATTGAAAATGCACTAAATACCGTTTACATGTTCAGAGACACACTTCAAACTCACCTGCATGCTCCCATAATTATATTACTATGTACACACCTAGAATTATAACATGTAAATGTACGCATCTTCACATATTTGAATACCTTCAACGGAAACATTGAACATCACATATCTGTACGTAGATGAACATAATTATATATATGTATATATGTACGCGTATACAACTTAACATTTGCTTATGTACCTGCAACAATATGTATGTATGTATATATGTATGTATATATAGCATTATGCCTCTGCAACTTTTCCTTAATTTTGAAGCATTTTCCAGAATGTATACACTATAATTTAGAAGCTGTTCTAATGTTGAGGCATCTTTTGCATGCATGTTCTCTGTTAACTACAGGTGTGTGATTTAATGATACAAGACGTCCAAGTTGTAGTAAGAAAATCACAGTTGCTATTTTCATTCTTGAATACATACATTCAAACACACTAACGCACACATAGACATATGTGAGTGTGTGTGCGTGTGTGTTTGTGTTTGCAGGCGTCAGTATTTACAAAGCTTGTTTTAGTATCTATCTATATATGTATGTTTTATGTTTTTCACTCATGCGAAATAGATAAAAGCTCTGTTGATGACTATGAAGTATACGTATTTGCTTTTCCTAAATATATGTATCATATGTGTATTTAATACAATTATACACACACACATATATATATATATATATATATATATATATATATATATATATATATATATACATATATATATATATATATATATGATTAAGCTTATATGCACATGCAAGCGCACGTACACACGGGTACATATGTATGTATGTGTGTATGTGTTTACATGTGGATGAAGTTGTATGTATATATACATGTATATATATACATATGCAGATAGATAAAGAGAGAAAGTGAGAGAGAATGTGTGATTGCAAATAGATACATATATCTTCCATTTGTATGTTTTAATTTTAAG
>OY735221.1:9235221-9252721 GCA_963457665.1 Thysanoteuthis rhombus
TGTAATGACTGAAATTTTGGTTACGTACGAAGTTTAATCAACATTTTGAAAGGCTTAGAATGCCGGAACGAAAAGCTCCCTGCGGGAAAGGTGCCTCCCTAATTAGGCAAACTTAGTCCACAAATAGAACTGACGGTCCATGATGGGTTTTACCATTTGCAGGTAAATGTTCAACGTGAGATATTTTGCTCTGCAGACCCTAACAGAGGGGCCTCAGGTTGTTTAGTTATCTCTTTCCTGTTTAGACACTACACTAATTTGATGTTTAGATTTAAACGATGGTCACTAAATCGATCCAGATGCTATAAATATCTAAATATATAACATTTATTTATGAGGGTGTGTTTCTGCGACGTTTTATGTACACGTGATTGTAACACAAAAATGACAATGTGTCTATATGAATGTAAGGACGTGTGTCTTCTTACTTGAACAAAGATAGAAGGATAGATCAAAAGATACAGATACCATGCAATAGGTTGGTAGATAAATAGATAGGTGTGAAGAGGCTGAGATGGAAAAATATGGTCAGGTATAGGATAGATAATCAGACACCAACCACTTGCACTAGATAGATAATCCGAGCTGACCGAGGTAAATAGAGAGATAAAACTGAACAAAGAGAGATACATAGATTTTAATAGAAGGATAGATATTTTATTTTTATATATCCTTATTGATTACCGAAATAGTTTATATTTAATATTCAACCTACTTCCACTTTCATTTTCTTTCTCTGATTTGGAAAGGAACTGAAAACAACAGAGGAGCGTTACATTTCCCACCCTTAACTGCCCTCACTCTTGCTACCTCTCACCCCTTCTGCCCCCAACGACCAAAACAAGAACATTTCCCCTTATTCGCTGCTTAGCAAAATATCACGTCTACTCAGCTTTACGCTTGTTCATTTACGCATTTTCTCTTTCTTTGGTTCTCTTGCATTTCTCTCTCTCTACCCCCTCTCTTTCTCTCTCTTTCTCTGTTCGTCTGTCTCTCCGTGCATATCTCTCTCTCTCTCTTTTTCTCTCTCTCTCTCTCTCTCTCTCCAATCGATTTACAGTAAAATCTCGTGGTAACGATACTCGTTCTAACGGCATTATTCAATAACACACACGGTCTAATGGCACGTTTGATTTTGTATTTCCTCATAAGACTATGATCCGAGATAATACTTTTTATTGAGCGGAGAAAAAAGGTGGATAATTCGTTTGTAATGTGTTTTACTTTGCATGTCGTAATTTGCACGCCATATTTTTAATCAATCTGTTATAATAGCGAATGCGATATAACGGCACTCCCTGATAGTGCCGTATTAACCGGGTCCGAGAGTATTATATTACGTTTTTGTCTCTCTCGAGTGTCATAAATTCGCTTCTAGGGATAGAGAAGGAGAGTAAGACAAATAAGAAAAATGTCTCTTTCTCATCTCAATGCTGTCAGTGGCACCAAAGACTGTCATCTCCGCTCGTTTAATGAAGGCGTAAGGGTACTGCTCTGAGAGTGCTACGTCGCTGCTAATACGTAGACTGAAAGAGAAGAATCAAATGACGGATAGGAAAGAAAAATAGAGAGGGGGGGAGAGAGAGGAGGAGAATAAGTGATAGATAGAAGAAGAAAAAGAAGAAGAAGAAAAAGAAGAAGAAGAAGAATGGAAATACGCACCAATAATGCACATCCATATATACAAACGTAGCGCAGTTTGAGGGGAAGAAATGCAATCTAACCCCAAACGTTCACCCCCACCCCCGACCCAGCTAATGGGAGTTCGTGAGTGTCGTATGGTTGATCTCATTACCTCTTGTGGTAAGACAATATTTCAAAGCCTTCACCTTCTACTATTACAACCACTAGGACTGCCTATTGCAGAAATATTACGCGCTTGCTCTGAAAATGAGGAAGCCGTGGAACATGAAGTCTATGGGTTGTGCCCATAATATCTGGCACACTAGAAGTGATGCCAAAAATATTAGAATCAATATTGGATTGATTCAATATTCAAGGAAGATGTGAGACAACTGAAGCCACAATATCGCTGCGATCAGCAATGATATTGGGGAAGGAATTACAGTTACAGAAGGGGACACGTTGTCACACAATATCCACCTTTGTTAAAGCTTCACAGTCAGCTTACAGACTGGGGAACTGGCTCATCACAGCAATGTTTTTGGTGGCTGTTTCTAGTAAAAGTCAGATTTGTTATTGCCATTTATCACCATTACTGCACCTATCCTTCCAGTGTAGTATACGTTGTGGAAGAATGATGTGTAGAAGAATTAGAGATATCAGGAAGAAGACGTTCAAGCATCCAATGCTCTTGAAGTCCATCAGAATGCAAAGGGAGGTGCTATGAATTTTAGATTTCTGCTTCTTTTGCCCCCAATGGCAGACTGATAACTCTGATGCAAAGATGCAAATGATAATAAAACTGAGATCGACAGAAAGATGGAGAAGGTATGGCACATGCTGATTAGTGTCGTGCCGATGATATATAGAGAACCATTCCATAATCAATGGAGGAGAAATAAGAAAACCTACAGATTCCATGATTGCTGTGTTCAACCCACGAGAGTGGTCAGGACATAAAGAATATTGGATTGAGTGCTGGAGATTTGAGGATACTTGTTGACACTTTGTTTAGCAGGAGCCAATGGTGACTACTGAAATATTAATAATAATAATAATAATAATAATAATAATAATAATAATAATAATAATAATAATAATGATAATAATAATAATAGTGATAATAATAGTAATACACAGCTTTTAGCAATAACGACCGGACATCCGGCGAGAAAATGCAAACCACAACACTGTTGTGGTCTGCAGTAATGCTAAAAGGGATGCATGGGACTTGCAGTCACTCAGTGCCCAGTGATGTGTGAACATGCATATACAAGAAGAAGAAGAAGAAGAAGATAAGATGAGCGAAGTGGGAAAGAAAGGTAGTTTAAGACGATGGTACGAAGAAAGAGTGAGCAGAAGAGAATTGGGTAATTCAATAAAAGTGTAGGGAAAGAGAGAAGAGAAAAGAAAGTTAGGTAGTTTTAAAATAATGGTAAAAGGATCTGTACGTATCAAATTGACCCATGGAGAAGAGTCAATGGTCAACGAGGATGAAGAAAATGAGAAGATGTAGGCAAAAGTTGAAAGAAGAACATAGGCATGAGATAATAAGTAATATTAGTTGTCAACATCCATGGAATTTCCTAAGGTTCTCCAAGTATTGATTATTTTTCCTTGTCTTATGCCATTTTTGAAACCTGTATATGTCTTCTAAGGAAAGCTGTTTGGGAATCAACTTTCGAAAAGAGCTAGTTTAAACTGTTCTCCTTAATAGATAGCATTGTTGGTTAACATTACTGATATCAACAACAAACATTCTACCATGAAAATGTAAAGTTGATAATGACTGGCTTGAGATGCCAATAATTTTTTGAATGCTAATGATACCAGTAATTGATATTGATACCACTTCTACTGTTAATGAGACAATATTATTGATAATAATTGTTAATACGTTTTTCTGCCGCTGTCACTTGTATCAAACGCTGCTAACAGCTGGATCAGAACTAAACCATCATTGTCTAGTTACTTCAAACCATGAACACATATACACCTATGGGAATAGACAAGATGATTTGAAAAAGGAAAGGAACAATAATCGCATGTAGATTAGAATTTACTATGATTGAACCACATTAGCCATCAAAGGTGGTAAAAAGATTTTATACATTTTTCTATGTGCGTGTGTTTCTATCTTTATATGTGTCAGTCTTTTTGAGTGGCTTGTTAATAAGATATTCCAGAATTAGGAATCTAGATATTGCTAGATGTTATTTTACTGAATGTTTTTCAGTTGGAATGATATCTAGATTATCAAGAATCTAGACATTTGTAAATGTTTTTAATCTATTTAAGACGTTTTCTGTTGGAAAACGCCAGTGATGTCACATATTGAATTTATTCTGACCATATTTATTCTTCTATGGAATACTTTACATGGTTTCACATTTTGAGGCTCTCGTTATTCAATTGTAGATTGTGACTCCGAGTTATTACCATTTTATGTTTTTATTGTCAACTATAGTCATTCTTCCCAATATATTGTATCCACAAGCTGAGCATATATTCGCGCGTAAGTGTACCCTATAGAATGTTTTTATTATGTCATTAATATGCACATAGAGAGACACATTTGCACTCACGTCTATAAAGGAGAGAAAAAGGTTTGTGCAATTACTGAACCTTATTGATAATACTGAATCTTCCAAAGATTCACACATGCAAATGTATCCACCAATAAGCGACAGTATACAAATACAAGAGTATATATATGCATATTTAAAGCCTTGCACAGAAGCGGTGCGTAGAACCTGAAGAACCCACAACTGCACTTGGGCGCCAAAGTTCTTAGGATTCAATATATCTGGAGAAGCCAGAAAAATCTATTTTTGAAAAATCTAGATAAATCTAAGAAAAAATATAATCAAAGAAAATAATCTAAATTTTTTTTTTTGAAAACTTGTGATGGGTGCAGTCAAATTCGTACCAGACTAAACTGAGCTCCGTAAATTTACATGCATTTATACAAGCACAAGAAAAAGATTTGTTGATTTGCAATTACGTATTGGTGAATACCATATATACCGAAATTGTATGTTGAAAAAATGGTCTCCGGATGTCGATCACAACAAGAGTATATACAGATGAGACTTTATATCAGTGGACATATAATTTAGTGTTTCTTCTAAATTGTCAAATTATCAAATTAATCAAATTATGTATACGTACACGCACAAACACAATATTTACATATCTATCCATCTATCTCTCTCTCTCACTCTCTCTCTCTCTCTCTCTCTATATATATATATATATATATATATATATATATATATATATATATAGTAAAATATTTGATTCGCAAGTATTTGTGTAATGAATCAACTATTTCACCATTTTCAAAGCTCTACACTTAATTTCTTTCAATTAATTTTGTATGTATAGAGCAGTTTATGAAATAAACCCATCACATATCGGATATCAAATTATTGATTAGTATTTTTGTATATAAATATATATATATATATATATATATATATATATATATATATATATATATATATATATATATATATATATATATATATATATATATATACGATGAGTGACGAAAGCTCGATACAGGGGATACAGCACATGTATATGGGTCTGCAATAAGAAGTCAGTGCTCCATGGTGACTCAAGTTTCCTATTATGGCCATCATCAGACCATCTGTAGCCTGGTAAAAATGCATGTTTATATTTTTGTTCAGAGGCACTAGCATGAAACTCAAGTCACCATAAAGCATTAAATTTTCTTTGTACACCCATTTATATAAATATAAGATCTACTCACAATAACTATTTACATATAAATATGTGTCTCGTGTGTGTATGCATCAGTGTATGTGGTTATTCGTGTATGTAATTCTAATGAGTTTATATAATACTTATAGAGTCATATCTGTACCAAAGAAGCTTATTTCATTTTCCTTCCCTTGAAAATAATTCAAACAGGTCTGATTCGTCATACAATCTAAACCGTCATGCAATCAATGTCTTTTGGCTGCCTGCTGTGTTTGGGGTGATAATATATATATATATATATATATATATATATATATATATATATATATATATAGTGTGTGTGTGTGTGTGTGTGTGTGTGTATACATATTTAAGTATGTGTGTATGTATATACATATATATATGTGTGTGTGTGAGTAAGTGTATGCATGTGCGTGCACATAAACACACGCTCACGTAGCCATGCACATTCGTTTTCTATTTTCTTTAACATCTTAAAATTTCAGTCCAGCGTTTCGTGATATGGATGACCGTGTGCCTAAGTGGGCGTTAGCGAATGAGAGAGTGTCGAAGCGATGTAGGTAGCAGACTACACGCTTCTTACCTGAAAAGAGGAGAGACAGCCAAGTGGAGGTGGCTATGAATCGACACCTGTATTGAGAAGATTTGCCACCATACTGTCACTCACAATACAAGGAATCCTCGATTAGCGTCGTCTCTTTCAACGCCGTTTTCTTATAACTTCGATTGAAAAAAGGTTTTACTGCACGATGATATAAACAACACTGGTTAGTCACTTAATAAAAACTATCACGTAACTAACGTAATGTCTTTTTGTAGCCTTTTATGTTGGTGATGTTCAAATAATAAAAAATTGGAATGAAAAAGGCTTCATCAATAAATAACTCACTTCTTTCGTCTTTCATTGGATCACACAAAGTCCAAATTTTTATACAACCAGAGTGAATGCAACATGACATAAACTAAGGAACCAATTTAGTATGAACCCATATGATAAATTAAACAACCATCAAAAATATATCATGGTGTGGAATTTTTCTAGAAATAGTAAGGAGTGCCTTTTTCACATTTTCTACATCATCTCTATTGGTACAGCCTGTGAACACGATATATACATAGCCAGCAAGCAACCAAGCCAGAACTACTAAAAAACTAAAGAAGCTTTTATTCATATTTTCGATGACGCTTTTTTGATGGATGTTGTAGGTGGTATTAAGTGATTTTTCTGATTGAACGTTATAAGTAAGTCGCCAAATTATATTGGAATAAATTGAATAGCCTTTTTTCAACTATTTGTGTCTTTGGTATATATTGTATAAGTTCTAGTCGTATTTTCAGTAACCTGACCATAGGTTATTGTGGTATTCCTTTAATTTTGTCGAATCGATTAGGAAAAGAGAAAATTCTGTCTTCGCATTTCGCCGGAGCATGAACAGTTTCCTTTTTTTTTTTTTTAAATTCTTTATCCATTTTCTCAGTGGGTATGTTTCAATTTCCATCGATTACGTTACTTTTCGTTCGAATCTATTGTTAGAACTACATCATTGCCATGAAATCTATACAGCTTACACACGAACAAATGAAGGAACAAGCATACGAGTGAAAAAAAAAAGCTTTTCTTATTTTATTTATTTTCGTAAATATCTCTGAACGATCTCTCTTTCTGTCTTCCTTTCCATTGACCTGAGAAGATTGGGTATTATTTTTGAAATGGTTCTGTGCCTCTTTGACCCGTATCAAAATCCGAATTCCACCTATAAAAAGATGTTTCTCTCTCCCCTTACATCATTTGACTTTTGAAGAAGCCCCCAAAAATGGACAAAGCATCAGGAATAAAAATTTTCATAATCTTAAAACAAGACTTCCAATATGGTTTTTCATTTCTTATATCGTCAGATTAACCACAAATTCTCTGTATGTATAGATATCTCCTGAAATCCCGTCAGACAGTCGACACATGACTTCCATCCCAATCACATAGCATGGGGTGTACTCAATTATCTACTGGGTGCACAGGCAGGTTTGCCCTATAAAGAGTTTTCCATGCACTTTGCTGGTATTTGAAATTGAACCTCTAACCCATCGGCGTAGCCCTCTTTGACACTGGGTTAAAAACTCGGATGACAATGGGCTGGACATGTTGCAAGAATGAAAGACGACAGCTTGACATCAGAAATCACTATGTGGATCCACGGGGATCATTTGCAAAATTGCAGACGACCAAATTTGAGATGGCGTGACGAGCTACATAGATTCAGAAAGTACTGGGCTCTAGATGGAGAGGTCAGGCGTACCTTGAGAGAAGTTCCTGCCCAACAACGGACGCTAAAAAGCTTCTGATGATACTGCTGCTGATGCAGATGATGACTGAAGAAACAGCTGTTGGTACACGCACACTTATACAGTTACGGAAGAATATATATATATATATATATATATATATATATATATATATATCGTCACATCAATATACGTATATATATATATATAGATAGAGAGAGAGAGAGAGAGAGAGAGAGAGAGACCGATAGATAGATAGATAGATAGATAGATAGACAAATAGATATAGATAGATAGAGAGATGGATAGATAAATAGATAGACATGAAATAATGAAGGAAACAGGTTGCAAAGCAATAAAAGAATGGTCAATAAAATCTTTCGAATGGTAGGTAAATAGTTAGTTATTTATAACATATAGATGCACAGATCAAACCTGCATATGAAAGTCATTGTATTGAACACACGGCTCTTTGAAATCTGTACTCGGCTTCACAAATATGTTTATATTGCTCTTCGACCCTGCCATAGTTGTTTACTACGAAATATCTATTTTATATATTCTCAAAGTATTTTGTATGTGCATGTTTAGATATGTATTCGCATGTATGCATATATATATATATATATATATATATATATATGTGTGTGTGTGTGTGTGTGTGTATATGTGTGTGTGTGCGTGTGTGTATGCGTGAGTGTGTTGGTGTCTGTTTATGTATATAATGCGTATTTAGCAAGCAATTTCACTTTCAAACGTGTTTCGTTAAACACGTGTTTAACGAAAAATGTCATGTATCCATCAATCTATCCATCTCTATCTCTCCGTATATTCATCTCTTTCTCCCAATATATATATATATATATATGGAGGTGTACTGCTGATGATCCGAACACTTATAACTATACGTCTAAGAAAGTTTTGGTCCTCCCAGAAAATTATCAGATTGGACAAGGATTCCCCAATACCTCTTGAGATTCCCTGTCAGGGGTCTGATATTAGGATGTTAACAACAGTTCTTTCAACTGCTGCAAGTTAGGGAGTTGAGAGTCTGCAAAATAAATGTCTTGGTCTTCCATCGATGCTTAGTGCAATTGAGATCTGACTTTTTTAGTGACCATGGCAACATACCGGAATATTTATGTTTCTGGAGGCACCCCCATACTAATCGTGTGCCAGGATGTATGACATTCACTACCCAGGAACAAAAGTTGCGTAGCACGTTATAGTCAGATGAGTACAACTAAAATGCAGAATGTGATTACATAAGATTCCTGTCGCAAGTATGATTGAACGTCTAGACCAGCCAAAGCCTTCTCATCAGTAAATGTCCTGGCCCATTCTAAAGGTGAAAATAAGGAATAAATACAATCCAGCTAGTATTAAAAAGCGAGGTATATGACCAGTACAGAAAAAGATAGGCCCTCAAACTGAGGACCATGCACAACAGAGAATCATGCTCATCATAACATGGAGAAATCACAAGATAGCACGATATATTAGAAGGAAAACAGGATTTCGAGTGATCACAGAAACGAGAAGAAAACTTAAACGCTAATTGGCTGGTCACTTGTGAGAATGGCAGACGATAGTGCAGATGACCTCCCCAGGGGTCACATGCAAAACAGGGGCTGACGAAATCTAAGACGGCGTGACAAACTAAATGAGTTCAGGAAGCAGTAGCTCCTTGACACCCACAACGGAGAGGTTTAATGACTCTCGAAGAAGGTCCAATACATGTCCAACGACTGACACTAAAATATTGGTGATGATAATGAGGATGCTGATGATGAAAGAATCGATTAATTAAGAAGGAAAATAGACACCTCTCTCTCTCTCTATATATATATATATATACATATACATATATATATATATATATTTGTGTGTGTGTGTGTGTGTGTATATATATATATATATATATATATATGTTTTCTATACTCGAACCTACATATCAACTTACGTAATCAATCTTATAGTACGCCACTTTTTTCCTCCTTAATCGGTCAATCTATGCTCATATCTATCCCTCTATCCGTCTAATATATATATATATATATATATATATATATATATATATATATATATATATATATATATATATATATATATTCATCTTCGTCTATTTACGTGTATCTCTGTACAGTTCTTATGTACTCATCGATCTACAATCTTCTATCAATCTAGCCCTCCTCATTCTTTCTTTGAACTATACATCTAACTATCGCTAATTACTTTCTTTACCCCATTTAAGTCAAAAATAGTTGTATTGGATCTATTCCCTGAATTTATCAATGCACGTCTCTCTTTCTACACACACAAACACATAAACACATACACACACAAACACACACACTTGTAATCCGATTTTTATTCCCAAATACTTGTTTACATCTATATTGATACATCTTTGTATTTGTGAGTATCACAGCCATTACTGTTATACAATTGCACAGTGCTATTCCAAGACGTTAGACCAATGTCAGTCGCGATAATTCCCTTCTACAATCGAAATTCAACACTGAAAATACTGGATTCTAACACTGACTGCTGGTGCTGTAGGAGGAAAACCAAATCAAACCAGGTTACCGAGCAGGTTCAAGTTTTTGGTAAAAATCAAAGAGCAGTTTGGGAAATGTTCTCTCTTCTGCCTCCTGGTTTATGTATGTATGGACTCAGGGTATCAGCTTTTAGTCTTACGTATAGGAAAAAACGGAATAGTTTGATTCCTTGAAGATTTAATCTGGAATGCAGAAGATAAGGGAGCCATATGCAAGTTGTCCGTTTCGTCCCAACATTTTAGAACTGCTTTATGGATGCAATAAACAAACTGCATATCAAATAAATATAGGTATTTGCAGTGCGTCGGATGCAAGGTCCAGTGTAATTGCCATCCATATAGATGCTTTCATTCATACGGCAAGAAACCGGTCGTAACATATTCTGACAAAGTTCGATGTAGGTTGTAGCAACTTTATTTCAATCCTGGTTTTCAATAATTTAATGGTTCCTTGTGTTCCATACATATTGTTCTGATTGGGACTTCCAGCAGAGATAAAGACATCTGGAAGTGATCTCCGGAATGTTTTGTTGTGTTAAATCATACACATTGTCATTTTCAACAAGAGGACACCTTGTCACATTAAAGCCACATTAAGTAAGACTAGTTTGATCATAATTTGGAAGATGATTGGCTTAGACAAAGTGTAGCTATCAGATGGCCGATGAGATTGACAACCAAATATTTTGAAATCTGCTCGCTAAGGATGAACCAACACAGATAGATTGATAAATAAACACATACAACTATATACATATATTGGTGAACACTCAATAGAAGTGACTCGAACAGCGAGTCTCGTATGATATAATAATTGATCCTTCATTCTCAAATACGTTTTCAGGGGATTAACCTAAGTAAAACTTGTCCTGTTCCAAAACAATTTGAATTATGTGTAGCTTACAATGACATCCATATACAATACATTATAATGATACGTTATGTTAATATAACTGTTTTGTTTTTAAATCCCCTAAACCGTTACATGGTAATCAAATGTTGATCCCAACAAGCTAAATTCATTCATAGTGCCGTATTATCAAATCTATCGTACAATATTTTTTTTAAATCAAAAGGAATATTACATAAATTGCATCAACAGACATTGGGAAATAAGTGACTGAAATGACTTATATCTTGGAAAGAATTTTTTTTAAATTTTTTTTGTTTTAAGACTATACAGCCAGCTAGCTAGCAAGATAGATAGATAGATAGATAGATAGATAGATATTCAAGTGCATTTGAATTACCACAAACTGAACGTGCGAGTGTTTGCAAATCGTGAAAATCCAAGAATGAATGTTCCTTCTAAATAGATTGTCATATAATAGATCTGAGTAGTGTGTATCTTTTTGATGAATTTTTGCCGTTATCTATGTTAGTCTTGTTTTCTTAATGATCTTAATTTTGTTTCACGTTAATGCCAATGATCAAGTTATTTATCCATTCACACTTCTACCGTCAACCAAGCAACATGAATCGGGGATAAAGAATTCGCCTCTTACAAAATTCGATCTCACTTCAGTGACGAGTCGAATCCTTCTTCTACGTCAGTTTGATTTCGTTTGTCTCTCGTTGGCTTTCCTTCTCTCTCCCTGTATCCTTTTTTTTTGTCTGATATACAATCGTTTTCACCCGCTTTCTTAAATTAGGTCACAGTGATGTTCTACATAGAACCCCATTATGGACTGATTGTTCACCTCAGAGAATCTAAATGCAAACATAAGTGATGAATCGAATTCTTCTTTAGTGGTCGGGCTCGGCTTGACAAATTACTTTCAACGTCTTCGTCTCCATCATTATCATGATTTTCAAGTGTGTCGTTGGATATATACCTTACCCATATATCGACCAGTTCTATTACTCCCGAGTGACACTGAACAACTAGCTTCTGAGCTTGCCTAAATCGAGATGCCATTTTATTTCTTGCTGGCCAGAAGTTTGCATATGATCTTGGGGGATTCACGTTCTTAGTTGTAATGTCGAATGGTTGTTTAGCGTTCTTGCAACATGGCTTACCCATTGTCATTGGAGTTTTCTTATGTTATCTTGCTATTACTGACTACTCTCAGCTTGGTGATAAATATACCGTCTCGACGTCTATCGAAATGAGGAGATCCTTATTGTATACTCTCAAGATGAGGTACTTTTTCGTCAGTCGAAATCTCTGGATAGTATTTGTAAACTCTCAAAACAGTGTATTTGTTATCGGTCAGATTCTTGGGATCCATATTAGAAACTTTGGAGAAAATAAACATTGTCGTCTATCACAATGTGGGGATTTTTATTGAAGAAAATAAAACACTCTGTCACCAGTCAGAGTCTAGAGATCCTTATTGTACTCACTCAAAATCAAGTGACCTTGTGTCGATAAAATCTGGATATCCTTACAGAGTAGATTCAAAATGAGGCGCCTTAGCGTCTGTTGGATTCTGGAGACTCTTACTGCACACACTCAAAATAAAATTGTCTTCTGTCAAAATATGGAGATCACTATTGAAAACTATCAAAACAAAACAACTTGCCGTCAGTCGAAATATGGATATCCTTATTCTAGATTCTTTAATAAAGCGATCAGGTGCCTGTCAAAATCTACAGATCCTTATCACACATGCTTTAAATAAAAGAAATACTTACATTCTGTCAAAATCTCGAGTTCTTTATTGTAAATGTTCAAAATAAAACGCTTCGTCATCTGTCAAAATTTTAGAGATCCTTATTTTACACAGTCAAAATAAAGTGACTTATTGTCTATCAAAATTTTGAGAATGACCAGTTTTCATCTTCTTGATATTGCTTTCTAAAGTTATGTGGCCTTCAATCGCTATCAACACATTCATAAACGCCAACGCACTTATGTACACTCAAAATCTGTCAAAATCTGGATATACTTATTGTGTCCTATCATGATAAAGCAACTCGTCATCAGTCAAAATCTAACAATTCTAATCGGACACACTCAAGATAAAGAGCTTTAACGTCTGATCCTCGTTCAAAAGGTAGAAGCACAATTCTTGTGGTCTCCCTGAATATCATTATTTACCATCGGGTAGATTTTAATTTCTTATTTGCTTACTTATCAAACATTCATGGTGAAGACACATATTGTAAAAAAATCCAAAAACGATGAATAGTGAGTACAAGAACTACCTGACACTTTTCAAAAGTTCAATTCAACATCGTCATACAGCTTCCATGTTGCCAGAATTGTTGACTTAAGATAAGTAAATACAGAAATCAAAAGAATATTGAAACATAATTGAACTTTGGAAAGCTATGTGCAAAATCTGGAATTTTCTGTCCGGATTCTGTCAATTTTAAAGCCGTATAAGAATATTAAAATACATTTTGGATAAGTATTCGCTATATCTTTACTTCACTGCATTTGAACTGTTCCGTTTTTTTCTTTTAGTAACAAATCCGAAACATATAAACTTACATAAAATATTTAAGACTTTCATCTTAATCTCCATAATTCTAGTGTTTGATTGTCATCCTGATGTTGTTGGTGTGATCAAGTATCATTTTAATGTCGTTGTTATCGTGCAATGATTCTACTGTCATTGTTATCTTTCAATTACATTTTAATGTCGTTATCTTTGAATGACATTTTAATATCGCTGCTATATATTTTAATGTAGTTGCTATCCTGTAATGACATTCCTGTGCCATGGTTATTTTTCAATGACATTTTAATATCATTGCTATCTTGAAATGACATATTAATATCATTGATACATTCTGATCTGCGCGTGCATGTGTGTTTGTGTGTGTGTGTGTGTGTGTGGTAAATGAGTAAACTTTGGGTACTGGTAATATAAAGACAAAGCAGTACATGTGTATGGGTTTCTATACCTACAACCAGAACCAGATTATATGGGTGGAAGTGGCCTGGTTGACTAAATTATAGAAAATCATAATAAACCTCACCATTTCTTTGCCGATTCTTTCAGTGAAATAAAGCTTGGCATCCCCCTGTCACATTAGTACATTTTTTCTTTTCAATTACACTCTTATAGACACAGTGCATTTAAAAAATCCAACGTGCTTTTCTGAAGAATGGTTCTGATAAATTCCATTGCCTCAAATTGTTCGGTAAGAACAAAGCTTCCTTGAGAGGTGGACCGGCTGGTGATTTGCACCGGGGTCAGTAGGGCCAATTGGGGCCAAGAGTAGGACCGACTATCAAAATTTCTTTGAATAATATATAAATTATCGGAATGGGCTGTCTATTATTTACTTGCTGGTGAACATAGTTTGGCGGGCTAACGGAGTTTTATCTGATAAAACCTGGAAAGCTAAAGGATGGGGGTGTCTGACGAGTTGGGCGGGAAGATAAAACAGTTTTACCTCGCCTTCCAAAACTCCCTCTGGGAAACCCTGGGAAAGAATATGGTGATTTTAACACAACTTATAAATTCTCTCTCCTCAGCAGTTAGCGCAGAAAACATTCTGGAAGAAAATTCCATCAAAAATAAACCAAAAATGTTTGCCAGACTGACTGACAGTTTTAATGTTAGTAATGATATATCGCTGTGAAATCTTTCCAGCCGGTGTTAAAGAACAGAAGATACTAGACAAGGACTGATTGATGATACTTCTTCTGAGAAGAAACTATTACACGATTTTCGGTAATATCGATTTTGAGGCTTCTAAACCAACGTTGCTTTTGCCTTCTTTCTAAGAAGCATTAGTGTCTTCGAGAACCGTTAATTTTTTCAAGATTTCCACCATAACTGATAGAGGTAGAATGAATGAATCAGTGTACAGGTCTGGTTAGTCAGTGATTAGAAATCGTCGTGCAACCAATGTCCTTTGGCAACATGCCGTGTTTAGAATGATCAATTAAAAAAATTGGAAAAAACTCAGGTGATCGTTGAATAAGTTGCTTCTCTCGCCTTTTGTCCGGCAGTGATAATTAAAAAAGGTCAAACACCTCCAAAACACAAGCGTTAGACAAATTGAAGGACAAATTTAACACAAACATGCATTGCAAATTGAATCCTCCAACTCAATACTTACTATGTTTGAGACTTTTCAGAAAACAAAATAGCCGTTGTTGTTTTCAGGGGCAATGATTAGAAGGAGTAAATGATTTAATGTTCTCCCCTCCAACTCCATAGATGCAGCCTGTATGCATGATTCATAGCCAACTTAAAAAACTGATGAAACCATTGTTGACTGTTTTGGTGACAGTTATCGTTGATGGTTACTCATTAGTAGTCGTATTCTCACAATTCATTGTTTGTAACGCAGATACTGATTGAACATCATCTGGCCACGGCGGTTTTTTCCCCGTCTGATGGACAGGAGAATTGCCGACATCCTGTTCGAATTCAAAACATAGATGGGTTAAAGTAATGGGTTCAGGTCATGATGCCGAAGGAGACATATTTCTGAATATCAAAATCCCGAAAGATCAGAAACCCCAAAAGTTGGAATCCTCAAATCAACAACGCCACATTCTGCATTGAGGCATTTTGGATTGCGTATTTTACATGTATTGAACGTAACCAACCAACTACTTCAGAACAAATAGTATCGTTTTAGTTAGCGATTAAGAATTTACAAACTTGAGTTACAGTTCTGTAAAGAATGAATATCGATCTTAACGGCTTTGTTTGGCATTGGAAGACGGGCCAAGTCTCATTGCAAGACAATGCAAAGAAGAGAAGATAGCGTCTCATGGATTTGTTTTTATGGTAGTTATTCGGACGTATTTGTAAGCGAAAAAAAAAGATGCTAAAAGATTCTTTGCTGAAAAGGATAACCAACTTATCAATCGACGTTTGTTTTATATTTAGAATCTCTTTGTGAGAGCTTATTTCAAGATCTACGTTTTTCTAACTTTGTAAATAGGTTCGTGTAGGTTTAAGACTAAATATCTTTGAATTCATTACGAGTACTATAAATTTACAAATGTATTTTTCGAAAATTATCAAGATTATCAGTGTCAAAAGCAAATATTAGTCAGGGTATTTATGGGAATGAGGTTTGCTCAACTGTTTACTCATTCAGTCTTTCCCCCACCGATGAGATGAATTTTGTCCCTAGGTTGGATGATTTAAATTAAAAAAAATGAGCTTCAACTGAGATTCGAACTTTGTTTGCTTATTCTATTTTCAGTGCCTTAAATTCTCACATCTCCAAGTGGCACTTAAAAGCTCATAAAAAACCTTTGCTGGAGTTTTTGGTTTTCTTTTTTGAATTCATGTGATCAAATGGTAATGATCATTACCGTTACTTGTTGTCAAAAATATATATTCTTGTGAAGCGGCGCTCATTTTTGAACAGCATTGTATGTTTGGCAACAGTTTCAATGCTGTTGAGTTTGGACATAAATATTACGTGATAATATCAGTTTTGATTGAGTAAAGTCCACTTGAAATAACAAAAGTCTGCTATATTTGGTTCAGAAGAGAATCAACTTTCTACTCAAAAGATGGTAGCAATGTACTTATGTTTGGTTGAAAGTACATGTGCACATATATGCATATGCACGTGTGTGTGTGTGTGTGTGTGTGTGTGTGTGTGTAAATGTGTGTATTATTCAGTGGATTGTTGTCGGATATTGTATCCACATACTTATCACATATATATATATATATAAATATATATATATATATATATATATATATATATATATGCATACCTATGCTTATAAACATACATATATATATATATACATATATATATATATATATATATATATGTATACATATATAATGTATATACACACGTATGAATATATATGCATATATATATATATATATATGAACACATATATGTATGCATACATGTATGCATACATATATGCATATATATATATATATATATATATATATATATATATATATATATATATATATAGTTGTAATAGAGTTTTGATACAGCGAAACAGCCGTCTGTGGATGGCACAACTATATATATATATATATATATATATATATATATATATATATATATGTGTGTGTGTGTGTGTGTGTGTGTGTGTATGTATATATATATATACATGTATATATATATATATATATACATATATATATATACATATACGAAAAGAAAGCGAAATTTCTCACAAAATTGCTTTCTAATTAGATTAGTGTTAACTAATCAATAGACGTTTACTTAACATAGCCTAATTTTAGACAAGCGAAGAGAAAAACATTAAAAATATTATGCAGTATCAATCTTTAGAATTTGCAAATACATAAGCATCATTTTCATTGTAAACTGACAAGTTCGTATACACACTGAATACTTACTTCTTCCTTTTTTTGATGATGA
>OY735221.1:9255221-9282721 GCA_963457665.1 Thysanoteuthis rhombus
TGAGTGTGTTTGTCTGTGTCTCTGTGTGTGTGTATGTGTGTCTGTATGTGTGTGTATTATTATATAAGGACAAGTATATTCCAAACCTAACTGTTTCAAACATGTTTCCGGTATGAGTGGGTTGCTGTAGATATTCCATATCATCAGTATGATTTTTGTCTCATTAGGGTATTTTTCTCATTAAGAGGATACTTTTTTCTGTCACAAAAAAAAACGATATTGAGATCCGTGCTCACATTCTCAACGAAATTCAAGCAGAAAAGCCTCAGAAAAATTGTTTGCGACCTTTGCAACAGGTTGATATGGACACTGTCCCATGTAGAACAAAAGTTTTTAGATTGATCAAGCATTTTGAGGTAGATCATTAAGACCTCAAAGATGAAACCAGATGAGGGAGACTGTCCACCTAGATGACGGGAGAAACTATGGCTGAAAACCGTCGGATCACAATTAATGCGATTATTACCGAAGTTTAGATCACACATTTTCTAATTCTAAGTGAGCTTCTTGGCCCCAAGGAGCTAGTTGTCCATTGGGCACCAAAAGGGCTATACGGGGCTAGATTAAACAGACTAAAGGGGATCTTAAATTTCATCATCATCGGCAGCAATAGCAGCCTTTTAAAGTCCATTGTTGGACATTTCTTAAGATCCACCATTTTCTTTGCTCCCGAGGATCATGATGTCAATACATTCAGAATTATCATAACATCTAATTTTCACAGTTCCAGCTTGTGCACGGTTAAACACTAGGACATACTCAGAGAGCACATAACTCTATCAGTGACATTGTCATTTAGAACTGAATAAAAATCAGCTCACAAATACTTACTATACTGCAAGATGATCAAGAAGAGGCTGTGGTGGTGCTTAATACCTGTATGATTTACCATGAAACCTGTGAATCAGAACAGGACTTAAAGCTATACCAGGGCCTACAAGAGGAAGGGATATTGATTCAGATAAAAAAATGAATAAAAATTATTCATCAAAATATTTTAATTTCCCTGGCAGGCAAATGAAGAGGAATGAAACACATAAGGTGGCATTGCTTGTTGCTCATTTGACAGCCACTATATATATATATATATATATATATATATATATATATATATATATATATATATATAGATAGATAGATAGATATAGATATAGATATAGATATAGATAGATATAGATATAGATATAGATATAGATATAGATATATAGATATAAACAAAAACAGTTACATAGCAAAAAACTGATGAAAATTACATAGATTATAACAGATTTTGGAAAACCAGTGACTGGAGTGACACAAAAAATTTATTGAAAAAGTTCCTTTAATGCTTAGTGTTTAAAGCTGTAAAGCTTTCTTAACTGTATATGTGAGTGTGTGTGTGTGTGCGTGTGTGTGGGGGGGACATCATCATCATCATTGGCGATTTTCATTGTAGAAAAGATGTCCAAATTTTCTTCTTTGATTACTTCAAAGCCGAATCCCTGAAAGGCAAATATTCTTCCATACACAATGAATTGGTATTGGATCGTGAGGTTTTTGGTTGTTGATTCGTCCTCGTTATCGCTGCGTGCAAGGCCGCTGTTTGGCTTCTGCATTTGATCCCCATCTGATTTCAAATTTCAATTCTGTGTATTGTCAGGTCATATGCAGATGTTTCGAGGTTAAGTGGTTGAATATCGAATTTCTGCACGTATATGTGCAATGGCACCGCTTTATCTAGGGTCATATGCATATTGGTTGAAAAACTGGAACGATTCTGTCTCGTTTATTTTACATATACTCTAAATAATGCACAAATTAAAAGATATTCTCCAATCTGTTCACTGATAAGCAAAAGAACAAAGGCCTAATTTATCATAAATACAGCCTTTAAATATTGTGCAAAGACTCCCACTGAACACACGAACACACGATCACTGACTTGCTCTACGAGTCCTGTTTTGCCAAAGGTGTCGTCAGTTCAGTTGGTAAGAGCAGAGCCACGTATAGTCTGCTTCCTGGTGGACGTGAGTGTGATCCGAACACAATCCTCGTTTCTTTATTTATATAAATGTCCTGAGATTATTGGATTTATCCCTGAATAACTTCAGCGCCGAGCAAAATATGGATCCTACTATTATGTTTCTTCAATTATCACATTTTTGGGATATAAATTGACCATCTGCTGATACATCATAGATATTTATATATATATATATATATATATATATATATATATATATATAGGTTTTTGTTATTGAAGTGTAAAATCTGTCCAAATTGTTTGATGTACATCTTTTGCCTAGTGCTCTCCAGTGCTTATAGTCATGAACAAGTATTTTCAATAATTATTTCAAAGTCAAAACATGAGTATAAGTTATGGTAATATTGTTTCTTCAAAAGAATAGTTTATTTCGGCGACTTTTTTCTCCATCCGATGGCTGAAACAAACATTGCTATAGAAATATATATATATATATATATATATATATATATGATATATATATATATATATACATATATATATATATATACATATATATATATATATATATATGTGTGTGTGTGTGTGTGTGTGTGTGTGTGTGTGTGTGTGTTTGTGTGTGTGTGTGTGTGTGTGCGTGTATCTCTGTATGTCAATAATCGGCACCATCACTGGTGATTTACATTGTAGAGAAGAGGTCAAATCTTCTCCTTTGAAGGCTTCGAAATCGAATCCTTGAAAAGCATATATTCTTCCTCACACAATGCCTGGAAATTGCATAGTGAGTTTGGGATTTTTGATTCACTCTTGTTGACGTTGCTTGCATGTTTCTCGTTTGGCTTCTGCATCTGATCAACATTTGATTTCAGATTTGTTCGTTCCACAATATCAATGTATTCGGCGCATTGGTGGATCACATATAGATATTTCACAATCGGATGGTTGAATGTCTAATCTCGGGAGGGTAACCTTGTGTTGTTCTTTGTAACCCCTCCTTTGAAACCCCATTCCCTCCCTGTGTCCCTGTTCTTGTTCTAGGTTTGCAATAAAGGATTTGCTTCGGGAGTCACACTCACGGGCACACACAAACACACATTTTTGCTCAGTGTCAGTATCCCTTAAATCAACTTGAAATGTATCCGACGCGTGTTTCTTACCGTTAACATTTAGATATGGACTTCTGGCCTGGATACAGTCATTTGTTTGAATGTCAAAGTCCCAAAGGGTTTTTTACGTGCTTTTCTTCGCATATACTTCTAGCTTGTGCGTTCAGAATGAGGTCGTTTGCACAGTTCCCAGTGGACCAGCCCCTTCCTCACCAACCAGTCATACTTGTGCTTGTACTCCTAAAGGGGCTAATTTGCTGCGTTCGCTTGATATCTGGTTGATTGCTTCATCTGTATCTCTGCATAGGCTACACTCGCTGTTCTCTCGTGGCTCGTCTATCTTAACGTTTATATAATTGGTTTGTTGCTCTTGTTATTGTGGTTATCATTATCATTATTATCTTTTTTGTCTTCGATTCATCTTATGATTTACTGTTTTCTTATTTTGCTCCCTTTTTCAGCTTTGTACTTCTTTTTCCTTCCTTTTTTTTATCTCCTCTTGTTCAATCCGCCTCATTTTCTCTATTCCAATCTATATTTCCCCCAAGATCTCCTCATTTATAAGTAATTATTTTCCCATCCTGTCTTTTAGATACCGTTCATGATATCTTCATTCGAAATTAAGCGTTCTCTCCAGGGTGTAATAAACAAAATGATGACGTGAACAACAAGAAAATAGAATATAAAGTGTTGGCATTCAAAGGGGTTTGGGGTAGGTATGGGCCGTTGATGGTGAACTTGAAATCTGTCGTGTCCTCAGAGAAACCGGACTGAGAGCTCCGGTGAAAATATATCAGTTCGCGTGAGCAAATTATCCACAGGATAATTTGAATTGTGAATCGTAGAATTAAAAAAGAAAAAAAAAGCAAATCGGGTTTGAAAGCACTAAGAGAACGCATATCTTTGTTGATTCTATTGTCATTGAAAACTGAATGGAAATTAGTTTATGTACGGTCATGATGCAATATCCGTAGAAATTCCAGAACCCCACCCCCTAAGGTTCAATCAATTCTTCCTAGATTATTTGCCAATCCTTTGAAAAATGTTATTTAAATCATTTCCGTATGTAAAACCATGCATGGATATTTGAATGCATGAAAAGATTAAAGACGTCTTTTTCAATCGAAGAGAATATTTCCTGGATCCGTCTCCAAATCGATCCAATTCTTTGATACCCCTGCAGTGTACGTCTCCAGAAAGAATTTGATTGAGAACTTTCAGAGATATTGCATTGATATAGCTACCAATATGAACATACATGAGACTGCTAGGATTATATCCCACCCCAATCGATCAGTATTTTCTTTGCCCACGGCCAATCCTTTGACGAAAATCTGATTGAAACTCACAGAGACCCGTCGGAGATATTGTGTGGACAAACAGGTCTGGTTAGAAAGCCCTGTCTGGGGTGATCAATTAAAAATAAGAAAAAAGAGATCCTCATTGAATGTTATTTCTCTCACTCTTTTTGTGCGGTGATCATCTATAAGAAGTTGAATAAAAAAAAACGAAAAAAAAAAAAAAAGCGTGGACGTTACCAGACTCAAACTGAGGGACCAATTTAGTATAAATCCACATTGCACATAGATAGCATATACCTCTGCCATCGCCACTGTCAATGAAAACTGAATGAAAATCAGTCCATATATAGCAATGATCAGATCATCATCTAGAAATTTAATCGATTCTCCTCTCACCGATGGTTAATTTTCCCACGAAATACTATTAGAATTCATCAACCCAAAACCTCAAAGGGGGTTCTAAAATCTAAACAAAACACTTTTTTAGACATGATAAAAAAAAAGAATGAATGTTGAAAATTTCAGCCCCCTAGCTCCATTGGTGCAGACAGTACGCGTAGTACATGCATACGTACATACATAGCCAGCCAGACCAACTTGGAAACTGAATCAGTTTCGATCACAGCCTTTGATGACGCTTCCTAATATCCAGCAAGGGAAGTAATGCATTTAAATACATTGCTTAACAGAAAAACAGATTATTTGTCTCCTTTGATAGAGAAGTACAAATGATAACTATTATACAGTGATGCTTGAATCTACTTTCTGCAAACAAATGGGCTTCCGGTTCCCTTTTATTACGTTGCTTTGTAGCATCTAAAAAGAAAATATCGGTATCGTAAATATGTATTTCCTTCCTGGTTTGTTTGTTTGTTTGTCCGTTTTCACCTGCGTTCTTTCCATTGAGTGGGAAATTAATATTAGGTTAGATGATATCGAGCCTGAGCGAGGAAGACATCAGAGATTAGAAGCTCGCAGTTTATCACTCAGGTGCTTTGTGGAAAATAGAGTGGTGCAATTCCCGTGGTGTCAGATCCATGTACGCATAACAAATCTATATTATTTACTATTCTATCACCGCCCAAATCTATTGATCTATTTTTCTATCCAATTTTCTTCCCATCTATCTATCTACTTATCTCTCCTATTTATTTCTCATATATATATATATATATATATATATGGTTATAAATCGTGATGTTTTATATGAAAACTCGTCTGAAATGATCTCCCGTCATTACACGGTTAATGTATCACTCACTCTACGCAACGTAATAGAATAAACAGTCGGAGAAAATGGCGCTGTCGGATAAGTTTATATACAATATAACGCAATTTATAATCATTCAGTTGGATCACATATATCTATTTCTTGATACATATGTATATACATATATATATTGCACACAAACAAACAAATATACATATATATATATATATATATATATGTGTGTGTGTGTGTGTGTGTGTATATGTGTATGAGTTTAGTGATCTTGAAATAATTTTGTCAAATACTTAGGTCGAATATGTTGGAGAAAAATCGACTTGATTTTTTCTGAATAATTGATACTTTTAAAGTTGATGTTGTGTCAGTTTGTTAATCTTAACGGACAGATTTAGTATTTCCGCGGGTAAACACTCAACAGAAGTAATACAAACACAACGGATCGTATCAGTATTTAAGTTACTGATCCCTCATCGCTGAATATGTCCTTTGAGTAAATTATGTGAGTAATCCCTCTGTTTCTAGAAAAACTAAATGATATGTCGTAATATAAAACACCCATATATTGTATAGTATGACAATGTCTTGGATAATATAACTAAACTGACATAGCTAAGAAAATAACAAAACATACCAAATAGCTCTTTCGGGGTGGTGTTTGATCAACATTACTGTGGAGCCTTGGTCATATAAATGTTTGCTTTTGGATTTCCGGAACTGTTACACGATAAATAACTGAATATCTCAGCAGGAAAAAATCGCATATAGTACTATCATATCTAATTCTGTGTAAAATGAACTTCGAAAATCTTACATTAATGTAAGATTTTCGAAGTTTATTTCATTATCAAATCTTTAGTAATAATTGTCTGAAATGACATACGTCAGTTTTAAAATTCTTTAGAGTCTGAAGCTGTAAAACTTAGTAGACGAAGAGCCAGACACATCATACACATTTGAACGATTTGGAAAGTGAATTCCCGCTCAGACTGAATTTCTCACGGTATAAGGTGATGATCAGATAAAAAGGTGTAAACTCCAGGTGGGATTCCAACCACACCCTTTTCAATGAGAGCACCAGTGTACCCATAGTGTGCTTTAGCCACTTGGGAGTCTTACGGTAAGCAGAATTCGGAAAAAACAATATCAACCCCCATCTGACGTCTGGTCAGTTTTATTTTTTGTGCAGTTAATCTCAGAACTATTTTGGCTTTTCAAACTCCTCCAAATCTATATTCTTTACATGTTGACATTATGATGATCAATGGATTCTAGTATCTGAGATGGTGAATATATATGTATATATATATATATATATATATATATATATATATATATATATATATATATATATATATATATATATATAAAGAGAGAGAGAGAGAGATGGATAGATGGATAGATGTGCTTGTAATGTGGATGTAATAGATCCGGAAGAATGTTGATAGAAATGACAATTGGAAGGCGAAGATAAAAACCCAAGAGAGAGAGTACGCGTTACATATCATTCTTTTGATTATTTTGTGGGCATTTTCTGATGCCTCAACACACAGATCTTGACAATTTGGTTGCTTAACTGAACACGGTGGAACCATCTATGAAACTCACAATAAGAAAATAGTCCTGCACCACACTATTTTCCTTTCATACACTGCTATACAAAACAAATAATACCATCTGCGGAGCCACCAACAAGAATGACCATCCAGATTTTCACTCCCACCACACTCTAAAATTAAATCAGAATTAATCTTGAGCTTTTAACGAATGACCCTCAGAATAAGTAACCTCAATACCTTGATGACGAAAGAGGATACATTAAATAAACCTTCTGTTCACTCTGGTACCTGCAATATTTCATATACCATGCGAGGAGAAAAGCATTTGAGATCCAGAAAACAAATACCAAACAAAACAAAAATTAAAACACAACAACCACGACACACATCATATTACCCCCCAATATAACCACCATCAACCTCAGCTCTAACCTGTGGAAAATGGAAATACTTATTGCCACCAACACCTCAATATCTATCAAAGATTTAGTAAACAAACCACCATACAAACTCCATCACCCGAAACCGTCATTTACGCAATTCCATGCAATAAATGTAACATAATCTACATCAGAACGACACCGAAAGCTCCCAAGAAAAAATATACAAACATTGGAGCCCTCAAACTGGATGATAACCAAACACTATAAGCAAACACAGAAATACCCACAACCAAACTTCAACTTTCACCCAAACCCATCTCATCAAGAATATCCATGACCCATTGACACGTAAATGTATCGATGCAGCCCTAATATATCAATGCAGTACAATAAAACAAAGGTATGGTCACTTTCAGATCGCAAATCCCCTGAATGCATTGATTTTAAAACAAAATCATACAGATACCGTACATTACAACACTTACAGTCGAGGAATTGGCTAAGAGCCAACAATCTATTTAGGTACACTTTTAGCGCCTTCATCAATCAAAAAGATTAAATAAAAGCCACACCCTATCTCCACTCTGCCCCACATATTGCAGCACCTATCAATTAAACGCTATACACCATCTCTTCATTCTATATTGAAGATTTTTTTGAAAATCACTTTCCTGGGGACTGACCATTTTGGCCCCTCTCTGCTCAAAGTTATTCTTATCAAAGACAAGCAAAAGACCCACAGAGACGGACAGGGACAAACATCCTCTGACCCTGTCTTTCGCAGATCCATAATATTTCAGACCGAATGTTACTCACACCTACACAGATGCAAACATCTCCACTCCTGTTCCTACTAAACAACCAAACAATACAGAAATAGCCCAACTTCTTTCCTCAGCACCAAACATGCAAACAAGAAAATTTTTTGTGGAATGCAGCAAATATTTTCTCTGGAAAAGATGACTGGCACCGGTCTATAGATATAGATTACAGTTGCGTTGAAAGAAGCGAAGAGAGCGGTTGTTTAGCTCAATGGTAAGAGCATCGCTACGTTGAAGCGATTACTCTATCTATTGAAGGTTTGATTCCTGCAGCAGCCTGATTTTCTTTATTCACGTTGTCTAGGCTGAGTGATACATGAACCGTGTGGATGGAAAATCATTTGAAATAAGTTTCTATAAAATATATTACAATGTATAATCTCACACACACACACACATATATATATATAAATGTATATATATTATACTTTCCGATAAGTTTTATATATATATATATATATATATTTATATATATATATATATATATATATATATATATATATATATATATATATATATATATATATATGAGAATATGACATTTGTATCTATGAAGTGATTGTCCCCATTGGGATGTTGGTTTTGTGAGAGCTTGATAACTCATTTGATTTTGCTGATTTAGGATGGTATTGGATGAGTTCAACTCGCATCATCTGTTCATCTTGCAGCAGTTCTCTTTTAATATTGATTTAATTTGTTAAATTGTTATATTGTTATAAAGAAAGATTTATCCAATCATTTTAAAGGTACTGAAAAATTAAGATATACATGTATGTTTATGTTTGTGTGTCTGTATATATGTATGGATTTATAAATGATGGCTATACCTCGAAAGTTGATATCGTCTCTGAGAAAGGACGGAGCAAACGCAATGAAATACACGGAAGCTGTAAACTGTAGTCTATGGAATGGATGTTATTAGTGATCCAATGACCTATGATATCCTGCCTTTCACTCTCTTTCTCTTTCTCTCTCTCTCTCTCTCTCTCTCTCTATATATATATATATATATATATATATATATATATATATATACATACGCACACACACACACACACACATATATATATATAAATATATATATATAGAGAGAGAGAGAGAGGTGGGTAAGAAAGTAGAACTTATCTACATAGAAGATGCTTGACTGCATGAATAGATTGCAAGATAGATCATGTATAATATACACACACACACACATAGATATATAACTGAAATATTTTGTTCATATATATATATATATATATATATATATATATATATATATATATATGTGTGTGTGTGTGTGTGTGTGTGGTGGGTATTTAGAAGAGTATAGAATATAAGAAATTTCGTTGAAGGAAAATAAAATTCAGATAGATAGATAGTAAGATATGAAGAGAGTTAGATACATTGATAGATAAGTTGAAAGGTTTACAAATGACCCAGAAGAGATAAAAGATTTGACAGATTAAAGTCTTTCTAATCCCTGCCACGAGCTATGTGAATGCTGACTTGCTAGTTTTACGAGCTTCTCCGTTGCTACTACTTAAGTCTTCATTATTATGCAGAGAGCAGGGCCTGGCAGGGATCGATAGATTTACACACACTCACACACGCACACAAACATACATGCGCACACACACACACATTTGCACACAAACACATGTTCTTACACTAATTCCACACACACACACACTTACAGAGGCGTACATCCTCATTCACACGTAAGCATACAAACACACACGTTCATACTAGTTAGTATACTCTTACACAGGCCTACTCACACACAGCGACGTTTCTACCTCCTTAGCGCGTGAACTCGTCTCTTCGACCTGCCACACCTTCTAATGAACTCTTCCGTTTAAGGCCTCACAACAGATCGAACACACGGATACAGAATATCATCTGCTTGTCATAAAGGTATTGAATACTATTTACCGCCATCAGCTATCGTGAACGCACACTTACGTGCCAACAAGTATTACTACGCAGAAAAATGCGGGAAAATAATGGGAAAAAAAGTTCATGTATAAAATTCAAAAGAGTTACAGTTCAATTTCCCTTTTCACTTTTATAGCCTTGTTTTGATTTTCTGTTGAAAATTGAAGCATTAAAGAAAGTACTATCCTTTTTTTCATTCACTGACGATAATTGAATAAAATCCTTTGTATTTAAGGGCTTCCATTGTATACGAGATTTTTTTTCCGATAAAGGCGAACATATACAATGAAGGAAGAATATCTAAATGGAAATTATGAATCGCAGTGTAGGGATATCTTTCCATTGTTAACACTGGTTGCTTATATGACCTTTGAGATCAAACGTATGTTTTATAAAACAAGAAGTCAAAACTTTCATTCAGTCATGCGGTTATACGTATATGGTAAGTAAGTAGCACCCTTATACTAGCTTTAACCCTCGTTGCTTGGGCTCCATATATCACATTTCTATTTACTAGGTCCGTATCTCATATGTGAAATAGACTTACAGTGGTCTACACCCAAAGCAATGTCACTTACTTACCAATTGATTGATGCATGACTTTTCCAAGGTCATTTACATGGGTTTGTCTGGTTAATTATTCATGCTGTTTTCTTATCGGCCAACCCTGTTACCTCCTACTTATATAGTCAAACAACAAATACTGAATGCTTATATACAAATCACCTTTCCCACTGGGAAACATCTGATTTAGAATAAAAGAAACATCTAGAAATATATTGATTCTTGAGAATCTAGACTTGTCTATAGACAAAATGGTAGAAGCGCTGGAACACACAAACTCATGCATATATATATATATATATATATATATATATATATATATATATATATATATATATATATATATATATATATATATATGTAAGTATTGAACTCATTGCTAATTTTGATGGTTACGGTCCGAACAGAAAATTATCGGAAATTATTTCAATAAAAAAATTGCGTTACAAATTATCTTATTACCATTTATTAACGTAACTTTTATATCTCAGGTAACACTCGTTTTATAGTAAGGTCAATGGTTACATATGTTGTCAATAGTAGATATATGTATCATACTTAAAAATCCAATGGGAATTATTTTACTATAAAAACGCATAACGATCTATTTTAATCCTAGCTGTTCACGTAGGAAATAATATCATAGAGCAAAAATTGATCAACGACAATTATTTCTACAAATAGAGTTTCTGCATGAGTTGAAGGTTTAATCACTAGACAAATGAGTTGATGAACGGGCCGAGATGAAGAGATGTTAAAAGTCTTATTGAACCGACATGAATATGAAAAGACTGGAATAGAAATGGAATATGAACCTTCCAGAGGTTGATAGACATGGGCAAAATAAGATAGATGGATGAAAAAACGATACCAGCTTTTTAGTATTGCATTCATGGCTGGGCGTGCATGATAAGTGCCCAACAAACCATTTATAAAATGTTGATATTTTCATGATATTTTAGCTTATTTTGGAGCTGTAAAATGCCGCATTCTGATTCATTGAGTGTTCTAGCTTTGAAATATGATTTAATTGAGCATTGTAACTCTGAAAATAGCGAAACACAACTTTTAAAAAAATGATATGATGTACTTGTCATATGCTGTCAGTCTTATATTGATTAGTATTACATCAATATATATATATATATATATATATATATATATATATATATATATATATATATATATTGATCACTTCGATTGTATGGGTTTTTGGTGATCGACCTGTATATCTCAGTCGGTTCATACCAAAATATCGGTCAATAAATTAATTGACCCATCTCAACATGTTTGCATCAAACACACTAGCCGGTCTTTTGAAATAACTATTTGAGTTTGGTAATCATTCGCTGCCTTTTCATTCGTTCTCAGGTTTCTATTATCATATCCATCAAGCCTTAGGAGCTTCGTAGTGAAGTCATGGTTATCGAGCACCCCCTGCACTGCGGACCGTTTATATCGAGCAGCGCGTCTGATCTCCTCTTAATGCTCTATGGATGAACTACAGAAGCTCACAGACACAGTTAAAAGTAATGGCTGTGATGTTAAGTGTAAGACTCGTAAAATGAGCTGTGTTACCAATTTGGTAGTCTCTGCAATGGATTTAGTGCAAAATCAACATATCAGCGCAGGGGTACTAAAACGTTTTGACTATTTTTTTTACCATTTGGGCCATTTTTGGCGCTTGGGTGCATTTGGATCCCCGGAGATCATATTCGAAATTGTGGCCACCGAGAAATAAGATGGCAGGACAAACTGATCGAGATCACACAGTATTGGCTTGGCGACACTCACGATCAAAAAGTCTAAAGGATTTGTGGGAAGACGCTGCTGTACAACCTCATATGTTTAACAAGTCTTAGATACTTTTTAGGCACGTAAAATATTTAACAAACACGTTTATTTGAAAGAAAATATAACCGAATTAATGTCAAGACTTAATGCTGCATAACTAGCTTGTTACTTAGACTTGTTAAAGTTATATTGGCGCAATGGTTTCTCCAATAGGGAGATCTGGTGAATCTTGTGACAGGTCTGTGTGAAACGATGGCCGCTGAAAGGTTACTACTGCTGCTGATGATGATGTTGATTGTGTCGCGGCACACAGTTTGACAACGCTTACACTGTCTTCTTTCAGTCCTCCTCTTCCGGTTTCAGTTCCTCTTTCACTCGATCTGTCTACGAGTCTCCCGTCTCGCCTGCCAGATTTCTATTCTCAGTCATGCAGTGAGACACTCTGTGTAAAAGGCCGGAGATAATCTATATCTTCCAGGTCGACTCCCCAGTCCCGTACAGTTTTATTTTCAGAAACATCCAGGCAGCTGAAATGATGAGATCAGGAAACAGAATCGCAAAGCCAGCAGTTCTGTAATTACCCCCAGCACTAAAATGGCAACTTTTTCATCTCAGGCAATCCTTCCTTTCATCCAACCAAGTTATCGGGCCGTTTCCGATATTTACTTCTCAAATTATATCTCCAACCTCAGACTTTATTTGGAAATTTGTTGTTTTTAGCATTTTCATCATTTTTTTTTTTTGTTCTGCATTGTCTTCCTCTGAATTATCTTAGGTCCATCTGTAATTTTTTTTTTCATTTTTCTTCTTCTTTGCCTTTAAGTTTTGATCTTAGTTCATATTTGTTGGGTGCCTCGTTTTAGATTAATGGTTAACCCATTACCTACGAGTGACAGGAAAGCAGTTTCGCCGAAAATGTGGTCGTCTGACATCTTCGCCACATTATTGCTAACAATAAAAATTCTGTTTTATTGTGACTGATTGTAATTCAGTGCAGTCTGTGAGTCAGTGCTTTTATTTTACAAAGGATAACCTGCAATGGGTAATTTGCCTTTGACAAGAGCTTTTGTATTGCAATGCATTGCTATTTCTCTCCACTACTTGCAACTCCTAATGGGTTAAGGAGCTGGTGTAATAGAATATACAGTTTTTGTGAGCATGATCGTAACAGGGTGCCCTACCCTTTGAATCATGTCCCAGACATATGTTTTTTATTTTAATTTTCATCCGTCAATTTTTGCATTCTCATTTATCCAACTCAATCTTCCATATAAATGTGGACTGTTTGGTGGCTGAGATAGTTATATACTTTCTACTAGCGACATTTTCTATAGTTTAAGTCCCGATAAATGGCTTGTGGCTGGTGGTCATCTCTAGAGAGAGGGAGTCTTCTCAGATTTCCAATCCCAGCTGCCCCCTCCCGATTTTGGATCTGGACTTGACCACTAAAAGCACTTCTTCCTTGTTTAATCTATTAGTCTGGCCAATGGTGAGAACTAGGACGATTGTTAGTTTACTGATCTCCACTAACTTATGTAGCATTGTTGAAGATTCTAAACGTGTATTGGTCAGCAAAGTCTCAATTCTACCTCTGATGTTCATCCTATGGTAAAGACTCAGGAGGCCGTCAGTTTCCGATCTCCAATAACCTCTATAACATTTTTTCAAGACCTGAACAGCGCCTTGGTCTGCATAGTCTCAACCCCGCCTCTTATGTCTGGCCTATAGTGAAAACTAGGAAGGTCGTTAGTTTCAAATCTCCAGTAACCTCTTTAGCATTCTCCAAGACCCCAACAGCGCCTTGGTCTGCATAGTCTCAGTTCTCCCTCTCATCTCCAACTCTTCCAAACTTGACTTTAGTGTCTTTGGCACGATTCCCAATGTGCCTACTATTGTCGGCACTATTGCCCTTTTCTATTTCGCTGTGAATGCTGAACAACACTTTCAAAAGCCACTTGACTGCAATATATTATTCGCCAGACCATCTTTGCCGACCTTCAGCCACATTTCAAACTGTTAACAGCGGTTCTTATCCGAGAAAATTATGAAAACTTCTGAACTCTTTGACCATCAACAGAATCCTTATTTACCATCACTACTCCTCCCGTTTCACTCCCTGATCTCTTTTTCCATTATTTCCTCTCTCACTTTACTTTACTCTCGCTGTCAATTTCTCACTCTTACTCTCTCGCATCTATCGTATCCTATCCTTTTCTTCTCTGTCTATTTCTCACTCTTACTCTCTCACACCTTTCCCTTGTACTATTTTATTCTCTCTCCCATTCTCTAAATCTAACTTTTATACATTTTACTACCTCTCTTCCTTATCCTTCCTTTTCTTCTCCCTTTTCACTCATTGTCTTTTATTCTCTCTCTCTCTTAATCACTCTCTTTTCCCCTTTTCTATCCCTGTTTTTCTCTTATTTTCTTACATGTTTTTGTCTTATTCTTCTATTCTCACTATTTCTTATTCTTTTATTCGTTCTCTTATATTTTATTCACTTTCCTTTATCGTCTCTTTTTCTATCCGTCTGTCTCTCTATCTCTATATCTCTTTCTCCCTGTCTGTGTCACTCTTTCTCTCTCTTTCTCATATCTTCGCTGATTTTCTCCTAATTCTTTCTTTGTTATTCTCTTTTATCCCCCAAGTCTCCGAATCCCCCTCCTCCTCTTTCTCCCTCTCTCTCTGATAATTTCTCTCATATTTCTCTCTGCCTCTCTCTCCCTCTCTCTGTCTCTCTTTATTTGTCTCTGTTTGTTTCTCGTATCCTCTCTGATTCGCTCATCTTTCTCCCTGTCCTCTTTTTGTCATTCTCTTTTCTTCCCCCAGTCTCTCATCACCCACCTCTCTCTCTCTCCCTTATATTCTCTCTTTCTATTCCTCCCTTTATCTCATTGTCTCTTTCTATTTTCTCATTTTTAGAACCTCAAAACCCCAAGACAAATATTGCATAACCTTTACCTACTCCATTTACCATCGTTAGAGTCTCACGAGAACCACATTCGACCAGACAATACTTTTCGTGCTGATGTGAATAACAGGTGTCCACAAATAAGCCACGCCTAAATCGACTGAATAGATTCGGACACCTACCCTAGCCTACCCATAATTATTCCAACATTTGCAATATATGAGCCTATACTAACAAAGCTCAATACTTATTGCTATAAAGACTGCGAATGTTTGATATCTTGCTGGGCTGCACGTATACGTCCTATTCAAATCTATCTAAAACTTAGATTGATACAAAGAATAACATGATAGGTGGAACTGATCTTTGAGGTCCTGACAGGTCAATTTACGGTCAGAGCAACCTTTCAGAGCTAATTTGTGTATCTCTAAAGATTTATTTATTTCTAAGAGAATCAGTGGGAATAACAATGGCTCCGTGGTTAAAAGCAGCGTGAAAGGAACCGAGTGAGTTTAAATTCTAATGTACAATCTACTTTGAATCCGTCTATGTTCCCAAATTTGTCAAGTTTAAGAAAAGGAAAGATTTCCTAGGGGTTTAAGTTCTATTTACAATTTAACTACAATGTTAAATCAGACTCTATCTCCCCGTTCGTCTTAGGAAACTACCTGTTAAATATTATCTTCCTCTCATTTTTTATGCCAGTTTGACAGCATTTACAAATTGGACCCGACAATGACACCTCTTTTCTCGGTCAAGCATCGTAGCAAACCAGAAAAAAAGGACATTTTTATTAATATATCTGCTAATGGACAAGAGCAAACGAATGTGGATTCAAACTGCTCGCCAAAGGCATTGCTGCCAGTTAAACGTTCAAATCAATGCTTTGTTTCAAACGGACATAATATGGAAAGAAGTGCTCAATAAAAAACGTTATCCTTTTCAGTCAGATAATTTCAGAATTATTAAAAACAAGTTTTCCTAAAATAAAACATCTTTTTTTTACTTAATGTTTTTTTGGACAAAATAAGGCTCCTTCTTCCGACTGACTGAACAAAGCTGATAGTTCTGTTTGAACCAAATATTTGGCAAAAAATTCCAAAATAATTTAGTTATCAATTCATGACTGTTTTGTCTGTAAACACATTTATAGATTTTTAATCACTATCCTTAATGTAGAATGAGTCTGTAATCAATGAACCATTTATATTTTTTAGGTTGATATTCAGATTAAACATCGATTTTGAGGTGCATTGAATCATTGTACATATGAAATAAATTGGACCTGCACGAAAACCGTCTTTCCTATTGATGCAATCAGTTGAAGTTCAAGCCAAACCGAAAGCTGATATTCCGAGAACCGATTTTCAAGGCACTCAAGCCCAACCTCACTTGAAACGTGATCTCCTGTACCCATCCGAACCGAACTTGGTCTCTCATTATATGAATCAATACATGTATATATATACATGAATGAATCATCGTAGCCTGTTCGTGTATTAGAATTGATTATCTAAAGAAAATTACATTGAATCACCTAATTTTTATCAAGAATATAGTTATATTCCTGAACAATATTTTGGCAACGTTAGTCCAAAATAACCATCAAGACCCCATAGAGACCCCATAGAGACCCCAAATAGAATTATAAGAAACTGAAATATTTTTTTTCGAAATTTGCTTAGTGGTAGACTCATACAAACGTTCCAGATTGTAGCCACAGCAATATGATCAGGAGCGTCCAGATATCCATACATAGATACACAAACGAGCTATGTGGCGAGAATCCGTAGCCTTCTGGACTGGTCCGTGGGGTAGGTCATTTTAGGAGTTCCAGTGATTTGATGAACACAGGCAAATAAATCATCCCTTCCAAAAAAATCAACCAGCTTCCAAAAAATCAAGTTTTTACCTTACTTGGAGACTG
Source organism: Thysanoteuthis rhombus (assembly GCA_963457665.1). Lineage (NCBI taxonomy): Eukaryota > Metazoa > Mollusca > Cephalopoda > Oegopsida > Thysanoteuthidae > Thysanoteuthis > Thysanoteuthis major. Next base: position 9,272,697 of record OY735221.1, read on the forward strand.
ACCAGACCACCTACGCCAATGGGTGGGGCAAGCACGGTAATTCTTTTCGTAGCACGGGCTACTGCGTGTGTGTGCGCGTGTGTGCGTGTGTGTGTGTGTGTGTGTGTTAAAGCATTTGTGTATGATCCTCATCAAAACCACCACCAGCGGTTTTAAATCCACTGTTGGACAATTGCCGTTCCTAACTCCTTTCATGATGGTTGCCTAGTCATGTTGGTTCTTGGAAAATGGTGGCTGATCAAATCTAACCTTTTTATGTAATGACTTGGTTTTGAATTCAGAATTGATTTTGAATTCAGATTGGGTAGCTTTCAAAGGTTATAAGACCCACTCTGATGTTTTATTCTACCTATGGCTGGAAGAAGAATAAATTCATTCGTCCCAATGGAATCAGGGAACATGGATAGTCTCTGTTGGACTTCAATGTGAATACCAATCCCATTTTCCACTCAATAAACTTTCAGGTCACTCTTTTCATATATATATATATATATATATATATATATATATATATATATATATATATATATATATATATATATATATATATATTATAAATTCATTACAATACTTTTTAACTCTATTCAAATTTATCCCCTTGCTGATATATTCTGAATGCATCATTTAGCTTTCATAGCGTGAATAAAACAAATAATTAAAAAAAATGGCTGGCCAAAGAAATTGAACCTGCAACCAAAAGGTAGCTGCTTTACCAATGAGCTAAACAGCCTACCTTGTTTATTTACTGTTGGTGTCTGCCAAATTCTTTTTCAATTTCTTATAATATAATGAGATGGATGTATAATCCGACGGAAAAATAGAAAATGTGTTATCTTAATTCGAAGATGAAATGACCTGCAGCGCCCCATTTTTTCAATTGTTCAGTCAGTTCACGCTGCCAGGGCCAAATGATACATTCACCGTGTAATAGCGGGAACTCATAAATGAATGTGGTATATATTCAATTAACTCTCTCTCTCTTTCACACACACACACACACACACACACACACACACACACGTATATATATATATATATATATATATATATATATATATATATATATATATATATATATAATCATATTTATATAACACCGAAGATGAGATTCAAAACTATTACACTAGAGAATCGTATTTGAGAGTGTAAACGGTCCATTAAGTCAGATTATCTCTGTCGAAATAAAGAAAGAGAAATGAGGCTGTACTGGAATGCATCTAATACGATTTACTGTATTATACACTGGCCATCGCGCTATTAAAATGTGGACCCATCTATTAGAAGGCTTAATTGTCTAATAGAACGTAATCTAGGCCGAAAGTGGTTGATTAATGGGAAATTATAGGCTAAAAACAGGAAAATCGATGTGTGAACGAGCTCAGAGGTAAACACATGGATACACACACTCTCACAAACATATATACATGTGTGAGTGTGTGTATATATAAACATAGATAGGTAGAGAGAGAAACAAAGAAGGAAAGAAAGAAAGTGGGAGAGATTTGAATAAGATGGCTGTATTGATATCTACAGAGATAAGTGTAAAGGGATAATTATAGCATCAATGTTGCCTGTGCATGTACCAGACCTGATTATATAGAAGAAAAATAGATATTTTTTTTCTAAAATTATCTTTAAAAATTTGGAGCTCAAGATTTGGGCATTGTTGGTCAGGAAAATCAATGTGCGAATGGCTTGAGGGGTAAACAAGTGGATAGATAGATCGATCGATGGATAAATAGGAAGATAGATAAATAGAAAAAATAGGATAGATACAATGATATCTATGTTGATAAGGACAGACAGATAGAATGTCTGTACTTTTAATGAAAGAATCACCATGAAGAGTTGTTTTGAACGGACGGAAAGGAAAATATTTCCGGATGCTGCCTTGTTGTGTACTGTAATTTTCAATTCTGTTGTCCCTGAAATGTGACAATGTGACTAAAAGCGTTCACACACACACACACACACACACACACACACACACACACACACACACACACATACATATATATATATATATATATATATATATATATATATATCAGCAGAAATTAAACTCATGTCTGGTAAAGCATTTGGCCTAATGCTGAAAGTTATACTGTATCGAAGATTTAGACATCAAGACAGACATGCAAGTTCTTCAAAGGTCTGTCTTCTTCGGTACAGTTAATACTTCAAAAAGTGCTTTCAGTCTTTTATTAAGGCTTGACAGTCAGGTTACAGATTGTAAGACCAGTCAGTATGCATAGTATGAGAAATGTAATATTTGACATCCAAACTGACCACCTCATACAGGCAAGAAGGCCGGACTTAGTAATAGTAGACAAAAAAAGGAGGGCCTGCCAAATAGTAGACGTTGCTGTACCTGCAGACCATAGAGTGAAAAAGAAGGAGGGTGAAAAAAGGGAAAAATACCAGGACCTAGCAAGGGAGTTAAAGAAAATTTGGAACATGATAACCAGGGTAGTACCGGTCATAGTGGGCGCACTAGGAACTGTCCCCAAAACGCTGAGGGAGAGACTGGAGGAGATCGGGATTAGGAGGAGGATAGAGACCGTACAGACCACAGCACTACTGGGAACTGCACGGATACTGAGGAAGGTGCTAGAGATATAAGTACTGCAACGAATAGTAGCTCTGTCATGATATGCGAAAGAGGGAGTAGACGTTAGCTGAAGACCTGAGGAGACTTATTGTCACTCAACTTTCAGCGATAACCACTGGGCAACCGGTGTGAAACTTAATCACAGAATTACTGCGACCTATGATTACTAGGGGAGGAGGGCTGGAGACTTGAGGAGACTTGCTGTCACTCAAACTCCAGCGGTTACCGCCAGGCAACTGGTGTGAGATTCCAAATACTAATAATAATAATAATAATAATAATAATAATAATAATAATAATAATAATAATAATAATAATAATAATAATAATAATAATAATGATAGAAAGATGGTATTAATTTTCTGGGGGGAAGATGGTTGCTGCTAAGATGTATCCTGACCTAGAAAAGTTGCAGTGGACGCCATTGGTTGATTGGATCAGCATTTTGATTCTGAACTCTTGTCGCTGTCTCTGTTCGCCAGACGACGAATACCTGAGCAGCCGTCACATCAGGTACATCAGTTTTCATTTGATGTTTTCAGACTGCTTCTACCTACTGACACACAGAGCTGACGTTGGTGACCTCTACATAGAAACAAGACCAGCGGCCACGTCTGGTATCCGCCTTTTTTTAGCCTCGTCTTTCCTTTTCCCTTATTATCCCTTATCTTCTACCGGGCATTCTGCACACATCCTCCTCTTCATCTCCATCAGCACCATCATCATCAACATTGTTGCTCATCGTCATCATCAACGCAAACATCATCATCATCATCATCGTGATTATCATATTGTATTACTTATTTTTTTCTATTTATTCGTAAGCATTTGAACACCTTTGGAAATTTGCTCTTCGATATTTTTTTCGATTTCTTTTTTCTATGCTTCCAGAGCCACGGATGGTATATATACCTACATACATACATATATACATATATATATATATATATATATATATATATATATATATATATATATATATATATATATGTATAAATATATATATATATATATATACACACACACATACACATATATACATATATACACACACATATATATATATCGACACACACACATATATATATATCGACACACACACATATATACACACACACACACACACACGTACATATATATACATATATATATATATATATCACTTTTTATATAAATCCAATGATACTTCCAACATTGTATGATTAAATGATTTGACAAATTGAAAAACTAATCATAACAATCATTATACTATGATATATTCATAAATCATCATCACCATCAACCTTTATAGGTCCAGTATCGGAGAGAGGTCTATGTCACCTTCCCTGACGAGCGTGACTGCGCTAGAGTTTGTTATGAATAATCAGTTGACCTTTCTTTCTCGTTTCTCGTGCTCATGTCCAGAGTTTTCCTGCTGCATTTCCTGTCCAATGGGTATCGATTAGTTTTCCTGCAGGAATCCATTTTTGTGGCTTTTTTTTTTTGTATAACATCGTATAGCTTGCCCTTCCGCTGGATGAAACTTAGTCCTGTCTTATCGCTGAGGATTATTCCTAAAATTATGCTCACCATTGCTCTCTAGACTATTCTGAGTGTGGTCTCGATTAGTTTTATAAGTCTCCGTACGTCATAGCTGGTATCATGCAATTTTAAGCATATTGGCAATTTGCTTTCCAGTATGTCTCTATTTATACAAACATACTCCCCGTCTATCGTCTCATTTTATTCCTCTGGTCTTCTACTGACTTTATCGCCTGACCAAAGTCATTTATTCCTTAATTTTTTCCAAGGCTTCATTGTCTATTTTATGGTCTTTTCGAAACTTTGTCTTTGAACATTACTTTGTTTTGTTCATCCGTCAGTTAACCCAGGATCTTGTTCTGTTTCTATTCAGATCCGTTAAAATGTTTTGTAGATCCTCGGCAGTTCATTTTACTGTCTGTAAAACAATATGACGAATTTTTTTTTCTTTTGTTGGCTCAACACATGCATGCTCAAACATGCGCACACGTAGTATAGTATTTGTTGGCAAATGTCTCCTGTTTTATGGGGTTATTACTAGCTTTGGCCGTAGAAGAAACCAGTGACAAATGGGTGTTGTCCTGAGCAAACTGCTCTATCCGAAATATATTACTTCGCGAGTATTGTCAGACTTCTCCCACTGTGGCAGTGAAATAGATCAGAGCTTTTCAACCGTCTTTGCGTATTTTTCTTTGGGTCTGTATTCAACAACAAAAATAGAAAAGAGAAAAAACACACCTGGTTTTCAACCCTATAGAAACTGTCATGCAATCATTGCCTTCTTACAGCGAGTTGGGTTATCAATCAGAAAAATTGGAAGGATGGGTGAGCAATAAGCTACTTCTTTTACCTTTTTTTTTTAAAATCTGAATTTGAAAAGAACGTGAACATTATCGAAGACAAACTCTGGGTCCAATTGGACATAAACATATTTCAAATCGACCCTTTCTTTTATTTTTTTTAGTTGGGGGCCTGAAAGATTATTTGTCTCCAACAACATGTAACAGAGGTAACTGTTTAAATTTTCAACACTCTAGCTCCATTCATGAGTTCTGTACGCACAATACATACATAGAGAGATAGACATCCAGAGAGACATGCAGACGCACTTGAAAATTGAAGAAACCCATGTTGTTGTATTCTGTGTTGATGTAGACAGTTTTGCTTAGCAGTTTATGTCAGCAATTGACCAAGTTAGATTTCATGTTTTCTGCTATTGATACTTTTGAAACATGGCCATGATCAATTGATATCGAACTTTCTCCTCGTGGCCTATTCCCACAGCTTAAATTATTCGATGCCCCCTTACTTTGATAAAACAAAATTTGGAGTTAAAAAGGTATAATTATATAGTGTTATTTTCAAATATTCACCATATTTCGAAGTTATAACTTTAGGAGAGTATATGTAAATAACCAAATTTCTTGAAAGAAAATACCAGAACATAATTTTACTAGCTCATTCAATAAATATTTCATAATTTCTTATTAGTGAGAAATTTAGTTCCAACAGCACAGTTTGCACATAGCTGTCGACCTCACAAAGTTAATGAGTTGGGAATTAGTCACTACAGAAGCCATCGTAAAATCAGTAATTAATAGTATTATATGGTTAAGGGGTATCTAGTTGAGTCTTGAGACGGGCCAGTTTTGAGCCACTGAACACATTCTGTTCTTCCCACCCAAGCTTCCAATTGCTTTCCAATATATTAAAATTGCCCTCTTCTTGACCAAGCAACTCACGGTCAGAATCAACAATCTAGATTTAGTTTCCTATCTAGTCTATAAGTTCAATCTATGTGTGATAAAGATCGTTTCTTATGTGATAAAGACCATTTATCAAACGACTCGAATTATAAATTGATCGATCATCAGAGGAAAAAGACCAGGATCACGCATAAATCAGGAATCAAGAGTTATATCCGACTGATTAGTTTTGGTGATAGAGACACCTAATCATGCGCCTATTCGATCTAAGATCAAACCTGTAAATATACATAGGGAATTTGATCTTTGGACAAATTATCCCGTATCGGATGACCTCATCCTCATGATTTATGATATTCTGTTTATAGACGAACTTTGGAGGATCATTTAAATCTCCCAGTCGCCGTGCTCACTAATCCATATTATATCCCCGGGATGAAACCCACTTTTGAAGCAATGAAATATACCAAGCGACAAACAGCTTGCCTGGATCAAAAGACGTGTTAATTATAACCAGTGATCAAAATATCAGTATGTGTAAATGTGCTCAAATCCATCTCAATGAGATCTTTGTCTAACCTGTCAAAGTGTTCGGTGGGAAAGATCAAATTCATATCAATTTTTTTATGGTTTTCACACGAGATAGGATCAGTTTCACGTAAACTTTGTCCAGAATCAATTGTGAAATCAGCGATCAATTGTACTAGGAAGTTATCAGTTGAGCCTTAACACAACTAATCCACTGAACACTTTTCGCTCTTTTCACTGAAAGTTCAAAATACTTCTGAATGCAGATCAACCGTTTGTGGAGGGCATATACCCCACGTTTAATTAAACTGAAATATTCCAACTGGATGTATGAAGGCACACAAACTCATCACAATTAAATTTTTGTCGAATCTCTCGAAGTCATTAGTGATAAATATCAAATTTGTATCAACTTTCATTGTTTTTACACTGAACGGGATCAGTTTCCTGTGAAATTCAAGCAGCATATTGTCATGTCAAGACAGATATGAAACTAATTCCGATGCAATAAGGCGTTGAAAGATTCGTATATCTGTGATTCAGTCATTCATCATATTCTCCCATCCAACAATTCCTAACACGATACATTTTGTATGTTCGTTTGATTTTTCTCCATTATTCATACCTCTCCTTTCTATAATCAATAGGATGTCACACCACCAACGAGCGGTGGTTTCAACTAGAGACGAAATGACAGAAACTCTCTTTGATTCCACCGTGCTTTCCTCAGCATTCTGGATATTTTGAAATCTGGAAAAATCCATGTTGATGCTCTAGTCTTCTGGGACTTTACTCTGTTTTAGGCATAAGTTGAAGAGAATATGGAGAGATCACAAGACAGCATAGTATATTGGAGGGAAAAGAAAGAAGTAATCATAGAGACCATAAAAAAATCTCGAACAGCATGTCGCCGGACAACATAACCCACAACGCTAATTCCCAGAGATGATATGCAAGAGTGGGGCTGGCGAAATATGGGATTGCGTAACGAATTGGACAAGTAAAGATAAGTATTTGCTCCGTGACTCCAATGATAGATATGTCTGGTGAATCTTGGAGAAAGTCTGTATCCTATGACTGAAGTGTAAATGATGATGTTCTCGATAATGATGATGATGATGATGATGATGAGGATGATGATGATTATGGTGGTGGTGGTGGTGATGGTTTTGGTCAACGGTTACTGGAAACGAGATACAAATTAAATCGCTCAAGTCATAAGGTTAGCAGAATCATATTTTTGTCTCTTTATTCAATTGAGATGCTGGGATTATCCATAGTTTTTGTACTTATGCATCAGTTACTTGTCTTTAGGTCCCAAAATAAAATCGGATGTAACAACAAAATAATTTTTCTCTGCAATGTAGAGTATCAAGAAATTTTATGAGCCCATCTTCACTTATACTTATGAAATTGAAAGAGTCCATACAGAAAAATCACAAATCCTATTGCATTAAGCCTGATTTCAATTGTACATTTTTTTCTTTGCAAGTAATTCAGTTCTTTTTTCATAATTTCATTTCTCAGCTCAGTTTTCCTTTTCCTTTCTTCTCATCTTTTATTTTTTCTCTTTTAGTTTTCAATTTAGTTAGACACCATCAAACTAAACTGTCAACATTGGTCTCTTAAAGTTTTTACGTTTGTTTGACAGGCTTTCTGTCTTGCAAGGTATCTCACACGTGTGCAGACGGAACCAATGGAGCTAAATGGCTGAAAATGTGAACATTTACTCGTGATTATGTTTGGGAAGATCGTTGTTTTTATTTTCATACCCCGCCAAATAAGTTTAGTGGGGGTTCAAAATACAATATAACTTCATGCTAAATTGATCCCTCTTTCTGAACATGATTGTTTCGTTTTGGTTTTTTTTGTTTTGTTTTTTTAAAATTCAGACATTTATGTGACCAATGCCGAAGTAATAGGCAAGATACGTGATTTATTCCTTGATCACCCCTTACCATCTTTTCATACTGATCACTCCCAACAAAGTTATGCTGCCAAAAGATATTTGTCTCGTGGCGGTCTCTATTAAGTGACTAACCAGACCTATTGTCTTTTGAAGTTATTCTTCTAGATGTTCCTTAGAATTTCTTTTTGATCTACTGATCTCTTCTTCCCTTATTTCCTCTTCTCTCTTCTTTTTTTCTTTCTTCGTTTCTTTCTCTCCATTTTCATTAATTTATTCGTTCCTACCTTCCTTCCCTTCTCTCTTTCTTTTTTCTCCATTTCTTTCTTTTTTCATTGATTTCTCCCATTCTTCTTCAATTCTTTCCCTCTTTCCTTCTTCATTTCTTTCTTTCTTCATCCATTTTTTTAATTTTCTCAATTTTTACTTTTCTGTCCTTATTTCCTTTTTTTTTATCTGTAATCGCCCACTTTATTTCTATTTCCTTCTCACATTCATTCATACTTCGCTTCCTTCTTTCTTCCTTCATTTCTTCCTTTGTTTCCCATTGAACCTCTCTTCCATTACTTGTCTTATATTCGCCTTTTCTTTTTTGATTTTTGATTTGCTCTCTCCTTATTTTTCTTATTCGTTCTTTTTCTCTGTTCATTACCTTTCTTTCTATCTTTTTCCTCCCTTCTCTTTTTCTCGTTTTGTCTTTTTTTTCTGTCCTTCCAATCTCCATTTCTTGCATTCAGTCCTTTCTTCAACTTTTCTCCCTTCCGTTTTCTATCCAAACTCTCGCTGCCCTCTCCTTCCTCCTCCTATCTATCTTCATTCCTGTCACCCTTATCCTTTCTCTCTCTTTATAACATTCTTTCATACCATTCAACCCAATGTCTACCAAATCCTTGGCTCAGTGTCTGTAACCAAATCATAGGCAGACCTATTTCTGTAGAGACTTTAAACATGTAGGATTAAGCACCGCTAAGAGGCTTGTACGTCAACTGATGTCCATGTGATTTGTTGTCTGTTTCCCAGTGTGAAGAGCACTTGCTCGAAAAAGAATAACAGTTACGGTAATATTGTGAAAATTATGATTCGTAAAGTTCCTTCATTAAAGTTTCATTCAACCCCAGGAAAATTTAGTAATTTCGTGAAATCCCTGCTTCAACGACAAGTGTAGAAATGGTTAACAGATCTCAAACACTCATTAAAAAAACGACATACATAGAGAGTCATTCAATAGAAACTGCAATGTAACCAACGTCTTTTGGCAGCAAAATTCGTCAATGGGGGGATCAATTAAGAAAAATTTTTGGATCGGTGATCAATGAATAAGTTACTTCCTCCACCTTTTCTTGGGTGGTGATCATGAAAAAGAATCCAGATTTGAGAATAAAAACAACAAAACAAAACGAGCCTGAAAACAAATCAAAGAACAAGTAAATCATGAACTTACATAGTGAATTGAACTTCGATACTGAAAATCTATCCAGAAGCTGAGATCAAAATTTGAATTAAATTGTTTTTTCTGGAAAAGGTTAATGTTGAAATTTTCCACCATTTACCTCAATTGGTTCGGTCAGTATGCACGGCACTTACGTATATAGTCAGCCAATCAGACCCACCTAAAAACTGAAGAAATCTTTGTTGATACTGGCTGTATTGGTGGAGGATTTTTGATATCGTGAACAGTTGTACAGACTTTCGATGAGTACATTCAAAGGTATGAATAACAGGCTGACTTCATTTCGGCTCTCTGTAGAAAAAT
>OY735221.1:9285221-9290221 GCA_963457665.1 Thysanoteuthis rhombus
ACGGTGAGTATTATGTGACATCAATATCAAATTATTTTTCTTGTAGAATCATCACCGATGTGAATTTCACTTATCCCATTAATCCTAAAGAGAAGGGTGTATAACCAATCCATCCTCCCAATAGTCACTTATGGAGCTGAAACATGGAACCTAACCAAGAGACAGACCCATAAATTGAGAACCATGCAACGTGCACATGAAAGAATAATGCTGGGCCTCATATGGAGAGACCACAAAACAGCACAGTACATCCGAGAAAAGACAAGAGTTAGAGACATCAGAGAATCCATAAAAAATTTCAAATGGCGGTGGGCTGGCCATGTTGCAAGAATAGTAGACAATCGATGGATATCACGACTCACAACATGGATTCCCCGAGACCACATGCGCAACCGAGGCCGGCAAAAAGTTAGATGGAGAAACGAGCTTGACAAGTTCAGGAAGTACTGGCTCCATGACGCCAATAATAGAGAAGTGTGGCAAATCCTGGGGAAGGTCTATGTCCAACGACGGACGCTAAAAGACTAATGATGATGATGATGATGATATGACCGATGTCTTTTGGTAAAACGCCGTGTTTGACCAACCCCCTATAAATCTATTGGGGGAGGAGATTTTTTTTTTCAATTTTTTTTCTCAACATGATAAAAAATAGTAATTGAAATACCTGTAGTTTACTTGGTGTGGTCTATGCATGCAATACATATATACATACATAGCCCACTAGACCAACTTGAAAACTGAAGAAACCTATCTTGACAGTTTTGATAGAGGGATTTTAATCATATACTGACTTGTACAAGGAATTTCCAATCAAAGTGTTCAGTGCATACATAGTCGTACATGTTATGCGTTTATTTATAACTTTCCTTGGCTGGCATTCTTATGACCAAATCTCTTTCCTTTCCTCGTCGTATTTCCCTAAATGCAATATTGTCTCTAATAGCGTTTCATCCGTTAATCTTATTAATGTCAATGTCATTATCGTACCTAAGTCTACTCCAACGTTTACAGTAACCTCTCGTTGTTACGGTACTCTTTTTAACGGCACTGTTTAAAGTTATCTGCGATCTAACGACATGTTTGTTTCTATATTTTCGCAAGGCTATAGTTTATAGTTTCATTCACTTGCAAAATCTGAACTTGGTGCATAATACTGTGGAAAATTAATTCAGCCTGTATTCTTGATTCATTTTTAACATTAATACTCTATATAAAATCCAACCGTTATAAAGAAAGATTCGTTGTAACGGCACACCTAAATTCTTTTAGTTTCCCTTATAACTGAAGTCTACTGTACTAATATTGATATAGTATGGCACTCTCTCTATTTACACAAAAATTGCTTCTCTTATAATTACTTTATCATTTCCTATTAATAGTTTTAGCCTGGTCAGAAGTTGTATGTACTTAAAGGAGAGTTCAGATACGAAATGATGTATTGATCTTAATAGCGATTCGCAAGATTTTTTCCTTCATCCAATATGGTTGATGACTCTAAGTATCTCTTCTCATAACTTTTCAGATGCGTTATTTTTTTAATACTTTTCAAATATCGAGTATTTTTTATTCATATAAAATCCAAACAGAATCAGGATTCTATCAAATAAGATAACCGTGTAAATATTAAGAAGAAAAAACAGCATGATACTTGTTATTGTTACCGAACAGACGTTTAAGTGCAAATATCGTGTGATTATACAGGTTTTATTCGTAACAAGACTAGGCATCGGATAGAACGATAATGCTCGAGTCTGATCAATGACCTCTGATCAATGAGAGTCTAAATTAAGACTATATTCTTATCGTGGCCTCTGATGAATGAGAAGACGAGATTACGACTGACAGGACAAAGGAAAATGAAACACTATTTATTTGAGAAGACGAACATAGAGACTAAAGAAGGGATACCGGGGACAAAGCTGAAAATTATCATCATTCTCCTTCTTCATCATCTTCTTCTCCCCATCCTTTAACTTCTCTCCTAGTTGCCCCTTTCTTTCTCTTTGTCTTCCCCTCCTCACCTTCTCAGCCCTCTTCTTTCTGTCTTTCTGCTGCTTCTCTTTCTCCCTAAGCCAAATGAAACAATCAGAAAACAACACGCCTAGAATGAAAAAGAGATGAAAGAATTATCATGAAAGAACAGACATTAGGCTCAAAGCTTGAAAGTCATCATACTTGACTATACGGGACAACGGCTTAGCGGAAAATCTCTGGGTCAGGTTTTTCATCAAAGACCGTGACATCACAGAAACGAATTAACTTGTATATGATATCCCCTTGCATGGTATGTGGTTTTGCAGATTGAATTTAGAACTCGGTAAGAAATTCCCTGGGGGTTGCCGGAGACATTAGACACCGAAGAAAAAATGGATCAAAATGTTTTGACGATGAGAACCAACATGAGGTCATCTAGCGAATACATTCATTTCTAATAAAAGACGGCTTTATATACTTAAACTAATTACTGTCCGTGACAAATATTCGTGGATATATCTGAATTTCTATAAGATGATTATATATAGAAAGTTCGAGTTTTTTTTTCCTCTGTTTTGTTTTCCTCTGTTTTGATTCGTTTCTTTTTTTTCAATTCTGTAATCGGAGTGTTACTTACATATAAACAGGTATTATATTTTACGGTAAATCCTTTTAGATAATCGCCTTATTTTTCCGATGTATTTATAAAAATATGAGTTTAATGAAATATGAATAATTTGAAAAAGAAAATCAATATAGAAAAAGAGGCTGAGATAATAAAATGAAATCAAAAAGGTAACCCAGACTTTTTCCGAGTCTGACGCGTCACTACTGACACATGTGTCACGTAAAAACTTACTTTGTGTCACTGCTGACACGCGTGTCATAGCTCTGTCATCACTGATATAAGTCGTAATGCATTTAGTAAGAATATATCACTCTGTTGACCTTACAGGGTTTTTTTTCACACCATCTTTCTTACTTTAAGACTTTATAGTTCAGAACTGCTAGTAGTGTAAACACGTTGACATCGTATCAATTCCTCCAGATAAATTATTGAAAATTGACTGAACTTGTTTAAGTGTAAGAGACCATTGTTTCGAGCGGTGGAAATATTTTTTAACGGCTTATTCTTTATTTGTAAGTGGGAGAGTCCTTTATTTAAGAAAAAGAAACAAATGGTTCCTGATATAGATAGATAAGATTTACATCTAGTTATCATAAGATTCTGTTTTTTGTTTTTTTTTATCAACTGAAAAAAAACCTTTCTTCACTTGGCTCGATTCAGACCAGTTGATGGCCAAATTTACGATGAGGTTGTCGTCGAATACAGCAGAATTGAAAAAAGGATTAACTCATAAAAATTTTTTATCACCTGCTTTTTTCATCCAATCGGACACAAAGAAGGGAAAGACGCCAACTCTATACGATCAGCAAACGTTCGATTTAACACAGATTTCGAATAGTTTCGTTTTGGAGATATCATCCGCAAAAGGCCAAGTCGGTACAATAAATTTAATGAGGTGTTATAAGCGGCCCTTCAAGTCATCATTGAGTTGCGGGCGTTTGAAGCCACGGCCGCTTAGAGCCCCAACAAAAGGCCTGTGGCGAGCCCCGACCCATCTTTCTAACTTTGCAATTGATGAGATCGAAACTAGAAGCTTTGAACAGCATCAAAAATATCTGCCAGATCAATAGCCAATGATTAGTTTACCAAAGTTTTCTTTTTTTCTGCTTTTTTTTTTGTGACCATCTCTTCCTTTTTGTCCATTTATTTTTCCCCGTCTGTCAGACACTATTAGTCAAGAGCTTTGGGGGCAAGGCAATAGGAACGTAAAAAAAAAAGTTGCAGCCATTGCTTCTGTGCTGGTCATAAAAAATGTTCCTGCTTTTATGTCGTCTGTACGCGTCTCTGCCTGTCCCTTCCTCCGTCTGTGTGAGTATGTGCTTGAGCAGAAATATGGGTCCGCATATGTGAGAGAAAGAGTACATATATATATATATATATATGTGTGTGTGTGTGTGTGTATCTATCTGTCTGGCTGTCTGTATGTACACAACCGTGCTTGTGCACATGCGTGTGTGTGTGTGTATCTCTGAGAGAAAGAGAGTCTGTGTTCCTATGTCTGTGTTTTTTTCTTTTTACTTTTGTTAGTATGTGTGTGATAGAGAGAGAGAGAGAGAGAGAGAGAGTGAGAGAGAGAAAGAGAGAGAGAAAGGGAGATAGTCACCTAGATTTTTGCCGAAAATCTAGTTATTACTATCCTCTTTTGGGGCTGCTGGACAGAAACCTCCCACCTCCTCCGTGACAACGAAAAAGCATTCTCGCCAGAAAAGCATATAAATAAATCAGCCAATAAGGAATGGAGATGAATCAACGATAAATCAGAAGTGACCAAAAAGGTCAGGGGTCATGTGTTCGGTCTTGAAAAGACTAGTTTCCACTTTTCCAACTTATACCTATCCCAAATCACGAATAAGTCCCGGGGCGAAAAGCATTTTGTGTGGAAAGAGAAAGGTTGCTCAGTCTCTTCCTCTGTGTGCGTGTGTATGTGTGTACGTGAGACCAATAGAACGATGCTTTTCTGTTCAGAAGAATCTCACTCTTGGCAGATCTCTTTGTCTTCTCATACAACCATCATGGCATACTAGTGAATGAATCCTTACCTCCAAAAAAGCCATCAGTTTTTGTGTGATCATTAGCGGTCTCAAACGAAATTTGAACTCGTCTGGTCGATTTTGTTCCCGGTGCCATCGACCATTCCACAACTCCACTTTCTAAATAAATACATAGTCGATCACCCCTAAAGTACTCATCGAATGATGACCTCAGGGTGGGGTATTGTGGTGTACCGGAAATATTGTCGGCCTTCCAACGTCCGTCCATGGACATAGACCTTTCCAAAGATTTGCCAGTTCCCCCCTCTACCTCTCTAACCACCTCTCTCTCTCTGGCTCTGTCTCTCATGCGGTAGTTGCAGTGCCAATTGCTCCTGGACTTAGTTTCTGTGGGCAACAATTAC
>OY735221.1:9295221-9332721 GCA_963457665.1 Thysanoteuthis rhombus
AGAAAGCAGATCCCCCCGTTTCTTGCCCTCCCCAAAAAGGTACCGACACGTGCTTTCTCTTTTATCCTCTTCATTCTTCCTGCTCCCCTTTTCCTCCCTTCTCAATTCTCTCTATCTCCGTAGCTCCCGGTCACTTCTCTCCTCGTCCCCACTCACACTCTTGACAACCCTTCCCACTTTTTCTCTATATGTTTTACCTATGTCAAAGCCTAAATAACCACCCACCTCCCCTCCCTTGAATTTGATCCTTGTTGGTCGGGATACACACACACACACACACTCACACATGTGTATGTGTGTGTGTGTGTGTACTGCTTGGAGCTTGCCCGGTCTTAATCGAATTTTGTCCATCCCAAACCAGTGGTCGATGTTTTATCCTCAGTAAAGAAAATAATAATAATAATAAAAATTTATATCGCTGTTTTAAAAAGAAAGCAATCTCTCTATGAGAAGTTGTATATCACAGACTTTTTACCCTCCACTTGACCTTGCACAGGACTAAAGCGAACTTAAGACAGATCTCGTCATTTCTTTCTACCTGATTGCTCTTACATAATTGGACAGAGTCTCAAGACCATGAGACAAATGTCCCTTCAAAAATATAACGAATGGATTATTTCAGTACGACGCCATTTTGATAGGCGGTTAGCTGGTCAAGCTATCTTTCGGCTGTGACTCCGACCAGTACACAGGCAACCCACATGCCTAATTAATCCACTTCAGTGGGCAGGATAAACTTGGATGCATTAACTTGGCAAAAGGTGCAAATTCTCAGCCAACTGGAGAAATCGAAAGTTGGACGAGCCGAAAGGTCTTATCTCGGCAAATACATCAAAGGCGGGTTCCGCTGGTTGGCCAAATCTGTAATAAAATGCTATTGCATTTTTTCTGACGATACAAAACCTGCATGCATACAGCTGTTCAACAATCAACCGCAGTAGGTGGTAAAAAGTAATAGTTACATATTGCAAGATAAAAGATCTTGTTCAAATACAAGAACTCTGCAGTGAGATAAGAGCTCTTGTCCAATGAATGTTATCCATTGGAAGTAAATCATTGCAATGTAAATGCTCCAACTCACGTACAGAACTAATTTGCCATTAATCGCAATAAAACGAGAATCTTTTTGAGCTAACCAAAGAAATGCAATGATCGAAATTTTTGTTGTGCGCAGTTTTGCTTGTTAACGAAAAAAATGTTGAATTCCTGTATACCTCATTCCTGTCTAATCTACTCCCATTAAATCTCATGCATATCCCAGCGACTCTTTCACCTTGAAAAACTAAAAATTCCTCTGTCAGGATCACTATCAACTGTTAACATTGCCAAAGTCATGAGGAGCCAAATCTAAAGGGGGGAAAGGGTGTAACACAACAAAGTTTTACCAGTACCTAAAATCACCTGTTTTGTATTCTAATTATTGGATTTGTCCTTTTATCAATGTTGTCAAAATGTCTGGTGGTCAAGATCAGGGCCGACTTCAAATCAATTAGACCGATTGTTAATAACAGAACCCTGCACTAGATGGTGGGTCTGCGTCAGGATGGTCAATTCTGGCTTCGTCAAATACACATATCATATTGCAGCATTCACCTGAAATCTCACCACAGAGAACAACAATTATAATTTGCTTAATAGCATTTGTTTATACTTTTCAAGTTTTACGAATTTCTTTACTGCATTTGTATCAAATGATTTGGTAAATAATTATAGATCAGTGCAAGAATTCATTTTTCTGAAATTTCTATAGTCTCATTCTGATTACTTTTCACTCTGCAATCGAAATTAATCCATTTTTCGTTATGCCAGTCAAAAAGTTCGAGGGAGGGAAGATTCAACGTCGTGTTGAAAGGGTGTTCCCAAAGAAGATTGATGGAATCACTATGGAAGCCTTCTACATGATCCCAAGTTGCTTACAGTGCATGGTACCCCAAGTTGGACTTTTGTCTAAGTTCTGACCAGGACGTAGCTTAACTTTGGTGATCGTACTAGAACCGGTGTATCCGACATTCTAGAGATATGAACTCTATGATAAATTTCATTCATATATTAAGATTTGACAGACTTTGGCTGTCAACCTAGGGCGCTGCAAAAAGGCCGGCCCTGGTCATGATTATCCTATATTATGATGCGGGTAGGCGAGCTTGCAAGTCATTTGAAAGCCCATGGACAAACTTTTCCTCCTTATGCTTTCTTCACATAAAGTTTATCGACGTCAACAGTTTCTGTCAAGATGTTGTAGTGTTGAGAGTACGTTTAACGTGGTGGTTATGGTACGGAGTGTAAAAGAGTTCAAGCTCTTTTTGAGTCTTTTTCACGCACACTTCACACTAATGCCTTTGGATATAGTATGCATTTATCTTTCACCGCCTTTTTCCCAGCTATAGGCTCAGTTGCAGGGCTGACTGTCCCCTGTAGCCTAAAGGCGACTTATCTAAGAGAAGGTCAACTCTGAATCCATACCAGCAAGTGAGGAAGCTCCAAGATGACTAGAAGCAAATTCTTACGTATCCCCTGTATCTCCAGCAGCCGAGCTGATGCCGAAAGTATCATTTTGCTTTGGATTACATCAGCAAGATCTCGAAGTGGGGTTCTGTCAACTAAGCACACTATGATCTCCATACATTTTGCACAGGTTTGCACCCCGGAGAGGGTGCTTACCTTTAGCAACGTTCCGATATCTATCAAGACAGGAGGAGATTTCCTCTATTGGTTGGTTAGTGTATCAATAATTCTGCACCTAGTGAACTACGTATATTCTCCTGTTATTTGTTCACACATATGTATGTGTCCTTTCTTTCTCCTGATTTCTCTCAAGATCTCTTATTCTATCTTCCTCACTATCACAGTTCTCTATATCCTCTGTAATTATCGATCCATCAATATGTTTTCTATCGATCTATCTCTGTTTATTTTCTCCCATGAATCATTTATGTCAGTATATTTTGTTTACTTCTATTTGTCTTTCTTTAAATACATATTTGCTCATATATCTACGTACATATATTGAAAGTATATTCTAAAGCAACGCACACTCACACGCATACACGCACACATACATATATATATCATGTGTGAATGTGTGTGTTGCTCAAGATTCACATATATAATTCAAATACATATATTCAAGTGTGTGTGTTTGCGTGTGTTTTGTTCCAAAATATTCTTTCAATATATATATATATATATATATATGAATATATATATATATATATATATATATATATATATATATATATATATATATATATATATATATATATATATATATATGTATATATATATGTATACGTGTGTGTGTGTGTGTTATTCGTGAGTGGAAATCCATGATACGTATAGAATCACACACACACACACACACACACATATATATATATGTACACATATATGTACACATATTTGAACACATATGTGTGTGTATTCTTTAAGGAAACTCGGTTTTACAAATGGTAGCTTACGTTGCCATGGTTATTTAGCAATTTGTTTTGGGAAAAATGTTTGATATTTCTGCAAATGACAATTATGGGTTTCCCTAATGGTAGCTGTCATTCGGTTGGATATTTGAAGAGAGATTCGTGGCACCTGACACTCGTTGTCTATGGCCACCATCTGCCTCCTCTGACAACTTGTTTGTCGATTGTCATATAATTTTAAATTTGAATATACATGTATATATATATATATATATATATATATATATATATATATATATATATATATATAAGTAAAACTATGTATGCATACATATATGTATGAACCATGTACTAGTATGAATATTCCGACAATATGAGAATGAAATGATAATGTCGGAAGACCTGTTGAGATAAATGATTCTTTTTTTCGATTCTTACCAAAATTTTCTCAAAACTGAGATGCTAACTAGGAACTGTTGTATCTTTGAGCCAATTGAGAGTTGCAAGGTAGTAATGATGATTAATTCAGTGGATGGCTGGGTCTATAATGTATTCAAACCGTTTGGTTATGCATCATTTATGCACCCGATGTGTGTCCTTAATAGAAACCAGTATATATATATATATATATATATATATATATATATATATACACACACACACATATATATAAGCTGTATTTGCATGTGAGCTATATTTCATTATATATAAATGATATATGTACATTTGTGTACATATGTGTGCGTATATATACTTCAATGCAGTAAAAATGATTTCGTTTTATGTTGTTTTTTTATATTTTTTATTTCAAATCAGTTTTAATATTTTGTCGGGTATGAAATTCCCAATCAAAATGAGAATGGGATATATTAATCGGGTTATCGTTTTTCGGCAATTCTAACTATCTATTCATGGATCAATCGATCTTTGTGTGTTAAAATCTATTTTCCCGCATATCTTTCTTTATCTATATATCTATCGGATAATGAGCTCAGCGCAAGACATGAGTTGATTTTTTTCTCCATAATCCTCTCTAATTATTACGTATTGCACAATCTTCATGATACATTGACCACTTCTTATTAGATAAAATATGAATGAGATTATATGTATATATATATATATATATATATATATATGTATATATATATATATATCAATTTTACCATTCGTATCCATCGACTCCCTATTCTACAACCGTCATAAAGTTTATAGTTGATCAATAAAAGTATTCTTCAATCAAATATGATAACATCTCATCAATGTCGTATTTTCTTTCTCTCTCTATAGAGGCAGAAGAAACAAGCCATTGAGTACGCATGAGTGAGATGTATGTTTAGTTCTTGAGTTTCCAAATTCCACGCGGAAGAAACAGAATATAACAGTTCCATTCCTTATTCGTTCGGTTCTATATTCCTTCTGGACGTATCGTACGTTACCGGAAGTTTGATTTCTCTGCATCCTGTTTCCCAACAGCCAAACTTTCGGTGTTTGCCAGTCAATATTAACTTCCTCCATCTGTCGACGCTGTTACTGTTTCCGATATTTTCACGGCACCTGCAAAAAGTCCGATGATTCCGGTTTTAGTCTTAGCTATTTTGATTCGATGCACTGATTGAATACCCTGCAGCAAATGCTGGTTTGGAATTGGGGAAAATTGAAGGCATAAATATATACACAGACGCACACGTACATACAGGTGTAAACACGAAAAAAAAAAGCAATGAACTTGTCTTGTTTTTAAAACTCTCGAAACAAGCTATGGTGAAACATATGATTAAAACTAAAACTGAGAATCAAAAAATGAATGAATAAAATATACAACTAAATTTTATGCATTGAGTCAAATAGTTATGTTAGCAGTGATTGGATTTAGAAGGATTTGCATTTAAGCCTATGTAGATTTTGAATCACAAACTTACTTTTTTAGTGATGGGACTATATATATATATATATATATATATATATATATATATATATATATATATATATATATATATATTCTCGAGTTTGAAGCCTTATGAAAAAAAGCATTTATATTACAAAAGTTTATATCAAATTACGAAATGTCATCCCTCATTATTGCTGTTAATGAAACGTTTTTCCGTTAATCCTTTTATCGAACATTACGCAGAAATATTTCTCAAATATTCTCAAATAATTCAAAATTAATTGAATAACTATTTCAAACTGATTGATCCAATGTTTATATATATATATATATATATATATATATATATATATATATATATATATGTGTGTATGTGTGCATGTAAGTATGCGAGTGTGTATTTATGTTTGAGTCCATATACAGGTGCCTATAAATGTATGTGTACAAATAAATGTATGTGTTCATATATACATTTGCATCCGTATATATTTATCTAGATTTCTGCAATTTCATTATATTTTCGGATCGAAATGTATGTTTGTGTTCACAATCATATGCATGTGTTCAAGCAGAAACTTGGCATTTATCAACTATATATATATATATATATATATATATATATATATATATATATATATATATATATTGTGCTTGTATGTTTGTTTATGTGCGTGCATAATGTCTGTTAGCCAGAGCAATGAATATTGGAAGGTACTTCCGAACCCCTGTTGGTATTTCCTCTGGAATTTCTAGCGTCTACATTCGCCCAAGGCATATTTCAAAATTTGGATTTGTGCCGACTTTAGAATGACGATGGCAACCTACCCTTCTCTTTCATTGTTCTCAAAGCTTGTTAGGTTTTCAGCAGAAGATGCCTCAGCAGTGGCCGTACTTCAAACTAAGATAATTAGTAAATATTCCGGTTTGAATAATTTCATATAACCAGCTTCTCCATAGTAAGAAAGTTATGGATTTTTACAAACGTACCAAATAAATAGCTTGCCTTGTCCGTCGATATTATCACTCCTATCTTTTCAGGAAACTCTCAGTTTTTAAGTCGGTCAGGCTGACTGGCTGTCTATGTATACATTACGCATAAAAGCCACACAAATAAAGCAAGAAGGCCAGAAATAAATTTCAGTTTTTTTGTTTTTTTTAATTACCCCTCTTAATAGGTTCTTAGTGGGGGTTTTGATTAACAATCTAAGTCGATGTTAAATCGACCCTTTAGTTTGTGCCTGCTTCCTTTTTCCAAAATCAAATATCACTGCTAAATTGGTTGCGCCATTTTTTCAGTTTCTTAGTTGATGATCCCCAAACCTGCTGCCAAAACATATTGGTGGAATGACAATTTCTACTGAGTAACCAACAAAACACGTTTTTTTTTCTCTCCTTAATTCATTTTGATCTTGTCAAAACGCTTCCTTCTAAATATGAGATATATCATTGTTAGCTTCCTTTCTTATTAAAGGGGCATTTCAGTTGATCTGTGAGGAAAGCCAAAGATTTTAGTTTCTTCTTCGCTTTTTTTTTCAATTCATTTTAATTCAATTCTTATTTATTTTCATATATCTCATTTTTCATCGTATATATTTACTTGAGCATTTTTTGTGTTTTCCTTTGTCGCAAGCAATTTCCTTTTGCCTCAAAACGACAAAGATTTTCTTATATTTTTCGATATCTTTTTTTACATGTTCTACTTTGGTGGGCAGGGACTTGTTCTCTCACGACCAGCAAAATTTTTCATTACAAATCGCTCGAACTTAGACAAGCTGTTACCTCGTTACGCTACAGTGGACAATTGGATCGTTTAGAAGAGAAAAACATCTCTTTTTCTTATAGACAAGGAAGTCGACCAATGATTTCTGCTACCTAACAACAAGGTTTTTCCGATTGTGCTTCATTCTCCCGCCATTTCACATCCAGACAATCAGTTGTTCTGCATACTGCATATCTTGTCTGTGGTGCCAAACAGTTTTCGAAAGGCCCCTCAAAGAATTTCTTGTATCAAAACCAACCTCGTTTTCTCATCTCCAATTTGAAAGGTAATGTAAGATCGTACAAAATCTCGGGAAATATTTTAATTTTTAGATGATGATGCTTTAAATTTATTTTAGCAGTCATTATCATCATCAATCTTCCACCAACCGTTGTGGGAAAGGAGACCTTTCCCCTTAAATTTCCAGACCTCTTTATCATGGGCGTCGCTGAGCCTGTATTTTCATATGTTTACTTATATTTTGTCATATGACCTCTTGGAATCAACATTGCTAGTCGTAATCTCCAACAGTTATCTGATTTTCTGGGAACATGTCAAGCTTGTTACCACATGAGTTTTCTGATCGATTTTATTACATACTTAACTCCTATTTTTCTCGAATAGATTGTGTTGTCTTGTGATCGTTCCAGGAGATTTTGAGCATGATTCTCTCATGTGAACGTTGCAGGACTCTGATTTTGAGGGTCGACATTTTGGTTAGGTTTCATATTAAGCTCAGTTGGTGACAATTGATTGCATACATTTCTTTTCAGGACGAGTGGAGGTTTCTAGCTTTACCGAAAGTTTGCCTACCTAGAGTAATTCTTGATTTCTTCTTCCGAGGATTTCATTGAGATTCATTGTCTTCGGTCTATGTAGTTGTCTATTTTTTCGAGGTCTGTGTTTTCGAATTTCATTGTTTTGTCTTTGATCTCAACTAACTTTCTTGCTCACTTCATTTGGTTCGTCATGCATTTTTTTAAAGCTCATGAAGGGTTTGGACAAAAATGACGATGTCGTCAGTAAATCTGAGCTTACTTACAAATTCGCTGTCTATTCTGATTCCGTTACTTTCCAGTCTAGATTTTGGTTTTTCAGAATGTCTGCTGCATATTTCTTCGTCAGATGAATATTTCATAAGATTCTAGCATTGTACCTGACAAAAGCAACTGGATTATTCACGCATGTATGTGAAGTGCCAATGCGCTTCTTTTGTAAAAACCTATCTGTGAGCTCTACGAAGGATCAAGATATGCCCACTTGATGATCATGAGGCGGCGTAAAATAAATTTGTAATGAGGATCCCGTAAGCCGATTATTATATTGGCTTTATTTTCTATTCATTTACTTATATAATTTTTTTTCAAATTGTGAGCACTTTAATTAACATCGTACCATTATATCCTTACATGTTTTTAAGAAATGGATATATGATCCGATGGAATGATTATAAATTACTTTACGCTATATTGAAACTATGTTTGAAATTATCTTCCATTACACAGTGAATGTATCATGTGGCCTAGACAACGTAGATAGAATAAACATTTAAAGGAGATAGGGCTGCTACCGGAACCGAATGCAACCGATAAGGTAGCTGCTCCTATTCCACAAACTATTGAGCTAAACAGCCGCCAGTAATGCAAAATGATAAATTTGATTTGAAACAGTTATTTGGGCTTTTGCATTACTGGTAGTTGTTAGCTCACTCGTTACCTTGAAGCGACTACCATATTGGTAGCTGGTTCAATTTTCCTTAATCGTTTATTCCATTTAAGTTGTGTAAGCCAAATGATACATTCACCGTGTAATAACAGGAGATCAGATCTAGTTTCAATATAATATAAGGCTATTCATAATCACATATGTGTGTGTGTGTGTGTGTGTGTGTGTGTGTGTATGTGTGTGTGTGTGTGTGTGTGTTAGAGTGTTTTCTGCTGGTAGATTATCTCATGTCTCGACTTGACCTATCATGACCTAAATTATACAGCATTGGTATCGCAACAGATGTTTCAATGAAAACCATCATAAGTTACGCATGGCAGGATTCACAAAATTTACCCACGGACGATGTCTATATAAGTTACATTATTCCACGTTCGATATGTTTAGGACATGAAAGGTTGCCGAGCTGATGAAAACAAGGAGAACGGACCCGACGCGTTATTGTTTCAGGGAGAGTCATGAATCAATATCTCCCTTGTAGATGGGTGAATTCAACACAAGATAGAGTAAATAACGCTAATCCAGGTGATTTTGAGGTGTTAAGTCTTATTCACGTATTGCAACTGGGCTGAGTAAATAGTTATGGGATATGTGAAGCAAAAGCAAGGAGGACAGAAGCTATTGTCAGAGTGAGGGAACTATATACTTTATATAAAATATTTTCACTATATCCAGGTGAGCTATGGTGGTTTGCCCGGGAGATAGCACGACGAGGCTGTTGATGGCTATCCCGAAAGAGGGATTTGCAAACATTTTGGTTAGTGGAAGATACGCTAGAACAAGTGTTTGAGGTCTTAGGGGTCCTCGGTGCATTTGCTCTTTCCATATTAAATATTGAATAGATTGATATATTCTTCCCATAAAAAAGGATGTGGTGCATTTAGCCAGGATTGAACTTACTACAGAAGTGATAGTCTGCTAAACCAGCTTACTTACAAATACACAATGAAAGACACCACAATAACAAGAGTCTTGAAACTGGCTCTCCCTGCACGGACTCACTTCAATTTATGTTGACGTAATCTGATCTCTGGCACGGCATCGAACGGCAGAATAATGTGTTCATTCATTTATTTCATTTGCAGCCAAGCCACTCAGAGTATAGTGTAGAGATCGATTTTCCATGTAGGGGGATTAACAGGATCGCCATGGTTAGTTCGTTAGTTCGTGGTCAGTAAAAAGACATTTACATAACATATACACACATTAACTGTTGATGCAACTATTTCGGTTGTGATTAAAGCAACTTTATTGCAGAGAGGATTTATGTCTCATATATTAAGTAGAAGTCTGTACAGAATGTATACAATCTTCTATGGCATATATAAAATTATTTTGCAATAGCTTTCGATGTATACTATTAATATATCGCTATTGCAAAATAGCACATTCTTAGATTCCTAACTGATTACAATACCCGGTATCCGCAGTTGATCACCAGTCTGAATCCTGATGTACCTCAAAGTTGGTTAACTTTGGTGATCGTATGAAAGCCTTTGTATCCAACCCGATTAGGCTGTAGAATGGGCGAACCGCCTGTGACAACACAACCTGCTTCAAGTTAACTTCCCTAAGATTTTCTCCCTCTGGACCAATCCACTGGAGCCGATTCATCCCACAGTAGTGCCTGATATACCCAATCAGTCATCCATCTAGGTACCGACCAGGCCCGACGTTGCTTAACCTCGGCGATTGTTTCAGAACCAGTGAATCCAACGCAGTTTGACCGAAGCGTTTGAATCGGTTTCAAAAAGTCTGCGATCCGCCTGTAGCAAAAACGTAGCCCGCCTCTTCCAGACATATTCCCACATATTTTCTTCCTCTCAAACAATCCACTAAAGATGACTTGTTCGCACCGCTTCATTCCAAAACAGATCGATACGCGGCCAACTTTCATTTCCCGGCCTTCCATCGATTCTTTGAGAATTGATTCCCTGAGCGAGTTCTATTCCAGGACTAGTTTCCTAATTTCTGTTTTCAGTGACCACGTCGATTATAACCTCGATAGAGACTGCCGCTCCAACTCTGCCGAATCTAGAATCTATCAATTCACTACCATCGATGGATGCTGCTAATCACTCTAAAAGCATCCTCTTCCTAGACACTTATCATCATCATCGACCGTTTAGCATCCCCCGGGTGAACATATATCTCTTTCATGGGCGTCGCGAAATGATTGCGTTCTGAACCCGTCTTAATCGTCCAGACACTTTATTTTTTGCAGGCCATAGTTTACCATATGATATCGTCGTTGTGATGTCTAGCAGTTGTCTGGCATTTTTGAAGCCATTTAAATTATTTGATGGATTCAATCCAGGCTTTAGGTACTGGTGACACAGGCAGTTATTCCGGATGCCAAGTGCTGGGGGTCCCTGCTTTGTGTCTGGAAAAGTGGGAACTTCCAGATACACATGGAAAGATGGGTATATCAATAAACTGATGATTAATTGAAACAGTTAAAATGAAAAAAATCCTGAATGTGAAATCTGATCTTACAGCAATATCTGACTATTAAATACTCTCTTTGTGATGTTATCATTTATTGGATTTATTTGGATTCAAAGCTATTCAGATTATAGACAGATTTATTTACGGATATACTGAACTTAATGAAGAACAATACGAGACATTTAGCGTATATCTATTGGCTTAAAGAATAGTCTAAATCCCAATCAACTTCAATTGGCTTTTCTAGTTTTATCTAAATCGAACATTAACTGTTAATACAAATATATAGGTCTTATACTCAAAAAGATCTATAGCCTAAGAATTTAACTAAAAGCTGTTGGAGACACACACACACAGACAAAACCAAACATAGAAGAATCTGTAGCCAACTCAGCTGATTGGTCGGGCTGACAATTGATTGGGCAAATGAAACCAACAGTTAGTTAAATGGGCAGGAAGGCGATAATCTGCAACGTGTTATGGGGCATGAACAGCACGACATTACACGCTGAGCGCCCTGGTCATCCACTGTGTCCAAGTCAGTCGCCATTCTTTCTGATATTGTCTTGCCTCTGGCTCCAGGAAGACAAAGATGAGACAGGGAGAGACTGGCAATGGGTGCACCTCTCCTTCACAGTAACCTACTGACAGCTCTGATGATATGTGATCGTGAATATATATATATATATATATATATAGTCGAAATATTTACTAGTCAAAATCTATATACTTCCAAAGTACTTACGATAATCTGCAACGCAAGTCGTCGTTAATCTTTGCACTATTATACCAACCTGCTACCCGATAACGATTCCTAACTGAGTTTTCGGATTCAAGTACATTTAATTTACTTATATTTATATCTATATTGGTAATTTATTTCTTTATCTTATATTATTGTAAGCCATTTACCATACATCTGTTTCGGGATAGATATGATGAATGTGCAAATACAATATCTGACAATATCATTGAGTGGATAATATGGAAATTACATTTAAATCATGTTCATTATACTAACATGTGCTGAGATATCACATAACATTATCTAGTTAAAAAACGATCTTTTCAATATCGTTTCATTTAACTACTTTGACAAAGTGGAAACGTGAAACATGTAAGTATAATAAACTCAATGTAAATATCAATATTCTCGGCATTGTCTTCTTGATATGTATATATGTATATTATAAATCCCTTCCATGACACAAAGTTTACATATATATGTGTATATATATATATATATATATATATATATATATATATATATATATATATATATATATATATATATATATACATATATATATATATGATTATTGCATCATCCACGGTCAGCTATTTCGATGTATTACATCTCTTCAGTGTGGCTATAGAATTTTCCATTATCCCATCCAGTACCGCGAGGCAGAACTAAAATCTTCTCTTCAGATCCAGAGGTCAATATCCTACCTCTGGACAACGGAACTTGACGGTCAATAAGGCTAAATCTAAGCGATATATCTATTTACACAGAAATTGTTCATATATATATAGAGAGAGAGAGAGAGACGATGTAGTCAGTGAAATGGAATCGGAGTCCTGAGTTCAAATTCTGGTTGGGGCTAGTCATGTTCACTTCGCACTGATATCCCGGTGGATGCAGAATCCATCTCCCCACCCCCCCAGCTATAGCTGAAATACCAGGGGAGATTTATCCTTGAGGAAGTTATCAGTCTTGGGGAAGGACAACTGAATCAAAACCCGGAATTGGATTCTCCTTAAGTAGGTTTGACGCCCAATTAAACATCCTTCCGGTACCTCCTGTAGTCAAGCTAATGCCAGACGTATCGCTTCCGGCTCTCCTCTGGACAAAATATGCAAGGCCGAGGGTCGAATTCGGACGACCGGACATCCCATGATCTCCAGACGCTCCAGCCAGCATGTACTCAGTGGACGTGGGATATTCAAATGTCAGTACAAACTGAACGGAGGCCGTGGAATATATTTATCAATCTGTCTGCACTGGATATCGAATAAATATTATTATACACATGACTATATATATATATATATATATATATATATATATATATATATATATATATATATATATATATATATATATGTAATGAGTAGAGATTGTTTGTATGATTCATTACGGATTGAATATTCTACTCACTTGAAAACAAAGTGAAACTGAATATACAATCTGTATTGAACCATCGAAAAATCTCTACTTATTTTATAATCACCCTACAGATGGTATTGAGCACTCTTTGTGAACAAAGACTGACTGAATACATTATTGCGTATACTCACGCTGGTTAAATATCTATCAGTGTTCTCATACATATATATATAAACATATATATATATATATATATATATATATATATATATATATATATATATATATATACATATATATATATATATATATATATATATATATTCTTATATATATATATATATATATTCTTATATATATATATATATATAGAGAGAGAGAGAGAGAGAGAGAGAGAGAATGAGACAGACAGAGAGAGAAGGAGACGATAAAATAGAGAAAATCAAATGAGAGTAACTATATCAGCATATGTCAGGAAAAAATGTTTCTCTCAGTAAGTTGAAGTTTATGTTCAAAAGAGAAAACGTAGCATAGTTAATACTTTGAATTATGTTCCCCGCTGCTTTTACTACAGTGAATCCCCAAACTGAAGTCTGGGAACGTCTCATATGAGTGTATCCAGACACATCAGCATCTAATCTCCCCCTTGAACATTCGTTGCAAAATCTTTCTCTCATCGCGTTTGTCACGTCTCTTGTAAGGAACCCAGTGTAACAGAAAGAAGTTACATAAAACTGAGGCGTAAACTTTGAAAATCAAAGCGATTTTTGCGTGATTCTCACCTGGAAGTTCGATCTTTGGTTATATTACATGTTTCAGCATCATAGGTGACTATTGGGGGACGGGGATGCAGTAATCGCCTACCCTTCGCTTAGTAGTAGGATTTTCTTGTTCTTGAAGGTTGTGTCAGCTCTGTGGACGACGTGCCGGCCTGGTTTGATATTTTGTTTGATTTCTTTCCCTTTGAGGACTCGTGGAGATTCTTCTTTCCAAAGTAGATGTAGTGATCTACTAGTTTCAGCTCTGCATTTTTGATTTTGATAATTGTGTCTTGATCCTCGATGTATTTGTTTCACATGACATTCGTTTTTTTTTTTTCTGTTTTTTGCTCTTTGTTTTTCATTGGATGATCAACTTTTTGGGGGTTCAGTCAAACTCTAGTTCGAACTTGGAGTTGAATATCTCGGTCTACTCTCACAAGACCAGCAAAGAAAAACTCAAGGGGAGTAAAAATCAACAATTCCCCCAAACATGTTTCAAATGCACGACCAACTGATTGGTAATCGTGTTCCTTACCGACTGAGCTTAATTAACAGATCTTACATACTTGCCGAAATTCATGCTAGAATTACGGAAGGGCTTCGTCCACATAAATTTAAAAAAAAACATTTGTAAAAATCAACATATTCCTACCACTATTTGAAATCGCGACTGCGTGGGTAGAAAACCGGCTCCCTAACCACCTGAGCCGAACAGTATTATGTATTTACGATTTATTTCCCTTAGAAACGCCCAATTTTTTTAAAATTCTTATTTCAGCTTTTATAAAATACAAAAATTGTAGCGATAATCTTCAATTGGAATAGAGGTTGGAGAGGAGTTTGAACTTGCAGCAACCAGGCTTGTTTTCGTTCAGTTTGTGTAGAATTGTTCAACGATCCAAAAGGTTTGGGGCGGAACCAACGATGCTGTCAGCAAATCAGGTTACTTTGGTATTCACCATCAATTCTGATTCCTTCCGACCCAACTTCTGGAAGTACAATTTTGAAACAAGCAATGACAAGTTTTGGTAAGCTGATGTCGCATTACTTTGCTTCTTTTTCGAGCTGGAAGGACCCTGAGTCTTTATTTCGCCTGAGAAATGAACTGTTGTGTTGATAAATATGTTGTAAGATTCGGACATATAAGGGGTCTATGCCTTGATATATGATTGCATTGACAACTTAAGGGATTTCCATTGAACCAGAGGTCTTCTTGAAGTCAATTGAGGTCCCTTGTGACCAGCCTAGCTTACCAATCGTATTATTTACCTACTTCATTGCGTCTGCCAGAAGCAGCCGTGTACTCTACCAGCCAATGACAGTAGACATTTAGATACTTGATGGATGATGGGCATGCCAGTGTTTAGGGAAGGGTGAAGTCCTGAGAGAGAGAAGGTGAGCTACGAGGAACAGCGATATCGATTCTGATGAGTGGAGAAAAGTTGTTGGGTTCTTAAGCATGACTGGTGTATAGATTGATGGATAGATAGATGGAGAGATAGATATAAACATACTGAGATTATTATGAATATACTGAGAGAGATGAAATATAGATATATAGATAGATATGAACAGACTGAGACAGATAGATAGATAGATAGATAGATAGATAGATAGATAGATAGATAGATGGATAGATAGATAGATAGATAGATGGATAGATAGATAGATAGATAGATATTAATTGGGAACATGCTAACATGAATACATATTAACGTATTGAGATGAATATGAGCATGATGAAATAAATACAGATAGAAAGATTGATGAATAGATATGAGCAGAACGAGGTAAACAGAGAGATAGATATGAAAAGAGATAATCATGAACATACTGAGATAGATAGATTGATAGATAGATAGATAGATAGATAGATAGATATGGAGAAACTGATATAGATAGATAAGGAAATGTAATTTTGAACATACTGAAGTAAATTTATGAATGGATATATTTACCTCGGTATGTTCATAATTATCGATAGATATAAACAGATTGAAATGGATTGATGGATAGAGATTTAGATAAGAGCAGAGATAATTATTGACATACTGAAATAGATTGATAGATAGATAGATAGATAGATAGATAGATAGATAAATAGATAGATAGATAGATAGATATAAATAAACTGAAATAGTTAGGTAATGGCTGTTAGTTTCATATGAAGTACATAAAACCAACTTTGTATCTGGCATAACTGCATATTCTCCACGAAAGGGTGCATATAAATCACGAATTCTTGGTCACTTGCAGGCAAGTCAGTCAGAGGGTTCAGAGATATGGGATGGGTCTTCTACTGGTATAACTGAGCCTACTTTATAAATCAGTTCCCTCTTGATGATCATAGATATCATCAATATTCGCTCTACCTGATCCAAAGCAAAAGAAGCTGGTATAGCCAGATGGTCACTCCCTTCAGTGATCGTACGAAAACTACTGTATTCAACGCAATTAAGACCTAACAAGTAAAAAAAATTACCCTCATTAGACCCTTAGAGTAGAACCTGAAAATTGTATATATATATATATATATATATATATATATATATATATATATATATATATATATATATACATATATATATATATATATATATGTACGAAAAGGTGCATATAAATCATGTATTCGTAGTCACTCTGGGATGAAGTAATTAATCATTATCACCAGGAGAAATGAGTTGCATGTAAATTTCAAGACACCGTTTCTCTGACTGGACAATTCCAAAAAACAAGGTTCTGGGGAAATGGAAAAGAAAGAGCTCGATCTACTAGACAATACAACTCATAATGTGGATCAGCATAGATCATATACAAAAATGGAGCCAGCAAATAAAATGGCGCGATGGACAATACAAGTTCAGAAGGTACTGGCTCCGTGCTGCCCACAATAGAGAAAGTAGATCTTTTGAAAGCTTTATGCACTAAGGACGTTAAAAAGCTGATGATGATATCTTGGGAGGCTGAACTGCCCTACTTCTAAGATTTGTGCATTGAAGTATTATTCGGCCAAGTGGTCATTACCGAGATTAAAGAGCGTGCAAAAATCGATAAATAAATATATACAGGCCTCCCCCTGGATGAAATAATTACGTACTACCAATAGTCGATAGAGATTGGTGAGTACTAAAGATCCAAGCCATTATTTCGAACGCTGATATTTGAATTCAAGAGAGAAGTTTTCGGTTCAAGAAATAGGGCACCCTTACTAGAGACCATCAAACAAAACTGCCAATAAAACTGTCAACATAGGATTATTAAGTTTTCAAGGAGGTCTGTCTGGCTGGCTGGTTATGCATGTATCACACAGTTAGCCCCTAATGAACGTAGATGGCTTAAAATTCAAACATTCACTCATTATGTCAAGGAAAAAGTATATATATATATATATATATATATATATATATATATATATATATATATATATATATATATATATATATATACTAGCAGCACTGGTAAAAACCACCGATTAGATCTGTGAACAAATCTGTCAAAAGAAGCTTCTCGAGTTGTATGTATCATACAACAGGCCACACCAACGGAACTAAAGTGCTAAAAATTTAAACATTCAGATTTTATCATGGATTTTTAAATGCGGGTCCAATTAGCAATGTTAATTCAAGATGAATTGCTTCCTCAATACATGTCCATCAATATTCATTCTTGTTTCTCTTAATTCAAATATTCAATGATCACTGCCCAACAAAAAGCGAGAAATATAACTTATTCATTCTAATCGATAACCCTGATATGGTAAGCAGCCAGAAGACATTTCCATTCAATGACCAACTAATCCCTTTCCTATGTTTGGTCTCTGAGGTCTTGTGCCACACTGAACGAAATCTATCAAATATATGCATTATGTATTACAGTGATTTGCTCTGGTTGTATAGATCAATACTCTGTTGACCTTTTAAGATAAAAAATGATTCTCTACCTACGATCGAAATAAAATTGCGCATCCTTAACTAAGAATGTGGATGGAAATGATTTTTTGTTCATGGTACACGATGCAGGATTCGCTCTCTGTTAGGCTTCAAAGTAAAAAAAGTTCGAACAGAAAATCGGTTATGAAAGTATACTATCTAAAATCATCTGAAACGAATAGATGTTTTATCTAAAATTATCTAAAATATATCATCACATGGGCACTGTTGGCTCCAAAATGACCGTAGGGACAGAAAAAAATTTGGGTTCCGCAAAAGCAAAAGAAAACAATTTTAGATGGTGCCTAGTGGTGTACTCATCCTAATTATCAATGTTGTAGACGCTAAAATATGACAATCATCACCCAGAGACATACAGAAATATATATTCTAGTATCTGTACAATACATTTACGAGATACATATATTATAAAGACTAACCAAAACATGCAAATGAACATGCACTCACACTCGCGCGCGCTCACACACACACATGGATGTATATGATCCGACAGAATGATTATAAATTGCGTTATATCATATAGAAATGATCTCCCGTCATTACACGGTCAATGTATCACCTACCCAAGGCCCAAAGGTGATAATCATTCATAGTGTTTGTTTCATGTTCAAGCATAGATTATTTAGGTTATAACACCCAACTTTTTTTGGCTCCCACTGTCTTTTATTTAAAAAATGCTCAAAGCCAAATAATGATTTAATGATATAAGTAAAAAGACATACTACAGGAAATAATGTATCGGTTGATGAAAGCACCTGTTTCCCTAACGATTTTTGCCTTCGATCAGCAACCAGTTCAGAGACGTCATCTTGTTTGAAGATACGTAAACACGTGCGCTAGTATTGATCTCTATTTTTGAGTGGGGATATACGGGTACACAAAGTGGTAGCCGGTTTTTTGTACACACACATGCGCACTCGCACGTATATATATATATATATATATATATATATATATATATATATATATATATATATATATATGTGTGTGTGTGTGTGTGTGTGTGAGTGTGTGTGAAATGAATTCGTGAGTCTGTGATAGTTTAACCCTAATTAGGCAAAGATACTAAATACAAAAGAGCACATGCACGCATAGTCCAAATTATATATCATGTACTAACTATATTTGTATTCTTTTTCCTGAATATGCGGTTGTACAACAATGAAGACAGCGAAGACAGCTAAAAAAATGTCTAACCAGCCTTACGTGTGTGTGTGTATATATATATATATATATATATATATATATATATATATATATATATATATATATATATATATATATATATATATATATATATATATATAAGGGGATTTCTCAGTAATTGTTCAATCATAATACCACCTGATGATTGAAGTCCTTAAAACAAATTTGGAATCATAAGTATAACAAACACATATAAAAACGGGGGGAGAAGGAAAGTTAGATCATTTTTACTTGCCCTGCCCCAGCGGCTTTTATTATATATACATGAATACGTGTGTATGTATGTGTGTGTGATTGCCTACATTTAACCCTCTCTGTATTAGCAAAACTGTTCTGTTGCCTCTTCTTGTTCCCCTCTAAAGGTATTTCTATATTCAACCCTATAAACCAAATTTACCTTTCTGTGTAATAAACACATAACTACATAACATTAAAAAACAACTACATTTACACAGAAACATCCACTAACACCTACATGCTTGTACGTAAGCAAAAACACAGTCACACACACGACGGTACTCACACACAACCATGCATGCAGATCTGAACGCATGCAGACGTATACACACACTTTGATGTATGTCGATCCATAATTATGCATGGACACACGCATACATCTGCATACTCATTTAAAAAAGGAACAACATAAACGAGTCTGGTTAGTCACTCGATAGAAACAGTCACGTGATCGAGATCTTCCTGCCAGCATACTGTGTTAAGATTTGAAAATTACTGATAAGAGATGATCAATCAATGTTGCTCTTCTCGCCTTTTGTTGGGCAGTGATCATCAAAAAAGTTTGAATTTTCAAAGAAATAAGTGTGAATGCTGCTGGGCTCAAACTAACTTAGCGTAAAGGAACCAACTTAGTGTAAACTTATGATGCATAATGAACAAACCAGTAAAAACCAATTTCAAAGTTTAAAAAAAAAAGGAGTTATTTAATATATGATTAAGAGTTAATGTTTACATTTCCAATATAATATCTCCTTAGGTGAGGTCTTAACAATACAAACATTGCCAGTCAGCTAGACTGAAGTTAAAACCTGAAGAAAGCCAAGTTGGGAGTTTTGTTGACAGTTCTGGTTAACTGTTTCTAACTGAAATAACCACACAAACACAACCACCCATGTACATCTACACACCCACAAACATGGACGCACTCCTTGGTGCACGTAGACCCATACACACGCTCACATACATCTACACACATATACTTATAAAAAGGTAAACATAAACACTCTGAGAAGCACACAAATACCAATGTAAACCCAGTTTATTGATTGTGTACATTTCCTATTCTCCACCTGGTTGTAAGTCTCAAACAATTTTTTTTCTCTGTATTTTGCTCTAACCTCTTTGCCGGCAAAACTCTGGAAAATGGTGTCTGGAAGAAATGCTTAACTCTTGTCACAATCAATAGATCGAACATCAAACAATTTGCACAAACTTCAAATGGAGCGACGTCTACAGGAGGGGGGTGTATGCAGGGGGGTAGTGGTCGAATCCAATTGCCTTTCTCTATATATTTTATTTTCCCCCTCCTTTCACTTTCAATGTTTTTTGGGTTGTTTTTTTTTTTTACTTTCTTGCATTTGTACGTTCCTGCATTGATTTTCCTAGCAAAGGCTAGTCTTATTTGAATAGGTTAAACCAAGTCTATTAAGGCCAACGTAGACAGGACATAGTGGAATAGTAAACGGAAAATCTGCAGGGGTAGAGGTGAGATTATATATATATATATATATATATATATATATATATATATATATATATATATATATATATATATATATATATATATATATATATATATCATTTAAGGAAAAATCGTCAAATCCCTCGATTGAACATGTTGGTAGAAAATCAACTCGAAGAAGTTTCCCTGTGTATTTAGTATTCTTAAAAAGATATCATATGTAGGTTTGCACGCAGTCTTGGATTAGAATTGAAACCATAAATTCAACATTCACACGGGTGAACACTTTAAAGAAGTGACACAAACAACATGTCATGTCGATCCTTATACTTACTGATCATTCATTGTCAAACAGGTTTCTTTCGTAAATTAGCCCTATGATTCAAACAAAAATTAAATGATATGATGTATAAAATCAATATACAATACAGTATGATAATACTCTACGTAAAATAACGAAGTACGTGTGTGCGTATCTGTGCAAATTGGCTCGGAAGAGGACAAGGGTAAACATGAAAGAGCAGAGAAAATGCGCTATTGGTGAACGTGTAAATAATTTTGGTTCATATCTCAATATAAGAAATACATTTGCAAAAATCCAAAGCTGTCCACAGGGACGAAAACAGAATTTGATTGGACGACAAAACAATATATATATATATATATATATATGGTTTCATAGTCCAATCAAATTCTGTTTATATATATATACATATGTATATATGAGTGTGTGTGTGTGTGAGTGTTTATGTGTGTGTGTGAGTGTCTCTGTGTGTTTGTGTCCCTATGTGTGCTTGTGTGTGTGTGGATATGTACAGAAATATATATGCGTTAATAAGTACAGAGGTATTTCCAGTACACCAATTATGTTGGCCATCGTTTTGATCAACAGCACACTTTCTAATCTTTTATGGAACCTTTCACTACTTGCTTTAATCATAGAAAAAGGTCCAGAGCATTCAATAAAATCATTGAACGTCGCTGAACCCACCCCTTTCTTACCCCTCCTGTTGTTTCGATTGCCCATCCCCGTCACTTCCCTCTCATCTTCAACGTCTCCCATTTATCAAGACAAACGCATATCACTAAATCTTACACTATAAACATCATGAATTTATACTAATATTGATATTTGTTTTAATATGCATGTATATCCATCTATCTATCTGTTTATCTATCTATCTATCTATCTATCTATATATATATATATATATATATATATATATATATATATATATATACACATATATATATATATATATAATTGATGTGTATATATACATCACCTTATATATATGCCTTATCATTAGCATATACATGCTCATACACGAGCATAGTTATCATATATATATATATATATATATGTGTGTGTGTGTGTGTGTGTATGTGTGTGTATGCTAATCGGTACACCTCTTTTTCCAGTACACACATTATGGTAGCCATGGGTTTGATCAGCAGTGCACTTTCTAGTCATTTTCTGGACCATTCACTACCGGCTTTGATCATAGGAAAGAGCCCACAGCATACCATAAAAAAAATAACGATGAACAACACCAACCTAGTCCCTTCTTTTTCTCCTTCAATCGACTCGATTCACCCCATATAGTCAGTTTCCTTCTATCCTCAATATTCCCAATCCGACTACAAGCGTTAATTTTGTGCAGAACTCTATAAAACGCGGCCACATCAAAGGAAAGTTTTCCTTCCATTTCCTTAAAGCAGATGAGAATAAAGAATATTTGTTTAGAACCGGAGCTACGTGTGAAAAAAAATGGCGGGCAAAACAAAACAGATGAAAAGAAATGTTCTTCTCACGAGGATTCTGACATGATATATAATTATGTATATTTATGTAGATGAATGTTGTACAGTTCGACTTAATTACAGGACGCCTTGATTAGTCCACTTGATGAGCTGACAATATCAGCCTATGATCCTTTTCGACTGTTTACGTCTCTTGAAATGACGTACAAGGCCGATGCACATTCTCACTCAAATCCCAATGTTACCATTAGAAAAACCACTTGAGGCTACAATTATGTATGATAACGAGATATTCATACAAGGTGGCGCAAAATAGTCCGATTATTTTGATTTTTTGTGACCCCTAGATTTCCGCCTTTTTTTTTTTAATTATTGTATCCAATAGGCTAAAAAAGGGGACAAAAATGACTGACACCGCTAGATCAACAATAACTTTTCTAGAAATATATGATCAAGTATTGTATAATCATTTTCAACGACATTTACTACGTAATCTTCAGTCACACGAGAGAATAAAAGCGAGCAGATACACACATATACACATAGATACGCTTATACGTAGTTGTCCGAAAGAATTAAAATGCTCAGCATATTTTTGCCACCATCTATCTGCAAAGTGTCACTGATTTTACAAGTAGAGAAATGCATTTAGTGTTGATTTGTTCCAACATTGTGATGCACCAATCTTCGAATCAGATTTCTTTCTTTGAAAAAGAAGACTTGCTTTTTGCCCAAGCTGAAACAGGGAAAATGAAGTCACTATATTTTGATTCACCAAAACGATCTTATAATTAGTGAGTGGGTTTTAGCCGGTATCAAATACTCACCACCAATCGAAAACTTTGCAAAATCTGACCTTGCATTTCTGGCTTGCAAAACCTCTACAGGATTGAAAGCTATGATTACATTGCAACGCTATAATAAGGTTAAACAGAGCTAAGTTTTTTTCGGGTAGGTTGTTGTGTTTTATTCTACGATCAGAACATGGGAATGCAATCAATTTAGAAATTCTCCTATTACCTAATGCTCCCATTTTATGCTGTTAGGGGAGATTGGAAAATAAACTTTCGAATCTAAGACATAACTGGAAGAAGTAACCATGGCAACCTTTGATCTCAAACTTCTTGACAACAACCGACAACCCGAAGAACTGAATTATCATGTCATGTAGCCTAAGAAAGAGATTTAAATTCTGCGAGAATAGCCCACTGTTGCAGGATTGGAGAGGTTCATGAATAAACTTATTAAGATAAATATCAGGAATAGAAAAAATATTCAATGCAAACAGCTAATACGTAATCCATAAAAGGTTACTTTTTTCAAATTGTGTTGGATTGCCGAAAAGTTTGAATTTTGGGGGAAAAAAAACTCGTGACAAATTTAGCAAATTGAACCGTCAACTAAAAACCTATTCGATAGTGTTAAAAATATTTTTATTCTGGACAAAGCAAAGAAATGGATACATAATTCGATGGAAAGATCATGAATGCATTGCATTAAAACCTCCTGTCATTACGCGGACAACGTGTCAATTGGACAAGACAAAAATAGTTGATGAAAATATAAAACAAAAACTATTGAGTGAAAAATAGAATTATCTTGAAGAAGAAGTGCGATTGGCTGAGTATTTAGCAAAACAGAGAATGGGATCGGAGCCAAATTTAAAACCCAGCTATGAGAGTTTAGGTTCAGTTCACACCGACACTCTTGGGAAATGTATGTGTCAATCATTTCCCTTCTGCCAACCATTCATGGGCCAGGGTGGCAGTAGAAGGCACAGCGTTTCTATGCATAACCCTGTTCCTTTTTTTTTTTTTGGAGGGGGTCAAACATAAAAAACTTAAGAGTGTATAAAAAATATTTGAAAAAAAAAACTGAACCTTGAAAGAATGAATGAACAAATTATTGAAAGTGAAGGAAGGCTGAACAGGTCTGGTTAATCACTCAGTAGAAACCGTCACCTGACCAATGTCTTTTGGCATATGCCATGTAAGGATTGATCGATTCAAATAACACAAAGAAAACGACCAATTTAACGTAAACTTAGATTATAAATCCTCTTCAAACTAAAAAAAAAAAAGACAATTCTGTAGGGATTTCAAAAAGAGAACAAGTTTCTAGCCAAAAAAAAGAGTAAATTTGGAAATGTTCAGCGACGAGGTTTGAACACAGGGTACTTAAATATATTGTCCAACAGCGAAAACAACGTAGATATGAGAGATACTTTAGTGGACAAATTCGGTGACAGTTTTTTTCTTTGACAGTGTCTAACAAACCTGTAAAGAAAGATCAAAAGCAAAGAGAAATTAACGAAAGAAATTAACAGAAGAATGAAAAACGAAACCAAAAAAACCCTGCTATCACAAACAATAACTGAACAACAGTGGCGTCAAAATATGAACTCTTCTAGAAGAAATTCTATCGAAGAATGAATATGGTCAGAGTAAATCCTATTCATGACATCACTGATGTTTTCCATAGGAAAACATCTAAATAGCAGTAAAAAAAAAAAAATCAAGATTCTGGAGAATCTAAATGTTTGTAGATATTTTTCACTCTATTTTAGATGTTTTTAGCCACTGAAAATAAAACATGCAGAAATACCTATATTCAGGAGGATATTGATGTACCTTTTTTTAAAATGTTACTCGATTTAAGATGTTATTTACAAACAAATGAAAATGGGGCCCCCAGAATTTCAAAAGACATTATCCTCCTAAAATTGAAATGAAACATTTTAAGAAGCTGATGACTGATGCCAATTTCAAAATCTGACACAAAACAAAGTGATCAAGACAGCTAGGGCACACAAAATACAAGACACAAAACACAAGCATATATGAATTAAGGATAAAATCTTTTGCCACCTTTGGTGGCTACGTTCGTTCAACATTTATAATGAAGACGGAGAAGCAAAATTTATACTTTTAAAAAGGAGCCGATTCAGTAATAGTCAGGTTGCGTTTTTTTCTATCATAAGATTAATCTAAATCGTTATCATTAACAAAAAGCTCACAAGATGAGCTCAGCCAGTTTACAACAGAAAAGA
The DNA here is from genome assembly GCA_963457665.1 of Thysanoteuthis rhombus. Taxonomy (NCBI): domain Eukaryota; kingdom Metazoa; phylum Mollusca; class Cephalopoda; order Oegopsida; family Thysanoteuthidae; genus Thysanoteuthis; species Thysanoteuthis major. The sequence goes on from OY735221.1 coordinate 9,320,997, forward strand.
AAGATTTAAGATTGTTTCTTCTTTAATTTTGTCCATTTCTTTCCATCTTTTCCGGCGTATTTTTTCTCCTTGTTTACCCAGAAATATTATTTTCTTCTGTCATCTTCCCCGAGTGCAGAGGGTTTGTACGTGGTTTGGGGTGTGTTGGGCTCGTGTACCTCAACATCTGTTCATCCCCTGAATAAATTCATACACGTATGTGAACGTGCATAGGAGCGTGCCTTTTTTTCTCCCTTCCCACCCTGGTGTGCATCTCATAAGGCAGAATCGACTATTACACGTGATGTTTTTCCCCGAGATATTCAGTGAATTTTCCCATTAAAAAATCCTTAAACTCTTTATTCATTATTATTATTATTATTGATATGTTCTCTTTCTTTTTTTTTTTGTTGTTTAAAATACAATAAAGGATTCCTGGTGTTCGTTTTTCCTCGTGGATTGTATTGATCGAATTGGACTAATATCGACTTCCATTTCAGAGCTTGGAGAAGAGACGGGCGTTTATTCTCCATTCATTTTATTTCCTGTACGCATGAAGATCATATTCATGAGTGAAAGTGCATATGACATCCCCCTCTCTCTCCCCCTCTCTCTCTCTCTCTCTCTCTCTCTCTCTCTATATATATATATATATATATATATATATATATATATATGTGTGTGTGTGTGTGTGTGTGTGTATGCATATATATATATATATATATGGAGAGAGGGATAAATGAAGGGTAATAGAGGCTGTACGAATTACAAAGAAGAGAAATTTCTATCCTGTTAAGTAAAAGAAAGTTGTCAAATGCTAGAGCTATAACATGTAGATAGATAGATAGATAGATAGATAGATAGATAGATAGATAGATATGCTGGCAAGCAGACAGACATATATCTGCCTGGACATATATTTACGTCCATGTATAGCAATGAGCATACATTTTATCTTCTAGTAAAAGTCGATTCTGCTTTGTGAAATGCACACAAGGGGTAAAAGAGAAAGGGCAAAATTTAACCAAATCTATTTTTAAGAATATCCACCATCTTGAAGAGTACAATGGTGCACTGACATAAGATGATCCAGCTTTTGAGCCTGTAATTCTAACTTTCTGGATTTTTGTGATTGAGCTGATATTCCCCAACAAATCAGAAGAGGAAGCAGAACCTTGAACTAATGATTTGCATGCCAATGCATCTCCACAAAAGGCACATTTACAACTGCTTATACATTGCATATGCACTGTATTGATATATAGGAACGATGTTATGCTAGTTTTTTACGGAAGCCCCAATCCCTGGTAGAGAATGAAGCCCTTACCCACCCGAATAGTAGGAAAATACTGCCCAATCGGGCAGATTCAAGTTAATAATGCATGTATGTATATCAAAAAAGAAAGTAAGGGTTCATTTAAGAATATGCTTTCATTATATATGGCAACTCCGAAAAAATTTTTAGTGAAAAATAAACAATATTTTATCTCTTAAAGCCATCAAGTAAGGATATCAAATTTGTTTGAACTACGCAACAAAGCGTTCCAAAAAAGGAAATAATGGTTCATTATCGCAATATAGTTACATGCAAATAAAACACCCATTTATAAGCCTCCAAAATTGTTTCTGACCGATCAATCTTTTCAACTGATTCTTTCAAGTACGCAAATCTTTTTTCAAATATGCAAATCAACATCGGTTGAGCCATGCCAATGTGAGGGTACACACTGGCAAAACAAATCATTATATATAATATATATATATATATATATATATATATATATATATATATATATATATATATATATATATATATATATATATATATATATAACTGTGTAAACTGTCCTCTGTTTTACATCAGTAAAACCATTGGCCGAATTATTGTGTGCAATTTTTATTGGGTTATTGATTTTCTTTCACAATCATCTTAATCTTTAGTTATTTTTCCTTCCAATCCAACTCAGTTCATTGATCTACAATATTACGAAAGTACACTGTAAAAATCATAAATAAAAAATATCCTTCCGGTGACATTGGAACGCTTGTCCCTGTTTCCTGAGGAAGGTCAGATTAAAGTCGCTCGTCGATGTTTTCTAACCTATGATTCGATGATCTCAAGAAGCCCAAATCCATTCTTAAATCGAATCTCTATTCATATTGCCATGTTTCTGTTTCAGGAATATCAGTAAAGCAATTAGACACCGTCAACCAAAACTGTCACCAGAACTGTCAATATGGGTCTCTTCAGTTTTGAAGTTGATCTGGCTTGCTAGTTATGTACGTATCACGTAATGTAACCAGAGGGCTGAAACTCATTCCATTCATCCCTTATCATGACTCTGACAAAACACATTTTTGTCTTTCGAAGATCCCTCTGAATAGGTTTTCCAAGAGGGTTCAATTGGCAATACAATTTTATGCAAAATTAAAACCTTCTATGTCCGGTACAGTTCACGCTTGTTTTGTTACTGAAAATCTGGACCTTTCAGATATCCCGGCCATATAAGAAGAGAGGAAAGAAATTCATTCACCCATAACCTAAACTTTTTAATGGATCATCGCCTACGAGCTGACAAAAGATGTTTGTCACAAGACTCATTATTCTATCATTTATTTCCATTCGATGAAGTACCTAACTCATTGCTAAGAGCTACTCACTACCGTGGTCAGATATTCTGAGTCCGGTTGTGATCAACGAAAAAAAATTCATCCAAATATTAAGATATACGAACCTTGAACTCAATTGTAGCATCCAAAATCAATGACAATTAAAAATCATTGCCGACTGTAATCAGAAAAGAAATGATTACTCGACATTTGCGTGTGCAATCAAATAGCTTCAATCGTTCAACAAATGTATTTCTAAAATATTTTTGTTGACAGTTAATATCGATATTATTTGATGAATTTGTTTTTATTTTATTTCATGTGTTTGATCAGAAAATGAATTGGACCACCTGCTGATGTTTGATCTATCGTCAAATCAAAAGTTATTGTTTATTTTTCATGTTAAGATATCTTCAATTCTCACCTTGTTCCGTTGTTTTGAAATTTCACCGTTTATTTGTCATCCAATTTAGTCTATTAATTATCTACTGATATATTTCTTTTTCTTCTAGTCACATCTAGTAGTCCGTTTAACATAATGCTTTGTATGTCTGGTTCACACGTACGAATTTCGGGGTTAGATTCTTTGAATGAATGACAAGTGTGAAAAACTCTTTATTTAGGCAAATTTCTTTTATCAATAGTTCTTGTAAATGGGATTTGTGAACTTTAGCAAAACAAGTCGACCGGGGTTTGGTTTCAGAAGTAAGAGTGAATTCGCCATCATTTTTCCATTGTTACTTGTGCATGACGTTATTGTGTTTTCTCTGGTAACTGCAATCCGTCATTGTTGTTACACACGAAAGTAAAATCAAAACTCTATTGTAGGAATTTGACGATGGCTAAAGATTGATTTATGTGTCGATAAATAAATTTACGATTGTGTTGAAAGGCGCTGTCTGAATATTATACTATCACATTCATCATAATGAAGGACTCTTGTAATTCTCGCATGGGATCTAGAGACTTAGTTTATTCCTTTCCTCACGAGGGCAAAATTGACAGCCAAGGACTTGATTTAATAGGGCCCCCGCCTGTGTGAGTGTGGGTGGAGGCAAAACTTACATTCTTCAAATTTTCTTTATTCACCAGTATCATTGCTGACTTGGAAATCTGCAGTGGTCTGACTATGTTTATGTCATACTTGTATCCTAAATTTTCCTTTAGTCCTGCAAGTAATAAGCCTTATAGACAACATTACCAACAGTTTACATAACAACCATTGAGTAGATTGTGTTGTCACTGATTTTGGTAAGGCACTCAATGTTGTCCCACACTCACTATTCTTGCAGTAGTTTCGTAATCAAGGGGTATGTTCTCATAAGGGTCATAAATAATCTCTCAAGGGTTGCGAGAATCTCATACATAAGAAGTTAGGATTTTCTCCAATGATTTCGGAAATTTGCTTCAAAGGTGTTTGCATGGTATCAGAATAAACATAGCATATTAAGATTCAATTGATTTTTCAAAAACTGGTTTGTGTTACCCATCTAAAACCGAAATTGTTCGGTTGGAGATCTGAGAAGCATGAAGGCAAGCTCTGACCACTGAGGAAAGGAGGTAAAAGGTTAAGAATTACTTGAAAAGGAATACAACTATTGAATTAAAGGTTCACAGATGAATTTACTGGGAAACTCCCTAAAGGGCCGGGCACAAGTATCAGCAGGAAGTTCACCATCTGGCCCAAAGCAAGTCTTATCGGATGTACCACCAGGAACCACGCTACGCCACACCACGCCTCCGACTCGTATCAATGCCTTGCTGGTCACATTGCAAGAATCTTAGATAAGCGCTGGACATCACGACTAACAGAATATGCCAAATCATGGCCGGCAGAATAAGATGGCGTGTCGAACTGGATAACTTCAGAGAGTATTGACCCCGCAATGCCTATGATGGATAGGTCTACCGAATGTAAGTTAAGGTCTACGCCCAAAGACGTATGTTGAAAGGCTGAAGCCTACAGAGAGACCTGGACACAAAGAAATCAGATGCAGAAATGAACTGGAGAGTAGTGTCACTGAAACACCCCACAAATCACAAAATTCTTTATCCTAATAAAGAGAAAATATTACGACTGAAGCAGTGTTAGTAAGATCAGCAGCTTCAATATAGTGCATTCTACCGTCGAATATGCATCTAGTGCTTAATGTACTCACATACGATCAGACTGTTCAAAGATAGAAAATACAAATCGGCAAGTAGTCAGATTAGCCTATAATGAATACAGCTGCGAGCCTGGAAGAACGACTTCATTGTTAACTGAAAAAACTGGCCAACTCTAAAGAATAGATTCACTGTCAACAGATTGAAATGTTGCACACAATCATCTAAACAAAGAATCAGATGTATGATCAACACATAGTGTTTCCCAATTAACAAAGACCACACGCTCCTGATCACAAACAAATACCCAGCCCCTTGTAGAACATTGTTGTGTAGTGTCTCATTTTATTTAAGATCGTCTTCAGCAGAATTGAGTCGCTGCTCCTAGAGCTGGTAAATATAACTATTTGCAGAATATTCAGACTGAGACTGCAGTGTTCTTTTGAAGTTCTTTAAAATGTGATTAATGCATCGGATGGGACAGAGACTCGATAGATGTTGATTTTTCACAAAGGAAAAATTATGAATAAATAAAAACTGTCAATTTCAAAAGGTTTTTGATAGTTGGTTTAATGGCAAGGAAATGCTTAGTAAAATTAATAATTTGACTATACTTATTCGAGGGTTTTTCAAGGGGGATGTCTAAGGGGCGCACTCGAATCCGGAAGTAAACCCATCTGCATAAATCAACAGACACAACTTTCAATTCATATTCTTCTCCCTGACCCTCCTTAGGAAGGCATCAACGGAAGTCATTACTATTATAACCTCACCTTTAACCCCTTCTCATTCGGCCTTCTGCCAAACGTATGAATGAGGAGCACTGTCGGTTAGTCTGGACATTCACAGTCCGTCTTTCAATCAACTTATCTTCCAATTCTGTCGCTAGTGTACTGGCAAGTTTTCAACTGTTCCAATTATTAGGGGCATAACCTTTACCCTCATTACTCAAAAACCCTTCAGGTAACGTTTTTTCGGTCTTTTTCTTGGTAGTATTGTGTCAGTTGGCTCAGCCACGTTACGTTTCTGGTTGTCTCCAGTGCTTTCATTGAATAGAGATTTATTTATGGACATACATACACACATATAGATTCTCAAAAATTTATATCTGTCTAGGTGTGCCTAGATATTTCCATATGACTCCAAATTTTGATGCTATGGTTGTTCAATTATCGACTGTGGATGGCGAATATATATCAATGCGTTCGATGTCCTATTTACAGTTCGATCCTGGTTTGTTTCACTCTGTAAATCTTCAAGATGGGCAGTCAATTGACTGCGGCAATTATTTTATTGTAGCGATAAGGTAGAAACCGAACCTTCAAAACAGCAGGTAAATGTGACCTTTGACAGTGCGTGTTTGTTCCCTCTATGTAGCGTAGAAGTGACTTTGAACTTTTGTATAAAACAAAACAGCATCATGCCGCGTTGGTTAGTATTTGAGGTACACATGCTAGAATGAACGAGTGTGTAGTGCATTTGGCATGTTTTTTTGTTGTTTTTTTTGTCTTTTTTCTCTCCTCGTCAATGGACAGCATTTGCGTTCAGAAAACTTTATTCTGCGATCCATGGAAATCGTGTACTGACTTTTAGATTCTTACAAAACTCAATGGGCAATCAGGCGACGATTCCAACGAACAAGGCAGGATGGAGCTGTTTCATACAAAAGGTCAAAGTCACTGTTATACAACATAACAGCACTCTAAACCGTCTTGTTGGCTCGCGTTTTTCTTACCAAAGTTCGGTTTCTTTCCAGACAGTCCTCGTGTGTGTTCATATATATATATATATATATATATATATATATATATATATATATATATATATATATATATATATATATATACTGGCTTATATTTTGCATGCTTTCCTCTATGTACGAATGTACTTGTGTCACCGAATTTTCCGTTCTTCCAGCTTTGATCATTTGATGAAAAAATGTCCTCCTAAATTTAATTTTAGTCGAATATTCTTTTTCCATTTTCAATTTTGCGTCTTGTCGCTTATATTTTCGTTCTCCTCATTCAATCCTCTTTCTCTACAAAAGACGTCGAAGGACGCTTAATATAATTACATTTACTAACAAAAGATAGCGCATCAGCTCGTTGATATAATGCACTGAAGAGAAACAAATAGAACAATAGTCTGTAGACAGAGTCAATTTAGGTGAATCTGTTCTTTTTTTTTGTTTTCGTTTTTGTTTCATTGATTAGAAAACAATGGGAAATGGCTGAGCTGGAGACCCGACGACTGATTGACCGTAAGCAGTTTAGGAGTCAAGTTTCTCCGTCAACTTGGGCCTTTTAGTGGAATCTATAAGGCGTAAAATTGTTTATCGTGATCTTATCAATATCATATGAACCATCATCTACCATTATTAATTTTTGATCGGTCTTTCTCTTATCAGGGCATTGATAATGAAAAACAAACAACTTTCAATCATCTTTTTCGGAGTATCACATGACACAGGTCAACCGCCACATCACGAAGCAGACTGCCAAGATCAGTTAGCGGCCGAGTTTATACTCTTTTAAGTTCGCATGCATTCTTGTAATTTCCAGAATAAATTACGTAATACGCTTATACATATACTTTAAATGTATTACTGTGACACGTCAGTGGGTTTGCATGTTTGTCTGTCATGCTATAAGAAGTACCTACACATGGGTGCAACCCAATTAAATTTGGCATACCAACTCAATGGTCCTTGATGAGAAAACTATTTTGAAGGGTTTTACCAGGGAGTTATATATATATATATATATATATATATAATTATTCATTAACAGATGGGATTAGAATACATATATATAAATATTCTTAGTTTATATGTTCAAATATAATTCATATATGATTATTTATGATTCTTCAGGGGTTGTAAAGTGAAAGGAAATCCACGCTTCAAGGAGATAAGTGAAGGGGACTTCTTCCTAGATCAAAATTCAATTTGAGAAAAAAAGTCAAAAGTTTTAGAGTGGGCTCGATCCATAATTCATTTCAAAATGCAAAACTGGAACAATACGTTTTGTTCAATATACATACACATACATACACACACACTCGCATATATATATATATATATATATATATATATATATATATATATATATATATATATATATATATATATATATATGGCAAGATGTGTGTTGAGTGACTCTTGGCTTGTACTTCCTTTGCATTCTGAAGAGGTTGCTTACCCGACTAAATACGTTGATGTAAGCAACAATTTTATTTTTAACAACGAATTTAGCTTTCAACATTGTCTATTTCAACACTTATAGACACACACACGCACAAAAATATATATATATATATATATATATATATATTAGTGTGTGTGTTTGCATGTGTGTGCATATGTATGTGTGTGAATGGCGTTGTGAGGGTGTGGAACATTGTTGGCACTATTTCATCGAAAAAAAATTAGGATGCAAGTAGTTCCTTCTGCGCATGCCTGATTGACATCTGACCGCGCCTGATATCTTATTGGCCATCTTTCAAAAACTCTTTTTTCGAAGGACAACATTGCAGAGTGTGTTGAGTGCAATAGTTCTGCTCACCCAGCAAGCTGCTAGCCTGCGTTGACCCGACGTTCTTTCGCCCGTGGCTCTTCTCCAATTCGACCCTTTAATTGTTTTCTTATTGTTCTACTTTTGAATTATCCGTCTTTACTTTTATTTTTGTTTAACACCAAAAATAGCTACTTGGGACCACGCAAACAGATACATCAAGATTATTTCTAGATTAGTAATACTGTTAAAAAAAATGACTACAACATTTGCATAATTTTGTAACTGCATTTCATTTTGAAAAACATCGAAAACATCAAGTTGCTTTTTATTTTTTATTATTTTCTAATATTCAACCAGAACTAACAATTTCAATGTATTTGTAAGAAGAAAAAATATGTAAGATTCACTACTCTATGATGAGCATTTATTAGTTATCACCCTTGACAAATGCCACAGACGAAATATAGACATATACGTGGTGTATGGTGGAAGTATTATCAGAATACAGGTAGAAAGAATGTTAATATGAGCTGAAATAGATAATAGTATAAGTGAACATCTATCCTATTTAGCAAATTTTAGAATCATTATTCTCAAAGTAAAAAAAAATACTTGATTCTCGCAAGGTAGTTGTATATTCGCACATATACACCAATTCATAGAGCTATACATACATAAACAGATATTTGTGCCTGTATGCGTATAAACATACACACATAGGTTTTGCGCATCTTTATATATGGATTTATTTACATGGCATAACTTTATATGGTACATGGCTATATCAATGGAGAACTTGTAGGGGTTTGACCTCATCACACAAATTAATATTATTCGAAAATTCTTAATTGATTAGTACTCTATGGTATTGTAATATTAAAGCTTTTTTGTAAAAGAGAGTTATGTTTCATCGTTCAACATCAAGAGCCACATTGTCCTTATTAGAATCAAGTCAGATCCTTACAATTTCAAAGAAAAGCAAGCTCTGCTCCAAAAAGAATTTTTTTTTGTTTGATTGCTAATCATATAATTTCCTTCTTAAAGCAGTATTTAAAATTCAAATAAATTTTAAAATTAAAAGCGAAAAAAACCCTTTTTTTCCAATAATAATTATCTTTTTTTTTGCTGATATTCACCTTTATCTTAATTGTCTTTGCTTTTTAGCATAACTAAATCAGTTTCCCTTCAGCAGGAAGTGAATAGATAGAAAACTGCAACAATTAAGATAAATGTAAAGAAAGGTTTGAAATTTATAATAATGATTCATAATACTCCATTTAATACGATAAATAAAATAGGATTGAATGACTAAAACTTAAGTATAAGATAATCACAAAACATGATGCAGAAGAGATTGGGATAAGGAATGAGCTTAAGGTCTTGATTACGACTGACGCTTGCCTATGAGTTCAAGTCTATCATGTTTATGGACCATTTTTTTTCTGAATGTTTAGCATATATAGTTCGTGTATAGGTCACCTTCGCTTTAGAAAATAATCAGAAAATTACGGTAATTTTTTTTCGAAATATCAATGATATTTAAGCTCCTTCCATATCATATAAGACGCTATTCATTGTAAAAACAGGTATTGATTGGTTTATATTAGAGGTTTTTCAGCCTCTGATAGTAATGGACTCAAACAACAAAAGTGAGGTTAATGTCCATGTATGAATTCAAATATGGATATAAGGCGGCTCAAACTGTAGATAATATCTATTCAACATTTGGAGTAAACATACAGCGAAAACTACTCAGCGTTTGCTTTATTGATTTTAGTCTATGAATACGTACACGAATACTAAATTTTAATTTAGGTTAAAAACTATCTTCAATATAGATACGATCATTGACAAAAGAGACCATCGACTGAACAACAACGGTTCGAGCACTTACTGGAAAATTTAGGACATTAACTGCGACAATATCACTCCAGCCCAAAACAATTGGAAAGGTTATGAAAATGGCTCTCAAATAGACTGAATATGATGATCTTTGACAGTTTCAGGACTCTCACCTTTTACCTTGCAGTCTGCGCTTAGAGAATCTAGATATAAAGCAATTTTCATTTTTGCTTGAATTGAGATACGAAGACTTGTAGCCTGTTCCACATTCATCTGACATTTACACAAAATCCTATCATCTTTCCATGCACGTTGAACTAAATATCCCTGATAGAAGTTCCAATAAGATGGAAGCCATAATTAGCTTTTACTGCATTTCTGTCCACTAATTGTCGGGAAAATGTTAATGGGTCATAATTTGATGAAACATTCACCGTTTAATTTTGTTTATATTATCATTCATCTTGCTTTTCAGAAAACGACGATCCAACTCGGTAAATAAACCAGAAAGCTTGATTTTTTCGTATTTATGTAGCATAAACGAGGATAATGACAAGCAAATTACAGACAATTAGCGAATGAAGATCTGCTTTTTTTCTTACTGTAAAAAACATTCGTCACAAAATGAAAGTTGATATTTGAGCTGAATAATCATCAAAGTCCAATTTACTCTAATAATGGACAGTGATTTTTTCCCTGTTACTTTGTCAGTAACAATGGACTCTTTCACTTGTATTGGAATATTCATATCACCAAATCCTCTTTTCGATTCTGCATTACAAGATGTTTGTTCTGAGAACCTAATTTCTTCTTGGCACAAAACTGCCACAATACAATCTCTTTCAAAATCATGATCCATAGTCCAACATCTCTTTATATTACACGCGTGGTTCCAAAACGCAATAAGCATGATTTGAAAACATGATTCTTTAATCTTATTACAATTTCATATATATATATATATATATATATATATATATATATATATAATTACAATTTACATATATATATATATATATATATATATATATATATATATATATATATAATTACAAAATACAAAAATCATTGGTTCCATTAAGCCCACTATATAGAGGAAAGGTCTATGTCCAACAACGGACTTTAAACGACTGATGATATATATATATATATATATATATATATATATATATATATATATATATATATATATATATATGTGTGTGTGTGTGTGTGTGTGTGTATATATATATATAAGCTTCAATATGATGAAAAAAATCAATTCCAGAATTGTATTTTCAATCTAATTCGACACATTTCTAAATGGCGCCTGTCACGTTTTGATATCACACTGTCCATTTTCTCTGACAATATCGCCCTTCTCCTTGCTGAGTCAGAACGATCCAATGATATATTGATCTTTCTTGAAACATCGATTCTTATCATGACAATCCTTTCTTTACGTTGGCAAGATTTCCCTTTTAAATCTTGGGATGGACAAATTTCTAGTTATTCGTGTTTCTCAACATAGCAGACCAAACAAGCCTGGATTCAAAGTTAAATTTTTAGACTTATTCAAACGAATACTGCAAAAAGTATCCATCTTTTTTTTCTGTTGTTGTTATCTATCCTCCAAAAGCTGTTAATAAATTCAGCCATTTTTTCTGAGTAAGACGCCATGAAATCTCGTTCGT
>OY735221.1:9340221-9352721 GCA_963457665.1 Thysanoteuthis rhombus
TGCCTATGGAAAACAACATTGGAAACTTCTGAGAACTTACTAGAAAAATCAGCAGGCAAAAAATATCTGATTTTCGCTAATACTTGTTTAAAAGCACTGATGCTGACTAAATACAGATCGTATATGTATATATATATATATATATATATATACATATATGTAAATACATATATATATATATATACATGTATATATATATATATATATATATATATATATATATATATATATATATATGTATATATACATATATATATATATATATTTGTGTGTGTGTGTGAGCTTGTGTGTGGGTGTATGTGTATTGATTTCCTTTCTGTCGGTTTATTTACAGGATATACGATCAAACGGATTCTACTGCCAAACAAACAGTCTTTACATATTGGGAGCTAAAACCTCGTTGGATATTTAATACGTAATAAAACCTGCTTATTGGTTGCCTTTTGCAGTCTGACGAGTATGAAAGTTAGTATTGTTATTAGAAAAGCACAAAAATTTATTAAGCAACAAGAGTTATTGTGTCTCTGTGTTCTTGTCAATATTATCGACTAGGGACGAAAGGCTGAAATATTTAAACGCTGTCTAGAGTGACGGAAAACGGTTGGCATGCATCGAGCCGTTATTAATATTCTGCATACCAAATTGCAAAACACAAATATACCATTGATTGCTATATTTTGGACGGTTCTCTGAACTAAGGCATGATTCACCCTTTGTGAATGAATCATCAACAGGGGTTAAAGAAGGGTGAATGAAAAATAAAGGGTGAATGGATTGCTTTACTTGAATGTTCTCATCTACCATATACAATAGAACAGGGGTGGCCAAACTGTGACTGGTTGGCAACATATCACTCATTGACATTGAATGTTCGGCTCGTGAAAGTAAGTTGGTGGAGCGCCTCTTCTCATCAATTTTTTTAATTCACCAGTTATGAATTCAGACCCCAATGGATTTAAACTTAATTTGTAAATAGGTTAGTAAGAATTATTCAAGAATTTATATCCAAATTTCAAAGCTAGATTTGTTGAGTCAGGCAGGGTATTCCAGGGCTAAAGGAAGGATGAAACAAATGCAATATACAACAAACACGTTTAGGACAAAGATAAAACAATCAAAATCTAAAATGCATATCTGGAAAGGGTAGATCACTGCATCTACCTACGACAACGGATTTCTATGAAATCCTTAAAGGAAGAACTCTTCAAACAAAGAACCACTGTCAATGTTAAGTATTTGGAAGAGCTAGTTCAACATTCAAGAACAAGGAAATCGTATTAGTCCAAAAAAGAAAAGTATACAACTAATGTATCCTTAATAATCACCTATGGAGCAGAAACATTGAACTAAACCAAAAGATTGAATTCAGTTTTGGAACCATGCAATTATCAATGTAAATATCGTAAGACAACAAATTGGATTAGATTTTTTAAAAAGAAAAAAATGCAGAAGTTAGGGATATCATAGACTCAATTGGAAAACTCAAGTGGCTGGTCATATTGCGATGATATATGATGTCTACGGGTCTGAAATTGACCAAATTTGGCTTCCCCTTTGATATAATAATTTTTGGTAATCACCAACAATTAGCAATCTTTATTCCTAAAGAAAAATCATTTTTTTGAATCCTGAAATTTTAGTTCACTAATTTCATGTGACCTTAGGAAATTCTAGTCATTCCTCCGCGTTAATTTTTTGGTCACATCTGGTTTCTCTGAACATATTTTGGGTGTTCGAAAACATGAATGAAATTAACACTTTAGAAACAGGTTAATTGGTACTTCCAATTGATAATACACACTGAATTAAACTTACATACTGGGGGAAATTGAAGTGGTAAAACATGAAGTAATTTAGTGACGGGTTAATTAAATTTTGTAATGAAGACTTGAGGGTGAATAACCGCAAAATGGACTGAGAGTGATTAGATCTCGAGAATATTGACCCATATACAGTAGACTCCCGTTATCACGAAACCCTTGGAAATTCAAGGATGCCTTTATAAAAGATAAGTTTTTATACTTCTTTAGTAATAAGAAACATGAAAATACTGATAAAAATGACTTTCGCAGTCTCATACGTAATAAAACATACGGGTCACTGGTCAGGATATTATTTGATAAATCAACTGTATAATGCATTCAGGCCAGAATGATAGAGCTTGAGGGCTGAATAAATGAATAAATCAAGATTTTTTTCAATAATGCAGTGATATCTTCATGTGTTGTTAAAACAAACTTATGGTTGACGATAACATTGCAAGGATTATAACTACCATGTGGGAAACCGTGGATAAGGGGATCTGATTGTCGGATATATATTACAATATATAAATCATATGAATTCTATTTACAGGAAAAATTTCAATCTATAATGTTATACTTGTGAAAGCTGGTGAAGCAGCTTTAAATCTCTCGCAAGAATTGATTAAATATAGATAAATAACTGTTCTTCGAGGAGAAAAAACGTACCTCTCAAGAGGATACCGCGGATATTTTTCTATCACAATGAACGAATAAAAAGAAAGGATGAATGACGTCAGCCACCAAGAGACAGACAAAGTGACTTAGAGAGATGTCTGAAACATCTAAAAACAAACGTCCTGTTTTATCGCATGTCTTATAATTCGTACCACTAGAACGAGTGGCCTTACAGCAAAAGATTACCGTATTCAAGTGAAAATTCTTCATCGTATCTTTTTATCTTCAAAGCCGACCTATATATTTGCTTTTGGCACTTGTCTTATTACAAGAAACAATTACACAAATGACACCAACCAATGGAAGACAGGAAACAAAGAATGTGGAAGAAAAAAAAGTCTCGTACTTCTTCATCAAGCTTTCTGAAATGACGAATAATTATTGTCGAATTTCAGTCCAAAAATGTTTTTCGATTGAAAACAAGAATATCTATAACAACAGAATTATCTGCCCCTTGCATAAATAGTCTCATTATCATCATTTGTTTTTTATCGTTCCTCGTTGAACATGGACTTTCCCAAGGATTCACCACACTTCTCTACCGTAGGCATCGCGGAGCCAATAATTTCTGAACGCCTTGATATCTCATATTCTACCAGCCTCTGTTCTGCATTCGATATCTGGAGATCCACGTTACGAGTTGTGATGTCCAATGATTGTCTGCTATTCTAGCAACATGACCATCCAACGCGTACCTGAACTAATTATGCAAAAAGAACGATCTTAGAAATGGATATTTTACTTTAAATTATCCTGATAAATAACCAGTATGGGATTTGAGCATCGTTTTTTTGGGTTTTTTTAAGTGACCATACAGACCCCAAAACACTTTTATTTGAAAAAAATATATAAATGGTAGATGATGCTCAACAATGTACTCAAATTTAAAAGGTCGTAACCATAAACACATGACACACGCAGACGAAAAAAAGGAGAAGATTTTTTCAGTTGGCTGGTTGATCAGGCGGGCCATTTGTAGGGATACAGTGATTTGGTAACGATTCTCACCAAATTTAAGGAAGTGATGATGAAAATACAGCTATATAGATTTTAAATGACTACTAACATATTGATGGCCGAGCCGTTTACCAACTGACCCAAATTGACAAGTCTCGGCCATTCATAAGGTTTTGTGCTAGAAATATACAAATGAACCTTTTTTTCTAATGTATGTATTTATAAATAATAAAACAATTCCCAACTGTGAAATTCTAAATCACAACGGAGTGATCAGTTACCGACAGAACGAAAGTGATAAGTTTTGCATATCTATGAACATTTATCTTAGAGTTTCACTAGGATCAATTTTATCCTGATATGTTGATATATTGTACTGAAAAATATATTCTTTTACATTTTTTTAATATATATATATATATATATATATATATATATATATATATATATATATATACATATATATGATATAAATTTTACAATTTCTTTTTAGTCTGAGTAGAAGTTTGAACCTACAGCAACCAGGCTAAACTAATTTTGGACTTGTTTCCTCAACTTTGCTGTTATTGTCACAACGTTCTGGCGCTGTGCCTTCTTAGAGTACCCATCATAGTTGATAACTTTCAGCAAAATATGAACCAAATCTTTCATCTAATCAATGAGGTGGGGGGATGGTTACGTATCAGTTAATTCTTCCTTAATAATTCATCGATTACCTTCCTCTTTCAATGAACCATATTTTTTTTATTTGCTCTATTCACAGAAACGTTGTATTATTTTGACTTTTTTCCTCTTTGATTGGGGGATGGGGGGATGGACGACCACCTGTCTCCATCACAGTCACTGATGTCAGTATTAAAATATACGAGGACAGAAAAACGACTCCAAGCAATAAAATAAATCAATAAGCAATGAAATTGACAGCAACAAATTCATTTCTGACATCAAGTCTTTGACCTCTAGCACACACAAAAAAATCTCCAGTGTCTGATAGATAGATAGATAAGCCTGACTGTGACAGGGTCAAACTTCTATTCCAACAGAAGATGGCTACTGCAACTTTTGTATTATGCCTATGATAAATAAATTCCTATACAAGACTAGACAGTTTTGCTCAGTTGGCAAGAGTACCACCTTCCAATCATACTGTCGTTATTTCAAATAGTTGGATGGGAATGATAATTGTATGCATAGATTGAGTTTTAAAGGACGTGAAAGACAAGCAATGAATACTTTGAACTATGAATTGGTGAAGATCGTTCTTGTTGTTCTTGATACGGGTTGGGGGGAGTTTAGTCAATTCAAACTTGGACTGGAGTAGATAGTGTGCAATATATACGAACAAACTGAGGTAAAAAGTGAGTTCGATAGATCATTAGAAACGATGATTATGCAAAAGTAAATACTAAGCATCAATAGATTCACTGAACTTCGTCTAGGGAAAAATAGACAAATCATTTGACCGAATCAAAGTGACCAAAACAATAAAGGTGACGATCAGGGACCAAATATCCATCAATATTTCCAGCCCTTCATTCTATAGCTGCCAGGAATTTACTCGCAAATCATCACCATCCTCATCATCAGATAGCTGAACATATACCTTCACCTTAGATTAGCCAGATATCTCTATTATGGGCGTTGCGTTACGTCACCTTATTTTCAGTTGATCAGTTACACCTATGATCTCTTGAAATCCATGTTATGAGTCGTAACGTTGAGCGGTTGTCAGACATTCTTGTAACATGACCAGCCAATTGTTGTTTGTGTTTTCCAATAGATTCTATAATATCCGTGGCCCCTGTTATTTCTATGATATATTGTGCAATATTGTGATTGATCTATCTCGTGAAAAATTTGAGAAGTCAATCTTTCGGTTAGATCCTGTGTTTCAGCTCCATAGGGAACTCTTTTTAGGGTGCATTCGTTGTAGCATGTATATAATTATATCAACATGTCCGTTAAATTAGGGAGGAAAAGCATTTTTTCAATGTTTATTTTTCGGCAAATTCTCTCTCCTCGTCAGCGCCCTCATTCAGCGATGGATATCACTAACACAGATCGAACGTTTTACAGTTGAAATTCCAGATGAAAATTTTGTTGATAAGTGTATGTCAAACTTAGAACTTCTTGATCTACCTTCCGAATAAATTGTTTTTGTTGTTTTTGTTTTGTATTTTTCTGTCGGGGTCGTCTTTCAGTATGGTTGCTTATGTACGTGTGCTTACGAGTGCCAGTGTATGTACATACATGTATGGATAGGAATATTCATTGTTGGCAACTGTGTACGTGCACTTGTATAGGTATGTGTGTCTGTATATGTACGTATTCCTTATAGCCGTACAAAAGATTGTGTTTATATGTATGAGTGTTAGTGTATATACGCACATGTGTGAGTTGAAATTTCAACGTGTAAGATCGCAAAAGTACTTGTGCATGACTGTGTACGTCTATTTCTTTGTCTACGTGTGTCTGTGTGCGTGTGTGTGCATGTGTGTGTGTCTTTGCGTATATACCTATATACACGAATGGAATGATCCTCGTGTAAGACCATATAAGTACTTGTCTAAATGCTTGTGTATGTCTGTTTGTCTGGGTTATGACTATGCGTCTGTGAGTGTCAATATTTGTTGGGATATAAACTTACTTGTACTTGTTGGATGGTTCATTGTGAAAAAATCGTATACCTGAACTTGTCTGAGTGTTTGTGTGGCCGTGGTCATTCACTTGCGTGTGTGTGTGTATGTGCGTCTCTTCGTGTCTTTGTCTCTGTGTGTGTATCTCTCAGTATGTGTGTCTATATATGTATGTATTCTTATTAACTGTATCCGTGAGTGGGTCTTTCTGATTGAGGTTGGAAGCTAGCCGATAATCGGATCCGTTATTTGCTAAGCGGAAAACAAACAAAGTACAGCACACACCATGTCCAATATCAATGTTCGATCTGCAATGTACTACAAACAACAGGCGTCTTTCTCCGTCCCACTCTCCTTCTTTTTATTCACCTTTTCTTCTTCATTTTAAATTTTCGATATGAAGATTTATCTCCCTTTGACAATATCTTGTTTTCATTTATCTTTTTCGTATTTGCTTCTATAAGAACTTCATTATCTACCTACTTCTTTTTCCTTTTTTTAAATTTTATTCATTTTTCTTTTTTTCTGGTATTTCTTCGCGAATCTCTTCTGTCCTCTGCCCACCTCGACCAAACCGTCACATCCTCACCTGGGGTAATGTCTATTTTCCCAAGATCCCAGAGATTAGGAAAAAACAGAGCGTCAACAAGGGACAGAAGAATCAACACCATTACTTCTGTCGCCATAACCACTTCCTTGTCAACATTAACACCAGGACTGTCTCAAAAGGCAAAGCTTTTTGCTGTTATCTGATTGGTGAGAAATTGGCAGCTGTGTGGTTTTCACTTCCTATTCTTCACGATTACTGATACCTTCCGCTTGTCTGTCACAATCATTGGTATACTGTATAAGGAGATGATCAAAACTGAGAGATTTGTAGCCCTACCTCTATTCCCCTCTCTTGTTTTGTTTCTATAGATAGATAGATAGATTGATAGATGGATAGATTTGGTGGTAAACCATCTGAGCTTTTGCTGAAGACACTACAACTTCTAAAGTGATATCTGGAAGCGATAGGAAAGGTTGAACAGTTCAAAAAATGGGTCCCACACAAAGTGAATGAAATGCTTTGCGACAATGAAAGTGACGGATCTGAAACATTTCTTCTCCGTCTTGGTTAACTGAATTGATATAAGGAGTCTTCATTTGACATTTTCTCCTGGGGATTAATGTATTTTCAGGCATTTTGAGCCCCATATCCGAGATAAAACATTAAACAATAGGCAAGCCATAATTCCTGCTTTTACTGATTCTATGTCTATTAGATTTGAAGGATCAAATTAAAATAGAATAATTTTATTGGGGCATGGTTGGAAAAAAGGTTATAGCTTCAAATGGGTCATATTTTGATTAGATATTCACTTTTTAATGTTCATATCATCGTTCGTATCATCCAAAATATGTATTTCATATGCAACAATCGAACACATACACACACACGCACATATATATATATATATATATATATATATATATACATATATATATTCCGAGTGCGTATTTTAGTGTTTTTTGTCAGTTTCCTGATTTGTGTCATAGCTGGTATTATGCATTGGTTGTATACCTAACGTTTTCGGCCTTCATCTCCCTGCAAGAAGATTTGCCATTCCTCTTAATCTATTCACCCGGCTGAGCCCAAAACTCAACGTTTTTCGCTGGAAACGAATACACATCTTGGAAAATCAGTGATTCCTGGACCAATCCTTTCTGTTCGGCACAAAACCATAATGGAATTACGAATGAATGCATTTAGTTGTTTTGTTTAATCTTTCACTATTTGTGACTGTTCTCTAAGTGGATTCCGGCTCTCGGAAACAGCAAGCAGAAACAGAACTCTTTCTCATCGATCATCTTCGATAGCCAGGACAAACAAGAAACATTCAGTTAAACTCCCCCCCCCACATGACCGCTGTCAATCCCAAACAATAGAACTCCATTTTGATAGCCCGACATTTACTGCCAACATTTGCCATCAGAGACACTCATGATATGTTAGTATTACTTATCTGATATTTCAGTTACGACCTATAGGTTCACTGACCTCACGTGGGCGACGAGGAAAATTCGCCCAGCCTCATCCGTAAGTGAGGATGTGTATAATCCGGTCATTTACGGGTACTATTACTTTTAGAAATATAATGATTTTCTCTTTGTGCTAGGGTTTCTCAAACTGTGGTACACGTTCACCAAGGAGAATGCAATAGAAATTACTGGTGTGGGTGAGGTCCGTAAAACACTGGGATTCTGAAGTAACCACAATCAAATAAACGTAAATTATGTCTTGTAAACCCGACGGTTGCCAAAACAGCGTATATCAAAAGGGTCTACCCATAAAATCAAATATCTTTGGTTTGCACGTATATCCACGCTTATTTGACTTCTACCCAACTCCTGCTGCGGGATTTTTTTTTAATCTAAGCCAAAATTTGGTGCAAGACTATCAATTTAGTATGATGTGTGGCTGCGTATTTTAAAAACTGTGCCTGCAATTGAGTCACTTGTAGGAACAGTCTAAACTCATCCATCTCAGTCAAAATATAACACTGGATTGAATGAAATCACTAACAAATATAAATTTGTATCGTCAGTTCTGACGTATTAATAGGGTTAACACAATATTCTTCACAGGAAATACGCCAAAGCAGTCGTATAGGACGAATGCATGCGCCTGAAGAAAGAGTTTACGAATGCCATTTTTACTATATAATAATATTGATTCTTTATTATGAATGTATCCGTCTTATTCCATGCAATAGCCACAGTGTCTTTTACTAAATTGCTGTACTTTGAAATAAACCCAGGAATATTTTCGATCGAGAGAGATTTTTTCATACATTTACACAGTATCTCCAAGAGTTTTCAGTTAATTTCAATTAAGTTTTGTGCTGGGGTTGGTTGTCAGATAGGAAAAAATTGATGCTTTTTGGGGCTGTATTGGGAAAGTTTCTCGTCTATTAAGACTATGGTCCGGAATTTGAAAATCCCAAACTTACATTTAGTTTCTTTGCACTGTACAAATGAATTGATGTTCATTCATGGTTCAACTGGTCTATACACTATCTGAGTGACTAAAATATGTGTCCCCTATATTCTTGTAATGTAATTTCCCGAGCCCTTTTGGGCGTCATACTCCCAGGACGAATAACCAATCATGTGCCTTGCACGTGGAGCCATACTTCAAACTCTCATCATAAACCGCTTTGTCCAGAATAACCACTGCTGGAAGTAATCAGAATTTAATGGTCACCGTAACAACTACCGAAATGAACCAGATGGGACGTTTCATAGCCCGTTTGTGGGGACAAATGGGGCTAATAAGGTGACGAGACAACATGACTGCCCGTTTTCGATAACGAATTCACTAGAATTTAAACAGCATTGAAAATTATTGCGTTTATACAAGCTGGACACGACAAACAGACTGCAGATTGTACATAGGGAGACTAAATACACATCTTGTTATGTAGCTTGCTTTTTAAAGATTTCTTCATCGATGTTTATTACAGGCAAATGATGAAGTGAGTTCTTTTTTTTCCGTTGGGACTTCATAGAGTTTTTTTTATTACTTTTACTCAATATGCTCGGGCCCTTGTGGAGATGTTTCAAGATATATATCTTATTAGGCTTACCTTAGTCTGGTAGGTGTATTCTTAAGTACAACACCAGGTAAGGACCAAATGCACAAAACTGGAAATTAGTCTGCATGACGAGCTTTCTGTCTATCGCTCTAAGTTTGGTTTACGAGATGTTATCAGACGTCGTTTTAATTTTGTCATAAAAAAGAAATAACTGATGCTGTTTCAATCGCTATTTTTTTCCTTTACTTTTCTTTAAAATTTCGGGGAAGAGACATTTGTTCTGTTTTTTTTTTTTTTAAATTTATGCCAGGAATTGTGAAGATGCTCTTCCCATGTCTACAAGTGTTGCTGTTCTTTAAATCATTTTTCTTTTCGAAGAAAAATACTGTCTTTGTAACCGGTAGTATTTGTCAGTTTGAAAACGTTTATGATTCATTTTCAACCATTAGTTCATTGGTGTCGATAGACTTAAGTAAAAAGGATAAGCACAAATTGAACGTGCACAGATACTCACTCACGAGAGGCAATGTCTGTGTTATGGCACTGAAAGTTTTTATCTACCGCAAAAGATTGTGAATAGAGTATCGTTCAGAGGAGAGAAATAAAGACTCTGAAGATCATACAAAAAAAGATACAAGCTAAAATGTTAGCCAAAATTGAAGAAAAAAAGTACCAGATCTTGATAGTTACTCAATAGAGACCATCACATGACTAACCTCTTTTGGCAACATAAGGGGGTGATCAATTAAAAATGGAAAAAAGTGGTAATCAATGAATGAGCTACTCCTCTAGCCCTTTGGTTATAGTCACTAAAACTTATCTTTTTCAAAAGACAATTGCAGTTGGACACAAACTAAATGACTAATTTAGCATAAACTTACATTTCAAATTGAACAGTGAACTGAGAGCATACTCAGAGGATTTTTTTTTTTAATGATTTTTTTCTAGAGTAGTAAAGAGAAAATGCCTAAATTTCCAGCTCTCCGGATCCATTGGTAAGGCCTCTATGGGTGATACATACATACATGACCAACCAGACAGACAGATGAACTTCAAACCTGAAGAAACCTAGGTTTGGTTACAGTTTTAACTGATGGTCTCTTCTGAAGCAGATAGATTGACGGGTGAATTTTTTTTTAAATACAAAATGGTGGGACAGAAAAAGCAAGACACAACGTAGACATTGATTACGATGGATAATGTCAAATCGAACAAATCCTTTCTGATCACCTCAATGTAGATTAAACATAGAGAGCCATACGTGCAACGGCAAGATAGTGTTAGAAATAAGCGAAACAGCGAAGGAAAATAAGAGGTTGGAATAGCTATATAAGTGAGAACAGAAGTGGTTGGACGTTAAATAAGTCAAAAGAGAATCGTAACTGACTCAGAAAAACCGGACAAGGTGAAAAAAAATGAAGAAAAAAGACAAGACACAAAAAAAGTAAAATGAAGAAAAAATCAAATATGAATAAACAGGAAAGTTATGGTTGTCGGTCGATGGATGGGGCAAGCTAAGTTCAAAATCAGACTCAGACTGTAAATACTTGGGGAAGGCATGAATCGAACACCCCTTCCCCAGTGTAATTTACACCACTTCGTGTGCTTGTCATCTGTCAGTCTATTTTCACGTGTCAAAATCTTCTTCCAAGTACTTCAAGACGAGGAGAAACTTGTGATAGGTGAAGTTCGGGCAGAAGCAGCTGCTGCCGTGGCCAGCGTAAGGGCCCTCACTTCATTTAGGGAATATTCAGCGAGTACACACCCTTGTCAACGTAGTTCATTCACAAAAACTGAATGAAAATAAAATACCCCCAAATAAGGGAGGAAATGTACAAATATTGAGTTACTTAACATAGCATTTAGATATAGTCTCTCTATTAACTATTCGTTCACAACTGCTATTCCTACAGCATGATAAAAAATATATTTCAATCCGAAACAAATTCATTGATCTGACCTGAATTTTAATCACTTCTTTTGTTGCTCATTGCCAAAGTTTCCATGAATATCATTGATATCAATTGAGAAGTTTTGGAGATATCGTGTAGAGAGACCAATAGACGAAGAGTGGAAACATTTTTTTTTTGTCAAGGTAAAAGAAGAGAGAAAATGTCTGGTTAGTCATTCAATAGAAACAGTCACCTGACTCATGTCTTTTGGCAGCATACCGTGCTTTGAGTATTTATTAGCCAGTTTTCCTTTGTTTTTTGTTTTTTTTTTGTTGTTGCTGTTTTTTTTTTCGTTCATGTTAATTCCCAACTTTATAAATATAAATAAATGATGATCATTATAACAGGTCTAATAATAAGCGTCACGTGACCAATGTTTTTAGGCAATATGGTGTTTATTGAACGAAAACAGTTTCAGTTGTGTCATTAAAAACCCTGAATTTGCAAAAACAAACAACATGTGTGAATTTGGACAAATACTAGAGATGGATTCAGCATTTACCTACATTGTAGATGAGAGTCCCCACTTAAAACCTATGTAGAGTTCGAAAAAACAAAAAGAATGATTTTTTAGTCTTAATAAACAGCATATGTTGAAGATTACGTCCTCTAGCTCCATCAGTGTGGTTTGTACGCTCAATACATCCATATATACTTGCATACATACATACATACGCAATCAACAAGCCATTCAAACAAATCAGTTTCGAAACTAAAGAAACCTATATTCTAGTTGGCGATCTTCAATAAAGAGATAAATAACATAGTAATAAAGAAGAGTCTGAAAGAATGAATGAAAACTAGGAAGATAGAAAACCGTCTAAGGGTATGTCTCTACGATGTTTCCATGGCGATAGCTTAAGAACTTTTCACGTTCCAATGCTTACCTATCTAACT
>OY735221.1:9357721-9400221 GCA_963457665.1 Thysanoteuthis rhombus
CTTGAAATTGAAACTCACTGAACCAGTGCTTGTTACATTCTCTGACCAGCACGACAGAAAACACGGAATATTGCACTTATTGAAGCATTGGTCCAAGGCTTCCCTGCATGGCCAAACTAATCGAATTAACCCTGCATGATCACACTAATCGAATTAATCCAGCTGATAATTTATGAGAATTTCCATTAATCGTATTAACCCGATTTTTTTTTTCCTTAACAAGAGTCACTTTCACACATCGAAATAAACCTGGAACTCATTATTCGGTCAAACCAAAACGTTTGACCTTTTGTCTTCCTGTTAATTTATCTACTAAATCTGATTAAGTCGATTATATCATCATGGGATTACAGTATCGTGAGTTATCTCTCAGATCCGAATTGACTTGATGCATTGATAAAACAACTTGAACATGGGAAGAAAAGTAGATTATCCCAAGTTCGTTATTCATTTGTTTTTGTTTTTTAGTTGAAGCATTTCCAGTATTGAAATTACGCACACTCTCATCCAAAAATCTGAGAACTGAAAAGCTCCAGAAACTATTTTTCTATGGAGATATGTTCGGTTTCAAGTGCTATTTTTCACTTAAAATAAAAAAGTACTTCCATATTACCTTTTATTTCTAAGAAAGGTATGACAGTAATGTTTTGGTTTATTTTATGTCATTCTATATACCAGTATAAAAACTTTAATATTACTTTCAGTTTAAATTCACCCAAATCAGTGCGAATATTTGCCAGGTTTACCATCCAATTTATATATTGTACCTATACTACCAATTAGAAAATAAAAACAAAATTACAAATTCCAAAAACTGTCTAGCTCTGATGGTTTCAGATGGGAGACAGTGCAAATGCATTGCTGATTTAAATCAAATCTTGTGGTTGCTTTCCGATATACTCTGCAGAAATTGTTTCATATGAATGATTTTACCTTTTGTGTCATCATCTTCATCATCAGCCATTTAGCGTCCTTCGTTGCACGTAAACCTTCCCCGAGATTCACCAGATCTCTCAATTGTAGGTGTTGCGGAGCCAATATTTTCCTCTCGTTCGTTGCACCGTCTTATATTTAGCCGGCCATAGTTTCGCGCTTGATATCTGGTAATCTATTTGTTAATTGCGATTTCCATTGTTAGCCTGACATTCTTGCCGCATGACCAACCCATTACCATTCAAGTATTCTAATGGATTCTATAATATCTCTCATTTATGTTTCTTTCTCTCTGATACGCTGCGCTATGAACACTATTGAAACTTGAAAAATGAAAAGTAAAAAGTACTTGAATACTGATCACAGCCACTCACGACAGACCAGTTTAATCACTGCTGCTGGATTTGGGTTATTGATGTGTTCTGGCAGGTGTATGTATGTATTTATACATCGATCTGGACTTCAACCAACACTAACCATTCATAGTTGAAACTTGACATTTTGAACACACACTCCCTTCAACAAAAGAAGGTTTTTTATTCCTAAATTCCCCTCCATGTTTTTCAATTTGTGGTTCGATTTACAATGAAAATATACACACTCCCTTCATTGAGCAGGATTTTTCCTACCCACCCCAATTTGCTTTTTAATCTGTGGTTCAATTTACAGTGAAAATATAAGCCGAATCGGTCCTTTAGTTTCTGGTCACGTTTTTCTGTTTTGTTGGCAGGGGGCATATTTTTATGATACCAACCATATTAGTATTATTTTCATTTAGGTAACTACATTTCACCATCATCATTACTTCTTAATCCATGGGGTGAAAAGTATGTATTGGTTTCGGTGATTCAAAATTTCTCTCCGATTGCTAGTTATATTCTGCTGCTTTCCGAAACATTATGCCAATAACAGTACTGTCTCTCATTACCTTAATTTTTATACCAGTGTACAAATTGTAATATTATTTACGGTCCTAATTTATCCAAACTCAGTGTGAATTTTCAGATTCAATGCAGAGACATTGCTATTCCCTCACAATTTACTCATTGGTTTACGTTATTTACGGTACGAATGCTACTATTTTGATAGCCATAGATATCTGAATTCCAAAAAGGGTCACAGATAAAAGATTTGTGGCTGCATTGTGTTATTACTGATTTATATATTCTTTCTATCACAACACTCAGGGTCAGTATACTTTTTGACCATCTGGAGCAAGTAGCTGTAAAATCAGAAGTAATGAATTTTAAATCGCACACCTTGACAGTCTCCTTCCCATTGGCGTCCTGACCAATTCAGTCATGGAAACTCACATACCCAAGCAGAACACATCTGTTCATCTGTGGATTTCCGTGTCAACTTTCTGATACCAACAAATTAAACTGGATTTTTTTTTTAATTTCCGAACTTACAGAATGCAAGGTTTACCCTCACTTTGGGTGTGTGTGTGTGTGTGTGTGTGTGTGTGTGTGTGTGTGTGTGTGTGTTTAACTGTTTCCATCGAGCACACATACATAAGACCTTAATTCTGGGCAGGAGTACTGGACAGCATACACAGATATTCTGATACTAATCAAAAGTGTCGATCCATACGTAAATATTTCCGTCATTTCTACTGATATTACGGCGGTGGGCTGGACATGTTGCAAGAATTTCAGACAACTTCTGGAAAACAATACTCAAAACGTCGATCTCTAGAGATCATATGCAAAACTGTGGTCAATGGAAAAAAAGACGGCTTGACGAACTAGATGAATAAAGAAAGCACTGGTTTTGCGATGCCGATGATAACGAGGTCTGTCGAATCTTGGGGAAGATCTACATCCAACGACAGACACTTACAAGTATTTATATAGCATATTTTTCAGTATTATCATTGCATTATTCTTGTTGCTTTCATTGCAACAGTATTGATTGATATATCCTCCAACGACTCCAAAAAGTAGCACAAATCTCGTAAGAAATAACGCCGAATAAGATTGAACTTGCTCCCTTGCATTCTTTTGTTTGAGATTACTTTCATGAGAGACTGAAATCACTTTCTATGTGGCTATAATATTTTGCTACTGAGAGCTGCCAATACCACCTCTCATAAAATGAAAAAAATTGGTGACAAGCGATCCAGTCGGTAGATTTATGAAGGAACTAGAGATTAAGGTTGAATTACTAATAGGGAGGCTACAAGAGAGACGGACAGAGAGAGAGAGAGAGAGAGGGGGAGAGAGAGCGAAAGAGGGGGACAGAGAGAGAGGGAAAGTAATACATTTTACATCATCCGGATCATACCCGTATTAAGATGCCGGGTGATATTGAGACGTAGGTTAATGTGTGAAATAATTGATAGCACTGTCGATACAAGAAGTACTAACGTATAAAAGAAAGGATAAAAAAATTATTCGAAACATGATTGATGAGTTGAGTAAATTGAATGAAATAAACGGCTTGGGAAGTGTAGTTGACTTCGTTACTAGTTTGTTAATGCCAGTGACCTAGAAAGAGAAAAGTGCAGACTTAGTTGCTAACATATTGATCAATTAAAGCCTCCCCCGTTTGTGAAAAAAATATTTATGTATTTGTTTATGTTTCTGTCTGTGTGGAATTTGTATTCAAGATGGAACAAAGTCATTTCTATTTTAAGTTTTCATAGGCTATCTACGTACTCGCTGTAATATTAAATACTGGGAATTCCTTGGTTTGCTTCTCGTTGTATAGCAATGACGTGCAAGATATATCTGCTACCAGTGGGTTGGATACTTTTTCGATTGTTCACTTTTAATGGTCTGATACCAAGCGTCTATGTTAATAAGTAATATGTCCAAGAAATGGATCTGAACGCACCTAGTATAGCAATGACCAACAAGGCAATCGTTTGGCCTTAGTTTGTTGTTTCGATCCCCATTGGAATACCAATTATTGATACGAAACCATGCTTGATAATCGTTTGGAAAAAATATCAGGGAGCGCTTTTTATTGCAAGGATCAGCAAGTTCATTTGGCCGACGATTAATAATATCAGCTGTCAAGTCTCACAGATCTATGAATTACATTTCATACATTTTTCAGATATTCATGGCGGATTTTTCCTGACAATCTTCGTAAATGCCGGGCTTTTCCGCTAATAATTAATATATCTGCTGTTTAGTCTTATAATTTTATGGTTTACATCTCATACATTATTCAGATTTTTTACGACAAAGCTTCTCTCGATAATCTCTGCAAATGCCGGTTTTTTTCCGCTTGCAACGAATAATTATTCTTCGTCCAAGTCTTTCAATTCAATAACATTCCACACATTATTCAAATATTTATGACATTTGGCCCGATAATCTTAGCAAATACAAGGCTTTTTTCGCTTACAATTATGGTTCTATGCTGTCAAGTTTTACGATTCTATTTTATAAATCTAAAACACAACCTAGTCATTTATGATACGTTATTCAAGATTATCACAGACAACCTTCTCTTTTTCTTGGGTACAAAAAAAGTAATGTATTCTCTGAATGTCATTGGACAAATTATATTTGTTACTACCCATGGGCTCTCTTTTCCAATAACTGTAAGAGGTATTCCATGGCACAATGTTTTCCTATATGAGTCATCTAAAACTATCCAATATTTGCTCTTCTGTATATTTATGTAGATATTCAGACATTATGTTTTAATGATGATGGATATAAACATCTGAATATTAAGAAATTTAATAGGACACAAATGTTTTGTATCATTGGAAAAGGGACCGGGGGTAAATTGAACATGTTTTCATCGTTTTGTTTTGTTCATCTCTTTAAGATAAGCATAAAATAAGTTTAGTGAAGCGAAATGGCGTTATGTTTAACAGCACAGGAAACGGATTCGACGAATCAAATTCGATTTCCAACTGTGACTGTTTATGCTAACTTCGGACTAATGCCTTCTCTAATTGTCCCCATCAGCAGGAGCCTTTCAGCGTTTGTTGTTGGAGTTTGTTTTTTTTCTGTAAGAATCGCCATACCTCTTTCCGACTGGCGTGTGCGGAGCCAGTATTTTTTATTTATTTATTTATTTTATTTATTGATTTTTTTAAAATTTTTCTTGGCAACCGCAATTCTACATGTGATCTCTAAAGATCCACGTTGTGAGACGTGATGTCCTGCGGTTGTCTGACATTCTTGCAACATGACCAGCCTGATGTCATTCCAGTGTTCTACTGTGTCCTATGATATATCTGCTTCTCTTTAATATACTGCGCTGTCTTGTGATCTTTCCATGTGATATTGAACAAGACTATTTTCTGTACTCGTTGTATAGTTCCACGTTGGAGCGACAATTTTTTTGATTCAGTTCCATTTTTCTATTTCGTAGATGACCATCAAAAATGTAAATTTGCTGTCTGTAATCACAAAGCTAAGGATTGGCTGAAGTTATGGCCACTAAAATTTCTCTAGTTACTAATTCAACTCCTGAACATGTTTTAAACATATTGGTTTAACAGAATATAATTTTATTCAATCACTTCTGTCAGTACAATGTATGGCATATTTTTCAATGTAAAACAATGTTCACTCTTATTCTCTGTAGTCAGTGTGCTAAAAAATATTATGTGGCGCTTTTTTTTCCCTGAAATAAAAGTTTGAGCAGACTTTTGAATTCAGAGTCAATATTTCTTTTTTTAAAGAGACTTTTTTGAAACAATGTGAGTAGTCATCTCTTCGTGCCCTGGTTGCGAAACTTTCGTGCAGGCGAGCACTCAAGTGCAGCTCAGGGGTTCTTATGGTTCTGACCGCTCATTATTGGAGTATTCGTTCCAAAAAGTTTTACTAAGACGTTGGATGAATTGGAAAACTATGGAAGAATCGAAAGTCCGTTAAAAAGCATGACCAAAATCAAAGTACACATAACTCATCGCATTTATAATGATTTGACTTAAAACATTAATATCTATTGAAATTATGCACTTTGAAGATGGACATTTTAAAACTTGTTGTCCATTATTTAGATACCATTAGTAATTCATATCAACCTTCATCATTATCATTATCATCAACTGTTGTGAATCCACTGCTAGACGAAGGTTTCACCATCTCCTTCCATGACGTACATGATTATGCAAACTTCTGCCATATTTTACTGGTCATCTTTTTTATCACATCATTCTATCTAATGTCTGCTATTTTTCATACTGCTCTCACTGTCCTACGCAATCTAATTTTGCTCTGTTCTCAATCCTTCCTTCTATCGTCCATATTGGTAACTTGATTGTACGATATCATTCCTTTAGGTACCTCTCCCGAATCCATTGCGATCTTTTCGACCACTAAGCTTCTTTTTTTTTCTTTTTTATGGAGTTGGTTTCTAAGTTTTAAGGTTTCACACCCTTCCGTCGTAGCTTGTATTTTCCCTTGATTGCATACTTTGCATCTCAAGCATATCGGCAATTTGCTTTCACTACTATCCACGAAGATTGGTGTGATAGCAAATCCCATTCCTATCTTACTAATCATTTACCCTAATTCCTGCTCTTCAGGAGGGAAACATTGGTAGAATTTCCCAAGTCTCTTGTAAAACTCGGCCAGGGTTTTTTTTGTTTGTTTTTTTAATCGGGTTGCCTGAAGTACCTGGTATTCACAGACAGTCATCTATCTAGGTTATATCCAGGCTCGACGTTCTCTAACATCAGTGATCGTTCGTATGCCCATTGTGGCCGTACGATTAATGATCGGGCTTGATATGGCTTGACCAATGACCAGGCTTGACGTTTCTCAACTAATGACCAGGTTTAACGTTGCTTATCAAATGACCAGGCTCAACTTTGTTTAGAGAAATGCGAAAGGCATGAAGAAAAGAATTAAGGTGAGAAATGAAATGGAATAATTCTTTGTGTTGACTCTTCTATTGGCTTTAGCGCAAATGGCCAAGTATTGGAGGATCAAATAAATCCCGCATTACAGAAATGTATTTCGTTTTCAATCGAAGAGATACGCCCGATTTCTGACGACGGCAATTTCCGCATATTTGAGCTTCTAACGGCCGCCATATTAGCCACCTCAGTCCTTTGCTCACTTCGCCCCTGTTTGGCTAAAATCGAAATTGAGACGACACTTCAATGGGCAAACAGGAAGAAACCGTCTGTGGAGAGCGCGCCACTAGGCATATTAATATCTCACAAACTTCGCCAATATATTTCGGATTTCTATCAGCATCTCCAAGAAAGCGTGACCAAAGGAAGTCACAAACGTTGACTTTTGAATCAATTTTGAATTTGTGTTTGCTTTTCATCCCAAGCTGCATCGTTCCCGCCTCCTACGCTATTCCTACCACCTTTATCCAATTCAAAATGGACGACGAAGAAGGAAAGTGGTCACATGTTTTACGCGTGAGCACGCATGCGCAATACGAAGTTGATAATGACTTTATTTCATACACGGTCGTGTGAGTAGGTGTTGATTTCTAAAGAATCGTTTGAGTGTGAATTTGTTTTGGCTTCCCCGAATGGTGGCTGAAGCATCAACACGAAGATGGGATGAATAGGACACTATATTATAAGGATTATTATTTCCACGTTATAACGAAGTTGTCGATGGATATACATATTTATATATTAAAATGAACCTGCAGACGTTTATGGCTTTAGATTTAATTCAAAGCACGAAAGTGAGAGAGAAATCGTAGAGGTGCACTTCAGCCATGCTTATTCGTGAGACTCCCTCTTCCTTCTTTCTTCGCTGGAGGTTATTTCATTTTTCCTACCTGATTCCCTTCTGAACTCTTACCTCCAATCCTAGAGAACTTACGCTTTATAAACTCATTTTCATCATCACTGTCATCATCATCTTCATCGTAAGCCATTGCTGGAGAAATTTCTCTCCAGGCTCCTTCCAAACAGATCGTGACTTTGCTAACTTCTTGCATGGATCACTGACAAACCCTTCTATCCGATTTATCGATCGTGCGCCTGGGTTTCTTCTAACGAGTTTGCTATCCCGTGGGTATCAATTGTCTAACCTTTTGCACAATCTGCAGTCCATACTTTTCCTACCCATCTCGATTTTTTTTCATCTGTATATTTTACCATAGTCTATTCTCAGATCGAAACTGATCTTTTTTTTTTCAATTTCATAGAGTTATTTTCTTATACACCATCACTCTTCTAAGCTCTTATATTAGGTTCGGTTTATTAAGTAAAAATGAAAGGATTATTGTTTTTTTTATATTGGTTAACAACGCTATTGAGCAATGCACGAATAGTTTTGTTCCACTATCTCCCATAATCCATCGGAAAACTTCAAAATATCATCCTCTCAGGACTTTTTATCATTCTAATCAAGAACCTCCTTTCTAATGTTTCTTGCAGTCTCGCAGGAAATTAGATTTTTTCCCATGAAGAAAATTCTGTAAAGACCGGAATACAACGGATAAGCCAACCTCTCAGCCAAGCTGTCAGAATTCCTGCCTGGTCCCTAGTCTGACGTTATCCAGATAAAATGTTAATCATTCTCATCAGCCAATTCCTGATGATTTTCACTGAATTATGGATTTAATTGGTTGAATTAAGAAAGACGGTATCGGTTCTAATCAACTGTTTAGATTTTCTGAAAAGAGCCCATAGTATAGGACACACCTTCAATCTAACCATATACACAGAATCCTCTTTTTTTTTATGGGAACCACAATTTTCCATTTTTGGACAATATCATGGATTATATGTTGTTTTAAAATATCTTTTCATGACATGTCAGGATTTGTTATGGTAATCATCTACAGAAATACAGTCTAGTATCATTTTTCCAGGACTTACATGAAGGCTACACATCAAAGCGACTAACTCAACCAAGTCAGTTCAAATGGTTTCCAACGCTTGATTTGAATATTTTGAGTTGGTTGGCTATCTATTGAGTCGCTTAAGAATGATAACTTCAAGTGATATCTCGATTTAATAGCTATTAATCGGAACTGCATTTAACACGTAAAGTAAATTTTTTTACCTTCGATATAACAGGAAAAAGACAGTTCTCATCTTTATCAATCTACGTCTTTCTTCCTGCACTGTAATTGTAGTGATAGCGCTATGTGCATTGTTGTGTAACTTGCTACTAGCACGGACCATCGAGGCTAAGAGCTGTGTTCGGAATCTGAAAGAGATTGCTCATGTTTGTTTAACATTATTACCCTTTGTAAAGTCATGAATCTACTTCTTTCAATGCACAGTCCAATCCATAGATATCTTGACAAAATATAGAGTCATTTGCGTAGCACTTTAGTAGATGGATAATAAGATGGCTGGATAAGCAATTGTGGAAACCACTTTCCCATAACCATCCTGTCAGCCAAGGCAGTATCTGTTGAGAGGTGCTTACTCACATCGTTAAAATTGATTGAAAAAAAATACGCAGTCGGGTTCTGGGTCTAAAGTTATTTAAAATATGGGCCATGGGCTAAAGGAGAATTGATTGAATGTTAAGGTTGATCCAGGAATGTTTCCAATTGATCAGTATATATTTTTTCATTTTGCATGTATTTACTTGATTTGCCCACACTCAATCTCAAAAATGTTTCAATTACATTTTTGTAAGGGCTTGGCATAGGCTTAGAAAGGATCGATACAATTTTACGCTTGATCCAGATATTTGTTTTTATTGGAATATTGTTTCGTATATGGAGAGGTAACTACCCGATAGTCACCTATTGGCCTGAAATATAGAACCTAACCAAGAGACTGTTCTTGGACCTGAGACCCATGCAATGATCATTTGAAAAAATCATGCTCAACCTCACATGGAGAGATTACAAACCAGTACAATATATCAGAAAAAGAACAGCAATCCAAGACATAATAGAATTCATAAGGAAACTTGAATGGCTATGGGCCAGTCACGTTGCAAGAATGGCACACAACCGATGGATATCATGACTCACAACATTGATTCCCAGAGATCACACGCAAACTTGAGGCCGACAGAATGCAAAATGAGTAAACGATCTAGACAAGTTCAAAAAGTACAGACTCTGAAATGCCCCTAATAGAGAAGTCTGGTGAATCCTTGGGGGTTCTATTTCCAACGATGGAAGAGAAAAGATTGATAATGATGAGAAATAACCTTAAATATGGAAAACGAAAAACAATTCCCTCCCCTTCATCGTAGTTATGTTTTTTTAAATTATTCAGGTTTCAGCTATTGTATACCATTGACAGGAGTATGCGCTCCCGAGATGCTTTTTCGTTTTGTAATTATTTCAATCATATAGTGGTAGTCAATAAGTCCATTGTCAGCCCACGAATGTACCATAGAAAATGATATAGGCTCTGGAATAGGGTTTCAGGCAAATCATTGAATATGGTCGCAATCTCACTCAAAAGAGGACATCTGAATGGCAATTGTATCAGATGTTGTATCCTGCGTTTAATGTTCCGGCCCTTCAGGGCTTCGCAGAAATTTGCTTATTTAGCGGGAAATACTGGACAAATATTTCCAGGCGTGACTTTCAATATTTGTGCGATTTGCGCGCTTTCAATAATCGACGGCTTCAGCCTGGATATCGGTCAACGCAAATAGCTTTTTCACATGATGATACATTTGATTTTTTTTCTTTCTCTCTTTTATATTTCCATCTTATATTTTGTCATTTAGATCTCATGCAGACAACTATTTTACACATAACGTCAGTCTGTTAATAGAGCTGAATAATTCAACGCTAGAGGTCAGTGTTCGAGCCCGAATGAAGGCTACTGTTGCCGGATGTCTTTTGCAGCACTAGACTAGATTTGTATGATAAGGACCTAAATTGAATAGTTCAAGTATTAAGATATTCGGATACCTTAAGACCAATCATCTGACTAACTAAGCAAAGAAAAAGGATTAAGATACGTACTTTATATCTATTATTCATGTACTCCAATGTGATGTGATATTACTGAGTGTAATGTAGTGTCATCTTTTTTCAAATCTTTATTTTCAAAACCTATGTGCTTTCCCAGAACTAATATTGCACAATTTTGGTCTTGTAAAATACAAAATAGTAATCTTTATTTTGGAAGCATGTGGATAGTCATTTACCATTTTGATTGCAACATAATCTTCCTCCGACAAATTTAGTCTTGTGTCCTGCCAAGGTAAGTTAAGTGGATATCTTGCAAGATTTGTATGATGTCTCACAATTTTAACCCAATTTCCCCTGATCTCGTCATGTCCCATAGAAGACCCCCCCCCAATAAAGATACATACATACGACACAATTACGATGAAAAGTGTGACAGCAAAACACTATAAGCAAACACTATTCGAAAATATGTCTTTGATGGAATTAAAAATCGAATTATTGATTCATCTCACTTTAACCTTTTTGTCTATTTACGTCTTTACATGAGTTACGAACATTCAAACCTACGTTTAGATTTTCAAATTAATTAAACAATTTTTCTTAAAAAAGAACTCATCACGTTTTGGAACCACACTATCATATATATATATATATGTATATATATATATATATATATATATATATATATATATATATATATATATATATATATGTATAGAGAGAGAGAGAGAGAGAGAGAAATAGATACATACATACATACATAGACAGATACATAGATAGATAGATAGATAGATAGATAGATAGATAGATAGATAGATAGATAGATAAATAGATAGATAGATGAGGGATGTTGGTCAGATATTTTCCAATTTTACAGACCAACACAAACAAGTATGTTCTTGAAAGTATAACATGTATTGCAACACAAGGCCCACTTATTACATATATATATATATATATATATATATATATATATATATATATATATATATATATATATATATATATATATATATATTTATATATATATGTATATGTGTGTGTGTGTGTGTGTGTGAGTGTATATTTACAGAGAAACGGGGTAGAAAAAGAAATGTATACAGAGACAGTCAGAGATAGTGACAGAGAGAGACTTCAAAATGTATTATATGAATTCACAAATGTATGAATAAAAGTGCGTATATGTGTGTGTGTGAGTGTGTGTAATGCGTGTGAGAGAGAGAGAGAAAGAGAGAGAGGGAGAATAGACTCTGTGTGCATTGCTTTGTTTATATCAATATATTCTTCACCGAAATTAAAATCATAAAAAGCGTTTCATCTCTTTCAATTTTTTTTTGGAGGGGGGGGTCACGTGTGTAAATATTGAAGAAAAAAAGCCAAATGGTTATCGTTTTTCATAGAGCAAATATTTGACTGTTCTTGAAGAAAAAAAAAGATTTCAAAAAATAAAAAAAATATTCCCTGGCTAAAAGGGAACGCATCAAAAGAAAATTCCCGAAAATATCATGATGCAGAGTCAGAGAAAACATAGAGAAGGAAATCAATATTTTCAAAATTTCATTTCAATGATATCATGAGTAGTATGGAACATCTCTTCCAACATGGTCATGCATTGTAGTATTATCTTGGCTCATTTTTGTTACATGAAGCATGTCAGCCATTATTAATCTTTGACTTGCATTTTGTTTCATCTCGAATTTTCCAGTTGTGTTCAGATGCTCCATCCGATATAAATAAATCGGGATATTGAATTATTACTACTCCTACTACTACAAATAGTGCATTCCAGAACAATAAAAGATATATCAGAAAACGATCGAGTTAGGTTGATGTATGGGTTCAAGGGTTAGATTTGATCTTCTTACACTCGCAGGATCATAGGCAACTTTTTCATATAAAAGGGGCGCCTGTTTGTGTTTTCCTCGAAGCGCATTCTTTATTTTTTTACTTCTGATCAGTGCTGTTGACTCACTGCCCTAGACTGACGACCTGAGTGAGTTGAGCTGAAATAACAGCTAAAATAATGTTTACAGCAGGTTCAAACACGATTCCATCTTTTATTTCGACTGAAGATGATTGCAGCAGCTTTTGTATTTCATATGTAACAAATAAGAGATTATGAAAAATATTTTTTCTTTGTAAATATGTATTCTTTGTATTTGTATTCATTTATAAGAATGTCATTAGCCCTTCTGTATATGTGTGAAAGATTTTCGTTAGTATCAAAGACTCGTTGATTTAGCTCTATCAGTAAGGCATACACTTGGCGATTAGTTGTTCGTGTGTTCAAATAGCAGTAGGCCTCGAATCGGCTTACATCCTTAATCCGGATGAAGATTGTTCTTGTTTGTTTTTTTTCTTTTTTTGTCACTGTAGGAAAAAAACAAAATTGTAGCTTCTATGGCATTACAAAAATTTCTGTCAAGATATCATGCTAGAAAGAAACTCTGGTTGTATATGAGAACCATGCAACGTGCACAAGAGACAATTATGCTCAACCTCACATAGAAAGACCGCTAGACAGCACAATACGTCTGGGAGAAGAAAACAGTCAGGGACATTGTAGAATCCAGTAAAAATGTCAAATGGCAATGGGCTGGCCATGTTGCAAGAATGGCAGACAACTGATGGACATCGCAACTCCTCATAACATGGATCCCCAGTGACCACGTGCGCAACTGATGCCAGCAGAGTATTACATGGAGAGACGAGCTAGACAAATTCAGGAAGTACTTGCTCCGTGACGCCCTGGATAGAGAAGTGTGGAGAATCTTGGGGAAGGTTTATGTCCAACGACGGACGTTAAAAGAATGATGAGAATGATGATGATGATGATGATGATGATGATGATGATGATTTATCAATTAAAGCAGTAGGAGAACAATATATTTAGGCAGTTTGCTGTAGTCTGACACAAGGCCATGAAAATGAACACACATGATGACTAGAATTAACAATGGCTTCCGAGTCAAGCTCAATATTCATCTTAAGCGCTGTTGATGAGAGTTTAGGATGTTTGATCTCTAAGAAGAGTAATAGAAGATGAAGAACGAACGGAAGAAAAATGGATTATGAAGTTATTAGCAAATAATAGTAAATATGGCCTCCATTCTGACCGTACAAACGACGGAACATTCCCTCCAGGGAACATGCTTGGCGAAGAGTAAGGAGATCCTTGGATGCCGCGTAATCAGAATCCCTCAAGCCTCTCTGGTGAAAACAAGGAGTGATATGTCTGTTATTAGCTTGTCCGTAGAAGCAACTGGGAGCTCATTGAATAGGACCTCGAACTGCCCCAAAGCAGGCCAAATACCCGGTTGTCAGTTATATTTCTCAGTGAGCCTTCCCAGTGCTAGATAGCCAAATCTGTCTTTCTATTTTGCCCATAGCCCAATTAGAGGAAAATATGGATTCATGCCTCTACCATGGGCATTTGTGCAAAGTGAAAATGAATTGTTCTACTGAACATAGTAGGAAGGAAACTGAAAATAAGAAATAGAAAATTAAAAGAAGGGAGGAATGGGAAAAAAGCAAGGAACAGAACGTAGATAAGAAGAAGGAAATTGGAGAAAGCATAAAAGAAGAAAATAAATTAAAACACCATTCATTAGAATATATATCGTTGTACGCGGTTTAAACAACACTAAGGCACTTCGAATAATTGAACAAACCAGTGACAACCAGAATCGTGATTTTTGGCAAATAATTCTAGGCACTAAAGGGTTGAAGTGTTGTAGTAATAAAAACGTTCGGCTGCAATTATGTCTAACTGTCCCACATTACTCTCTGGAGATTCTGGTAGTTCGTGAAACAGACCAACACTCAAGCCCCGTCGGACTGATCGGTCCTTTTTCTCATCCCCCAGGGCTGATCGGGGGTAAACTGACAGAAATTAATCGATATTCATTCACGTCTCAATATAAATGCTCAGTCTGGCTTCGGCAGTTTTCGGAACGACGGTGCCTCTTCGACCATTTATTAGAAAATCATCAACGAGAATTGTCACGATAGCTGACAGCATAAGATTCTTCGCTTTTTCAAGTTGGTCTGGTTGACTGGTTGCTATTTATCATACGAAAAAGGTAGTGCCAATGGATATAGAAGCCTGAACATTTCCAAATTATTCCTTAAAGTGATCCCTTAGTTTTCCCTTCATGCATGTAAATTCTCTAGAAAATATGTTTGAACTCTCCATCCGTTAAATGAGCTTTTAGCGAGGATCAAAATTGCAATGTGGATTTATACTAAATTAGTCCCAAAAGGCGAGAGAAGAAACTTCGTTGTTCACACATTTTTTCCACACATCTTTTTTTCGAAAGTAACAGAAAGAGAGAGTTAGGTAGTTTGAAAGGAATATAAAGTGAAGGAGGTCCAAAAAGAGAGGCCATAGAAAGAAAATTAGGTTATTTTTGTGTCCGGTATCATTTCTTTTGGGAAAAAATTGGACTTCTATAACCAGCTATATCAAAAAGCTGTTACTCTTTAAGTTCTGATCCTCTCTTTTCACTCTTTTATCAATCTACCTAATTTTTTCTTTCCATTCTTTTCACACCATCTCATTAAATTACCTATTCGTTTTTTTATGGCCTCTCTTTTCGAGCCTTTCGCTCCCTATCTTCTCATCAAACTACCTAATCTTCTCTTTATGTTACTTCTGAAAGCGTAACATTCGATTGCAGGCGTAAACAAGATGAAAGATTTCATTTACTGTGGTTTTACCCTCATATCGGCACGAAAGGTTTTGGTAAACATCATTCAAAAGAGAAGTTGCAAGATATTATACTTATGCAGAACAATCTTTGCTATCATGAATGGGTTCTTGTTAAAAACTGCCAAGCATAATTTTCAACGTGGGTCTCTCCAGTTTTCAAGTTTTACTGACTAGCTGGCTGGCTATGTATGTATGTATGTATGTATGTATGTATGTATGTATGTAAATATATATATATATATATATATATATATATATATATATATATATATATATGTATCACGTGTATGAACCGCACCAATGAAGGGATATGGCTAAAAAGTCAAACATTTACCCCTAATTACGTCTACAAGAAGAGTTTGTTTTTGTTCGTGTTTTTGCTTTTGTTTTTGTCTTGTAATTCAACCCCTACGTATCTAGTTGGTGTGTGTCAATTTCAAATATAGTTCTATGTTAATTTGATTCCTTAGTAAGTGTCAGACAATATTCACGCTTGTCATTTCCTTTTTTCAGACTTTCTTATTGGTTTATACCCAAAACTTGATCTTATTGATCACCCCTTTCCACAATTTTTCAATTGCTCATCCCTAACTTGGCCTGCTGCCAAAAGATGTTTCTATTGAGTGACCAAAACAAAAAAGAGGTTGTTTCATAAAACTAATTATTAACGCTGTTGCCCTCTCTGATTCTTTATCATCTCGGAAAATAATGCAAACCATTTTGTATCGAATAAGGGGGGAGGTTGGCAAGTGGTTCTTGGCACCTTACAACATATTGGCGCCAAATTTCGAGAAACTGTGACGCCATCGATTTAATGTATAACACTTGGCACACACACCGACAATAAAACCTGACTATACAGTCTGCTGCTGAAATGATATTTGAGTCATATAAGATGGAGGTCATTACTAATTCGATAAAGAAGAACTTCTTCCTCTACCTCACTGAAGTTCGGAAACGGAGAACGGAACGATATAATATCTAATCTTTAGCATCTCGTATTTCTTTTCGAATGAGCTGGCAAAACTCTAACATTTGTAGCCAATTGTTACAGATAAAGAAACAGAACGTAATACACGAGTGTGTCGATGTACATTTGACTGGAATGACGTAAAATAGATATTAATCTTTAACAATTCCTTGTGGCCATATCGATTAGTTTCAAACATATCATGGTGTTTCTAATAAGATTTGAGTCCAACGAAATAGTTTACATACACTTATTCGTTAAAATGTAAAACTATGTAATTCTAATGATAACTTATGAATGTGTAAAGGATGGCAAAGATGTATTTGATATTGTAAAACAAGCTTTTTTTCACAGTTTGTGACACACGCACACATATATATGTATAAATATATATTTTTTAACCCAATAAGTATATATATATATGTATATATATATATATACTTAAATATGCCTGTCAATGCAATTCATGTAATTTTATTCAGTGTTTACTTTGTTACTATGGTAAAATGTGTAGATATCCTGCCGTTGGGATCATCAGTCATTAAACCTGTAACAAGACAATAGTGTAATATTTGTATATTTGATCATCATATGTGTATATATATATATGTATATATATATACATATATATGTATATATGCTTACGTATGTTTATACACACACACATGTATAAATCACCGTTTTAACATTGTGAATATATCTTTCGGCCCAGAAAACGGTATTACAATTGAGGAAAATTCGACTGCTGCAGGAAATAATGTCATAACTGAATTCAGTTTCTCGGATGCAATATTCATTTTCATCATCATCTCATAATAAGGAAGGTAAATTAACCAATGAAATGCGTGAAGACTAAGAAAATTGAGAAAAAATCAGCATATATACGTAATACATGTTTAGATATAAGTATAGATACGTATATATCAATAAACACAAGCATACATACGAACATGCATATATTTATATATAGTTCTACTTTTTTTTGGCAATCATTTAACGATGCGTACACGTGGCTGCCACTATGTCTACATGTTACTCTGGATTTGGAATATATTATGAATTACAGATTGCGATGTATTTTAGAGAAACCTTTTTGAAATGACTCCGCATTGTTACAAAATTGATATACATCACACAATTTAGACAACATAAATAGAATAAACAATTGAAAAAACGGGGCTGCTGCAGGAATCAAACCTGCCACCAACATAATATCTAAATATTCAGCCCTATATTTGTGAATCTTCATGCACTATATATATATATATATATATATATATATAGAGAGAGAGAGAGAGAGAGAAAGAGAGAAAGCACGTAAAGTTTGTATATATATATATATGTATATATATATATATATACATGTCATCAATAATTGTGTCACAGATAGCACAGATAGCTGTTTTGTTGTATTACAACTCATCAGTATGGTTATAGACTCATCAGTGTGGCAATATCCCATCCTGTGCTACGAAGTAGGATCGAAACTTCGTTTTAGACCCAGGAGCTGGCATAATGGACAGTCAGTTAGGGCCAAATTTTAGCGATATATTTACTTACACACCATTCCCCATCGACCTGAGTGCTTATTCCAAAGTTGGAAGAGCGTTACTTTCAGAATATAATGGATGAGTTACCCTACCTAAAGAGTGTTCAACCCTGAAGAGGGGAGCGTTAGTTATAATATATATATATATATATATACGGACGGACTGATTTAGAACAGGAGAAACCAATGTTGATCTTCTTGGTATTTCAATGAGGACAGTTCTGGTTGACA
Source organism: Thysanoteuthis rhombus (assembly GCA_963457665.1). Taxonomy (NCBI): domain Eukaryota; kingdom Metazoa; phylum Mollusca; class Cephalopoda; order Oegopsida; family Thysanoteuthidae; genus Thysanoteuthis; species Thysanoteuthis major. The sequence continues at coordinate 9,375,911 of OY735221.1, forward strand.
GTTTCTATTAAAAAAATGTTTCCCTTCAATAATTTCGAATTATCCCACACAAAGTTTTAGGGGGAATAAACTGCCAGATGAGACCAGATGAAACCAAATATAACCAGATGAAACCAGATGTAACCAGAGGTAACTCCAACTCAACTGTTTTTCAAATTATTGTCATCCGTGGAGAATATCAATTATAAGTATACTGTCAAGGAAAATGAATAAGAGAGAGAGGTACACGAACAAAAAAAAGAAGAGCGAAAGAGGAAGAAAAAATACTAAAAAGGAAGAGGAAGAAAGAAAAAAAAGAAAGTAGAAAACTAGAAAAAAAAAGAAGGGAAGAAGAAGAAGAAGAAGAAGAAGAAGAAGAAGAAGAAGAAGAAGAAGAAGAAGAAGAAGAAGAAGAAAAAGAAGAAGAAGAAGAGGAAACAAGAGGAAGAAAGAGAAAAAAGCGTAAGAAGGGGAAGGAAGAGAAAAACGAAGGAAGGCGAAAATAAAAGAGAAGAAGAAAGAGAAAAATGAAAAAGAGCAGAATTAAGATGAGGAAAAAAGTATATGAAAGAGAAAAGCAACAAAGGAGAAGATAAGGAAAGAAGAAGAAAGGACATCAAAAAGAAAGAAAAAGATCAAAAAAGGAAAAAAAAATGACAAAAAGTGGATGTTTTCTAAGAAGAAACATAATTACCTTTTGCTTTTCAATTTCTTTTGCCTTGTACCTGTCTATCTGTCTGTCAATATTGTCACGTGTCATTTTAACTTCCAGCTCTAATCCTCTCAGACTCCCAAATCTCCGTACACGTACCTTTTACTAAGCTCGATAGATTTTATTTATTTGTTTACCACTTTCGTCTGGCCATCAAAAAACTACGGCAATATTTACCTAATTCTCCTACTGCATGGTACTTATAAAATAACAAAACATATTTTGTTGCCCTGCATTTTTTGTTTATGATCGACAATACCTGAATATTAAATTTGACTAAAGGTAGAATTAGCTAAATAGACAGAATTTTCTAGAAGAGTTCAATATGTCGAGATGAGCGTTTTGCTTTTGCCAACATTTTATACGGATATTGGAGACTGTAACCTACTAACCAACATAGACAGAAGCAAATTATCAAAGACATAATATTATGAATGAATGATTAGATATACAGCAAATGAGCTCTGGAAAGCTTTAATTGTAAGCTTGATTGAACAACCGGAGACATAAAAGATGGTAAATGGTTCTAGCCTTTTCTAAAATTGCGTGTGTTTGTTAATGTGATTATAGGTCCAAGTATCTCTTGAGAGACTTGAAAATTTGCATTAGTACTTCACCAGACATTTTTTTAAATGTATATTCTTCATTTTGGGAATAAAAATGATTTTTTAACTTTTGGGACTCTATTCTGATAGGTTATCAATAACATCTAGATTCAGGAGAATCAAGAAGTTTTTGGATGTTTTTAAAGTCTATTCTAGATGATTCTGGGTTGGGGAAAGCCTCGATGTCATAACTAGAATTTGATCCGTCTATATTTATTCTCCGATAGAATTATTTGCATGGCTCCGAATTTTGTCCAATTATTGACTGTGAAGACGATTTTTGTATATATTTTCCCTTAATTGATAGAGATTTTGGTTGAAAATAAGGAAGAAACACTTTTATGCCCTGTTCTGAATTGCATTAATCCAGTCACAAAATCAAAAAAAACACCATATAAAAGTTCACAAGCACAAGCAAACACACGCGTGAAAATATATATATAGAAACACATATCAGTTTTTCAGATAAAAAATGTTCTGCTTCATCGATTGACAAACAGCATTCTATTCACCATCAGATAATTATGTAGTTTTATTTATCGTGCTTAACGTGACATAAATTGGTATGTGCACAATGTTATGTCACCAGACGTCACTGTTACGGGCGTAGAAAAACGTTACGTCAGCAGTGACATCTGATGCCAGCAAAAAGTGTACACGGATGAGAAAAACAGATATATAAATACAACTAACTTATTAGATGTATCTATTCATTCATTTATCTATTTTTTTTTTATTATTCCCTTCTTACACAACTAGATTAAACTTCCAAAGGATATATATATATATATATATATATATATATATATATATATATATATATATATATATATATATATATATATATATATATATATATATAAATGGAGAGAAGAAAAGAGAGAGAGAGAGAGAGAGACATGGGGATAATGAGAGAGGGGGGATAATGAAAAAGAAGTAAAGAATGCTTACAAATGTGTGAGAAAATGTAGAGAGTAAATTGACTGTTAAGGTGTCGCGTACTGTTATGCCTAGAGGAGGTTTGATCTGAGTTCTAAACAGAAATTTGGGTGAAATTTTAGCGTATTGGGAATGACGTAAATATGATTGTAAAAAACGAGGTAAATAAATACAGGAAAGACTAAAACTTTCAGGAAAGTTATGAAAATTGGATGATTTGTATTCTGGCTCAGAGCCATGTTTAGAACGAATACAGGTCGTCTGCTTTGTGAACTAATTTTTCTTCCATTTCATTTGTCAAGCTTCCTACACACACACAAATACACAGTCATTCACTATATATATATATATATATATATATATATATATATATATATATATATATATATATATATATACGTGTGTGTGTGTTCCTGTGTCTGTTTGTATCTCTGTGTGTGTCTGTTCATATATTTGTGTGTGTTTGTTGACATGAGCACATACTCGTTTACATTCAACTATGAATTCCCCATTCATTCAGAGAGAAAATGATAGGCTTACGTAGACATGAATATATCAGTGCCTGCTTATACGATAGTGTGATATATGTATATATATATATATATATATATATATATATATATATATATATATATATATATATGTGTGTGTGTGTGTGTGTGTGTGTGCTTGTGCAGATATATATATATATATATATATATATACTACTTTATCCATGCCTCCACACCAAACTCTACCACCCTAATGCTTTGCTGTAGTCATTTTTAACTCTAACAAACAGAATATCACAGTCAGTGAGAAAAAGAGAGAAATTCGATGATTACAAAAAAATTGTCAGTGGTCAGGAATTCATGCGAAGGTTTGATACAAAAAGACAACGGTTATCAAATATATCCTATATAAATAACGATTACTTTTTATCCAGCTACTGTACACATATGATGGACAATTGTAATTCGTTTTGTTTTTACCCCTGCCAATGAACTAGAAGAGGTACGTGTGTTGCTCAGTGTCGTTCATTTCGTTTTTCCGTCCACACAATATCTTGAAAAGTTTCCAATTAATTTCGAATTTGGTGGAAGATTGGACACTAGGGGTTGGGTGGCTACCATTGAATTTTAGAATTGATCTAGGAATTTGTTTCCGATTGAAAGATATTTGTCTGTTGTTTTATATATTCATATATATCTTTTCATGTCTGTCAATAATAAATTTCGAAAAGTTCTGACTGAATTTCAATGACATTTTGCCAGGCTAAGTGCACCAATGGGCTGAACGATAATTGATTCATTTGGGGGAAGGCGGATCCAGGAGTTCGTTTTTGGATTGTGTTAGCAGAGATATGCACTTTCCGTGCATTTTTTAGTTTGTTTTGCTTGTTTTGTTTTTTTTAATTGTTTTTTTTAATTTTGCTGTCCTATTCATCTTGGTATCATCGATATCCATGTCTAATTTCTTCTCTCGAATGATCCAAACCCAATATAAAAATGATAACTGACTGGGTATATTTCTATAAAGAAGCTCCATCTGTCACTTGAAGACTCTTAGCTCTACAAATAGCCGAACGATTTCCTTCCTTCCCATTTCATAAATGACGGCGGTATATGGTATAGAAGTATGGGACCATAAATCAAGGCAATATGTATACAAAAAAGGAAGTGTAGGGATACCCCCCCCCCTTGTACACTTCTGCCAAAAACACGAAATTCAAGCCAAATATATTGACGACTGACGTGGGGTTTATTTCTTCCCGAGCCCTTCCTGCACTGCTCATATATCTGCAAGGGAATTGATGTTTGTGTCTTTGAATGCAGATCCTAATGCGAATAATATTTCGTTGGCAAGCAATAAGCGATCAGTTCGGATGGACGTATTGCGGCCGGAAATTTGAAGAACTCAAAGATATATTTTCTTCCTGCAAGACCAGGCTATCCCTAACCCTGAATATGGCTTACAAAAGATGAAAAGTTCTCGATGATCTCCCAAGTGTAGTGCTGTGAAACTATTTGGCTAGTATGATTGCTATGTAAAGGATCATTGCCAGCATTGAGTTCCATAGTTCGTTCGTTCTTCTGTTGATACCGATACCAATACAATTAACAAAACTCTCAAGATAGGTTTGTCCAGTTCTGTAGCTGGCTATCAGGCACACTACGTCAGAGGGCTGAAAATCTAATCATTATTCCTGATGATATCTAAGTAAAACTTCTCTCTTTTTTTCCCATTCGCCCCTATCAATAATTTTGATGCAGCGGTTCAATTTACAATGTAAGTTATATTAAATTAGTCATTATCTTGGCCGGCAGTGTTCAAACTGGATTTTTCTAAATATTCTGACTTTTTCTTTGTGATCACTGCTTAAAAGAAGACGAGGCCAGTATCTTATCTATTGATCAACCCTTTCCCCGTATTTTAATTGATCACACCCAACACAGTATCCAACCAAAAGATGTTGTTCTTTTGATTGTTTCTATTGAATGATTGATCATATTTCTTTTTTTTTTCTTTTGAATTTCAATCTTCCATGTATTTCTTCACTTCTGGCTGGGTGTGAAGTGTGTAGAGGGGGAAGAGAATCCAAGGGGTTCATATAAAGTTGACATAATACTCTATGGCTGTAAAGTTTTGCGATGATTTGTTTGTGGTGATAGACTGGCATTTCAGCAGGAGAGAAAAGAGAAAGTTGGTTAAAAGGCAGACATAAATGGGGAAATGTGAATTGCTCATATATTGATATTGTGCAGATAGATAGATAGATAGATAGATAGATAGATAGATAGATAGATAGATAGATAAAAAGATAGATAGATGGATTGATAAATAGATATAATCAGACTAAGAAATACAGATGAATAGATGAGATCCTACTGTGATAGATAGATAGATAGATAGATAGATAGATAGATAGATAGATAGATGGATAGAAACACGATTGAGAAAGGTAGAAAGAATCAGATTGAGTGATTAAAAGATCGGATCAGGCTCAGATGAATAGATTTATTGATAGAATCAGACCGGGATAAATAGATGGATAGATATTGACATAGATAAATTGATAGATAGATCGATTGAAAGGATCAGGCTGAGATAAATAGACGGATAGATGGATAGACAAATAGATACAAAAGAGAAAGTCAGACAAAAGAAGTAGGAATATAGCAAAGAAAGAAAGAAAGAAAATTATACATATGGACAGGATGAGATAGTTTCGCAAATAATCAGATGCAATCCACAGGCTGATACAGAATTTGCACAAATCCTGGGTGTAAAAAAGATATTGGAAGATTCACAACGTGCGACAGAGAACGAATGATCATTTCTGTCGGAAGATGTACATGTAATTATTCCTAATTCGATTTTTTTACGTCTTTCCCTGCAATTCAAAAAAAAAAAACAAGTCAGACAATGAACAATTCCAATCACTGGGATTAAAAACAAACATCTTGATGCAAGGAAAAAAAATAGCATTTACATTGATGACATTAACAGATATATATATATATATATATATATATATATATACATATATATATATATATATATATAAAGATCTACCCTTTGCTCTTTGTCGGTGGATAGAGCACTTCATGTAATAAACCCATCACACATTGTATATTGAATTACTGACTTGTACTTTGATATATATATATATATATATATATATATATATATAACACTGTATAGTTATTTTCAGCTTCCTTTCTTTCTCTCTTTTTACTCCTTGTCTTTAGATTATTGCCATCGTCTTTATTCTTTTCTCTTTTACTTTTATTTGATTGGTTTTCCAATTTCCATTTAAAGATTAGTTCTTTTTATTACTATCAACCGTTTTGGGGGAAACGACGTGAGCATTCCCAGACCAAAAAAATGACGATGATGGTATTCTAAATTCAGTCTTCGGATATTAAGTCAGTTAGGGGTACGGGGGAGAAGGGTGTAGAAAAGAGAGCGAGCCGTTGCATGCTGTCTGTATAAATGTCCGCCTCGAACAAATTCCGAATGCTATTTTCGCTTTTTTTCTCTCGAATTCGGCTGTTTTAATCGACCGTGCAGGGTTGTTTAGCCAGAGTTTCCCGAATTGAACTTCATAAACCATTTTTTACGTGTTTGATTATTCACATCACTTTTTCCATGAATAGCAAGAACATTTTGTACTTGAGTTGCCTTGTTTGTCATCATTTTCGTCATCATTAGCCTTTTAGTGTCCGTTGTTGGACATCGACCTTCTCCAAGATTAGCCAGACTCCTCTCTGATGAACGGTGTAGTGCCGATAATTCTCAAACTTGTCCAGTTCCTCACGCTATCTTTTCTTGGCATATGATCGTGAGGCATGATATCCAGTAGTTGTCAGACATTCATGATCAGCCCATTGCTTTTTCAGTTCTTCAATTAATTCTCTCATATTTCTGACTCTTGTTCGTTTTTTAATATAATTTTCTGCCCTCTGATTACTCTGTGTAATGTTGAGTATGATTCTCCCCTGTGCGTGTTGCATGGTTTTCAGTTTGAAGACCAATCTTTTGGTAGCGTTCCATGTTCCAGCTCTGTTTGTAACTATCAGTTTGATGGATTGGTTGCGGACTCTTCTTTTCAGAACTATTTAGGATTTCTTGTTTTTGTGGGTAGATATTAGTGGGCCTAATGGGATATTTTTTATTCTTACCGAAAGCTTGTCGAGCTAAAACGACATTTTGATTGAATCCTTTTTTGAGGATTTAAGGGAGATTCGTTGTCCTAGGTAGATGCAATGATCACCGAAACTATAATCATAAGGTTTTTTTCGGTCTTTGAATCGGTCTAGCTGGTTGGATATCTATTCTTATATGTATCACGCGCACAAACATTTGAGTAGAAAAATTGAACATTTAAATTCATAATCTTTATTATGTAATTATGAATGCGTTATTTTCCACGTCTAAAAAGTATCGTAATTTCTATTTTCCGAACAATCCTCCATTTGAATACATCGAATGGAAAAGAAATTTCCAATATAAAATCAAGCTTAATTGGCCCTGTAGTTTGTTTACTGCAGCATTCATTTTTTCACAAAACCATTTCCTGATTTTTCATTCACCTTGCCCGTAGTAATTGTCTCTGCTGCTAAAGGCACTCTAAAACAACAAAGAATTTATTTTTAAGGTCATTTTCTATAATAGTCAAAATAAAATTTTCTGCACACTCTGTTTCAGAATGAACTCCTTACAGATATAATTTCAAAATAATTACCTTATTGTATATTCACTAGAAATCATCGAAGTTTTTTTTCCGTGAAATTCAGACTTTTTAGCATTCACTGGTCAACAATAAGTAAGTTCTTTATAGAAAACTCCTTTCTTCGAATATTTCAATTGATCACCCCCAACACAGAATGCTGCCAAAAAACTTTGGTCCTGGATCATTCTCGATCGAATGATAAACCAGACCTGATCATTTTTATTTCAACCCTGCAAATGATTAATTGTAAAATTTTAATATTCAGTTTATATTTACAATATTATTTTCCCACGTTGGCGTAAATTATGCTTCGACATATCTCTAACATCTTGCATTGTACCTTTCTCCCAAAGAAAGACGTAAATATCGTTTTTATTCTCGATTCCAATAGTTTTCTTCATTGTTTACCCAAAATACGTGTATCCTCTGAACGCATATACCAGAATCTTGGACATAAGTGCATTATATATCAACTTTTTATTATGAATAGATATTTTATGATGCCTATAGGAAATGGTAGGTTAAAGCCACAAAAACTATTGTCCATTCGTTTATACGCAACGCATAGCAAGTATAAAAAGAACTATATATTCATATCTTACTGTGCATATATACGTTTACGTACCATAGGCGAGTATGGCTATGTGTTTGTGGCTTGACTTGTTTAAACTGTTATCTACTTTCACTGTCCAAACTTAGTAAGAATATCATTTAATACAATGGCTGCCTCTATCGTCTACTTAAAACATGATCTCTGGTTATTCGCGAATCCTGGAGAGTGTTTTATTGTTTGCTTTCCAATCCAGGCTCTCTTTAAAATATCGGGACTAGGAAAAGATCGACGTACAAATTTCTCAATAACAAGCCTGGAGGCAACTGGGTTACACTCAACTCCAACCTTTATTCCTATTGAAGGTGATTACTGCAACTTTGGTATCATATATATAATCATTGAAAAATTATTGAATTAATATCCATAGAATGAAATAAGCCCATGCGTACGATACATTTCCGTTAATATCTAACACTTGTCAATTCAGTGCAGTCAATAAGACTGCCACTCACCTGTTTGTGAGGTCAAATCACGGTTGGTGGGTAGATCTTGTATATTGGTTCATAGCTCTAGCTCTGGTGAAGATTAATCTTGTTGTTCTTTTTCTGGATACGGTGGAAAATAATGTTCTAGAGTTTGTCAACAACTCCAATTTCATCACAGTTTGAGAATATCCTTTGATACGATGGCTGTCTTTGTTGCGCGCTTAAAACACGATCTTAGCTGGCTGTTGGTGAAAGTTCAACTGTTCTTAAGTCTTTGTTTTCCAATCTGATGCTGTACAGACATCATAATAGAACTGTACATTCGTATGAAATCAGCCATATTTATACAACGAATTCATCTTACCACGCAATTTCATATATTTATTTTTTAAATGTTTGAACAGTTTCTAAGCTACACACGCACGTAATCTTTATCAGATATTGTATTTAATAATGTATGATCCATTTGAAACAATAACACCTTTTTAAATGATTCTCTGATGATAATTCATCATCTTTACAAGATTCTCTTTAGTTATGAAAAAATCAGTAAAAGCACGTATTATGGCTTCCCTGTTACTGAACAGTTTATAATTCATACGGAGTTCAAAATGCTTAAAAACATGATAACCTTTGATATATATATATGTGTGTGTATATATATATATAGAGAGAGAGAGAGAGAGACAGAGAGAGACAGAGAGACAGAGAGAGAGAGAGACAGACAGACAGAAAGACTGAGACAGAGAGAGAGACAGAGACAGAGACGGACAGACAGTGACAGAGAGAGACAGACAGAGAATGTATAGGACGCTATAAAACTTGATATGCCAACTCTCTAAGCTCCAACACAGTCAGCTGAGAAATGTATGGAAAGCAGCACTGTCATGGAGCATTTCATTCAGTTGATTCAATGCTCATTCTTCTTTAAACCTTTTATATAATCTTCAGGTGATGCGAGATATTCGCCCCTCGATGTCCTGAGATCTTCAGAAAGAGCTGGAACTCCTGTTCGTAGGTCATCAGTCTTTGGTATAGATCCTCCTTAATCAATGAAAAATAGTTTTTGACCGTTCTCAGGGGTTATCATTGGTATCCATATTTCCGGAAATTTTTTGAGGAAGAAGAAACCGAGTGAATTAGCGATTGAAGAGGGAGGGGACAAATGAAAGAGTGAATGACAGAAATGAGAGAGAAAGATAGAAGCTCATCGGCTGGTAATGCTGTTTCTGTTCGTCTCTCTGCTATATTCTCACTTTCTCGCCCCTCCTCTCTCACTATCTATCTGTCTGTCTGTCTGTCTGTCTGTCTGTCTCTCTCTCTCTCTCTCTCTCTTTCTCTCTCTTCCTCTCTCCTATGCCGCTGAACTATCGTAAAGAGATGAATAGCATCACCTATCATGACAGTTGCATCCTCTGCCAATTTATCCAGCATGATTTATTTCAACGGTCAGTTTCCATAATAGAGCATCATCGGATTCAGTCCAGTGGTGCAACGGCCGTCACTTCATGTCCTCTGTCGCGCGCTGCTTGACGTCATAAGGAGGAATGGAGAACGATTGGTCGATTGCGGCCGGGTTTTCGCGCGCCGAGCTCAAATAAATCAAAAATGGCACGAGATTTGCATTCTGCAGCAATTTCCTGCCTTTAAGAACGTTGTTATTAACTAACACTGTCATTGCCACCAGCGCAGCTGCAGTCGCCTTCGTCGCAGAAGCCATTGTATTTCCACGATGGATAACGACGCCTCCGCTTCTTATGCGCTGTCGATGATATCGGCAAACATACACCCCCACATATGCATATATGTATATGTAAACATATGCTCCTTATAATCATTGATACATATATATATATCATTACTTTTAGATTTATCTTTACTATCATTTAGTGCAATCAATTAACTTCTCAACTTTCGCTGCACTGTTGCAACTAATTGCAACATGATCAACTGGAAAAAATTGTAGCTTACTATTTTCAGTAATGATTTACAATCCTGTGAAAAATACGACTTGAAGTATATATTTCACATATGCCCCTTATAATCGTTGTTACATTTATATATATATATATATATATATATATATATATATATATATATATGTATATGTATATATATATCACCAGTGATATAGTTATTATTTCAACACATAGATATACATACGTATGCAAGTTTAAAACCACTCAACCACACACACGCACACACACACACACACATATATATATATATATATATATATATATATATATATATATATATTCCATCTATATTTGATGTGCATGTAACTATCAATTAAAATATATTCTTCTCTTGTACATAGCTATATCAATAAGTACATGTACATACAGATAAGACATACACACGCGGACATACACACAAACACACACACACATATATATGTATGTATGCGAGTGTGTGTGATTATAAATTGCGTTATATCATATTGACATCATTATTTGGGATGATCTCTCCTTATTACACGGTGAATATATTACTTGGCTTAGACAACCTAAATAGAATAAACAATTGAAGAAAATGGGGTTGCTGCCAGAATCATTCCAAATAAAAGTTTCAATATGATATAACTCAAGTTATAATCATTCTGCCCGATCATACATATATTTATTAATAACATACTTTTAATCTTCCAATAATCTTTTCTTGTTTTCATACAAGTTAACAGATCTTTGGTTTCATTGATTTAACTATATATATATATATATATATATATATATCAAAATAGATAAATATTAGTGATTGTGTGTACATTCGTATTTTTATATGTATATGTGTGAGCATAACCAGTATATTACAGTATGACTACGAACACTTATATGTATGGAAGGTTATGATCACGTACGTATGCATACAAACATACAAATATACATGAACTACAAATGCACAGACACAAACACAGACACACACACACACAGACACACACACACACACACACACACACACACACATATATATATATATATATATATATATATATATATATATATATAGTTAGCAGTGCCCGGTAATCATCCATAGAATAAGCCAATTTGTAATGTATTCTAGACATTAGTCTCCTCTTCAATGTCCCATCGTCTACCTTTCTGCCTTTGTCAGATGTTCTTGGTCCCTCCCAGAATATGGAAACAATTCTTTGAACGTATGCTCGTTGAACATTCGAAAATTTGTTGGAAAATGAACATATAGACGAGGTAAATAATCAGACTAAACCGTACACAATAAATAATACAACCTGTTTAACAAAATTTAGACTCTTCAACGTATTTTAGAAACTTTAAGTGGGAACTCTCTGTCTTTCTATCTTTGAACATATATATTATTGTATCATCCACAGACAGCTGTTTTGATATATTACACCTCTTCAGTGTGGGTATAGACTTTCCATTATCCCATCCATTACCACGAGGTATAATTGAAACCTTCACATCAGACCAGGAGGTCGATATCCAAACTCTGGACTACGGAACTGAATGGTCAGGAGGGCTGAATTTAAGCGATATATCTCGTTACACACCAGAGTGCTCCATTCCCATGGAATAGTATTGTGCCAACAGGATACACCAGAAGAGATAAAGGGCTTGGACATAGATATCTATTCTCTATCGTCATTTTGAAAACCGATTTTTTTCTTGCTTATCCTTAAAAAGGTCTTTTTTCCTTGGTTCAATTCGCCGAATGACCTTGTGTTGCGTCCGAAAAATATCCCTCTAGTGATCATCAATCAAAAGTTTTTTCTTGCTAATTTTGATCACTACAAAGCGGCATGCTGCTAAAAGACATTGGTCGCGATTTCTGTAGAGTGACCGATCAACAATGTTACAAAAACCTGTTGGAATTCTGCTCGGTCTCTTGTCTTTCCTTTCGTTTCATATCTCTTCCATCTCTGTCAGGAGAAATCATCAAGTGCCGAGTCGATTTCGATAGGGGAATCATTAACAAACATCTCTGACAATGAGTTCTGTCAAATAAAGGCGACTTGGAGAAGTAATGAGTCCGTATAAGACCTTCCATATAGGAGCCATATATCAGGCCAATGTTTCCTGAACTATGTGTCACAGTAACACAGAATGCTGTGATCTCCTAAATGTACCACGTAAACTTTCTACTTGTACACAAACATGTATTTAGAGTCTTACTTGTATCCAATACTGATACAATCTTTTCCCTGCATCCATTGCAGAGTTGCTTATCTAGTGCCTTTGTCACTAGAATTTGTGAGGTTTCAATCTTTTTAGCGACAGCTGGGAAAGAAGTTAAGATAATTATCTATATCAGTGTGCTGACTTCTGTTCAGAGAACTGTTTCTGTCTAATTCATTACATTTTTACAGTTGTCGTGCTGCGTGAATCAGATATCTTTCTTAGAGTTCCGTCTTTCAATGCCGCTATATTAGACATTTTTTGTTCACTTTTTGTCACACTAAACAAGGCTTTTTGGTCGATTTTCATATCAAGAAATTAGTAAGGTGAGAGGTATTTATACCAAATCATGACCAGTAAAAAAAATATTGAAATGACCTATTGAAATTGAAATTGGGAAGTTGATATACAAAACGGAAGATAAACGTGACTTACCAAGCAATAAGAGGCTGAAGATCACTTGTAAGTGTTAGAAACACTGAAATAGAGGAATCTTGAAATAAAAAAAAGACCAGCATGTGTTGAGCACTTGTCCGTTATGTATTTTGAAATGTCTGGATTGTACTCGACGTAGACTGACACAAAAGTTTCTAGTGTCACTTTTTATACCATGTTAGGGAAATCTTTGAAGTTCCCTCAGCTCATTCTTACATGTGTAATTCATTAACTGTAGAACCCTTACTTTTTAATAGATTGTCTTTTTAAGAAATAAATGCTTTTTTAAATCCATATTTTGTCTATCCTTTTGTTTGGCCATTTATCAGACGCAGACTTTCAACTTTATTTTTCCAATAAAACTCATGATTTTTTCTTTTTCTTTTTTACAGGTAAGTTCATGAGAACTTTATTTACACACATTTCTGAAGGTGGTAACTCTAGAGGTGTGACGTCATAGCTGTCGCCAGTAGAAAGGTAAGAATAACACGATTTTTTTTTGTCTATTCCAAGTTGAGAGGTGGCCAAGCAGGCATCGACGTCATTTTATCTCTCAAATTAACACAACTGGGGGAGACAATTACAAAAGTGCATTTATGGAAGTGACAGGTTATAGTAGCTTGTAGAATAACCTGACATTATTGTGTAGAATAATTTTTCACCTGTTGTACGAAACTACGGGTTCAAGTATTTTGCTCACTTCTCTTTCCTGTTGAACATTTAGATCTTTTGTATCTGAATTTAGATTATCAAAGGAGATTATGATTGAAACTGATGATCGGAAAGAAATTCTAAACTTGACACTGCGCTGCCTTGTTTGCTGACTGATATATCTATTGGATATCAATTTTGTACATTGGCCTATGGCCAGAGCAATCCCTGTGCACGCACACACATATACACACATATATTTCTTCAATTGAAGTTAGATTGCCATCATTATTTGTCTTTTAACATCCATTGTAGTACATAGACCTCCCCAAGGATTCGCCACACCTTTCTATCATGGGCGTCATGGAACTAATACTTTTGTCTAGTTCGTCGCTTCATCTTCTATTCAGACAGCCTGGGAATCCATGTTGTGAGTTTTTGTGTCGATCAGTTATCTGCCATCATTGCTACATGACCAGCTCATTGCCCTTTTACTATCTTGGTGGATTCTATGATGTCTTGGATTCTTGTTTGTAACTATTTATAAATCAGTATGTTCCAATATCCAAAGTGATTTGGTACATATCAAATCTCTTCTCAAATTTAATTTTGCTTCACTGTACACAACTCTGGGATCAATCTTTTTTCATATCAATTTCTCCTGCTGTCTGGGATGAGAGTATTTCAATGAAAAAAACATTCGTAAACTGAAATAGTGTAAAGCGAAGGATCAATCACAATTAAATTATATGGAGAGAAAAAAATTCCGGGATTTGCAGAAGAAGGAATAGCAAAAATAGTATGCTAGGTCAAGTCGTCGAAAGTTTGGGTGGGAGTAGGGGATACTCGGAAGTGAGAAAAAAAAGAAAGTATGCGCGCCTCTGAGCAGATCAAGAAGCGGAGTACACCCGAGTATTGACGCCAGATGTAATGTGTTTTGAGAAAAAAGCAAAGGTTATGTCAAATGGAGGTTCGACTTCCCAAATACGACGGATACCCCAGAGAGACTAGAGACTTGCGCAGTCGAGATGTTATGATAAAAAAAAACGATAGGTGAGTTAATACAAAGAGATCGCTATGCAATGAATAAAACCTCATCTCAAAAGATTCAGACGAATAGATGTTAAGTTTTTTGTGCAATAAAACCAACGGTTGACGCTGCTGTTGAGAAAGTTGGGAATTTTTTTTTTATTGTTATAAGCGAACATTTTTTTTATTATCTGCTTGTTATATGCTGGGTCAGCATAATTTATAGCTGCCATTGGGTGATCATATTTTTGTAAAGGAAATCTGTCAAGAATTGCGTGCACGATGATTTCGAAATGATTTTTCAGCTGTGATATATTGGTTATGTGAAGGCCAATCCGAGGGTTGAAGTTCCTTTTTATAAATTTTAAACCAGTTTCTAACAACTCTATCGATATGAAACAAGGCATTATTGACCTGAAAGACGGAGCCTCAATTGGGAAAGAGTGTGTGCACTATGGGTTACAACTTTTCAGCCTAAATTGACAGTCTTGGGTGATTCTTTTGATTGTCCATTGTTCAATTGCTACGATTATTAAACCACTTTTAACAACGTTCCCTGTTGACAATTGTAGCCTTTCCGTAGTATTGAAGTCCATGAAGCTCAAAAACCAAAATGAGGGTCGTGGAATAACATAAGTAATAATCTGTAACACATTCAATTGGGTTTTCAGCCATTCGAAGATTTACACAATATTACTGTAATCCTGAATGCATGTGAAATCAGCAGGCGTTTTCATAATCTTCCTCAACCCCTGTACATTATATAACCGCAGAATGTCTTTTCATAGTTTGAAGATCGTGCAATAAGCTATGATTGCCAGTCTTATGGCACGCTCAATTGTGCCTGGGTAAGACCAACTTAATAAATATTTTCATATACTTCCAGCAAATTTTCATTGTACAATGAAAGAAAACTTCATTTGGGGTTTTAACTCGAAGCAATGTCTTTCAATAGTTACCAGTTCAAATGATTACGTGAAAAAAAAACATGAACCTTTTATTTATTTTTCTGTTTATTGAAAGGTATATTGGACAAGTTTACAACGTATGCTTATAGGAAAAAATATGAGAAAAGGCAGTTGGGGCAATTTTCCAGATCATAATAAATTTTTCAGTGCAGGTTGGAATTCACCGTATTTTCTGATATTGGGGACAATCTGACCAAGAGATCGCACTCCAGTTTTGACACGCAAAAGTATAGAAAAGAAATTGAAAAAGACTAAGCTTCGGTCTGTAAAATGCATGGTGAAAATTCAAGGCTTATTTTGAACTAAATGTACTACATTGATGATTTACATTCATGCAAATATATACTCGGTCTTCATACCGTAGCTACGACAGTTCAAGATCGATTTGCACTAACACCTTTGAGAAATACATGGATATATCTCTCGTTCGAGTTATGGGTAAAATACCGCAAAGTGAAGTGAGCCACGCCACTTTGAGTAACTGTCGCCCCTTAGTCTATCTCACCTGGTGCAAAACTCCTGTGAAAGCAGTGATAGGACATGTGGAGCCGAACCAACATCGGTTGAAGCTGTACCCAACGTAAGGGGATAAAGAAGAAGGAGAGAATTCCTGTACGCATGAGGAGAATTCCATGTGGCCATTATCTGTAATCACAATGCGGCTGGGATCAAATCCAAAGAGAGAAAACCACAAAGCTCTTATCAAAATTCTCGGTTGGCTTCACATGGGGACAGTTATGTCTTTTCAGCAACTGATATCAATTTTATATCAGAAACCATCAACGAAAGCTGTTATCGAACCGGTCAACATTGGCTCATCCAGTTTTCAAGTCGGTCTCTATGACCGTCTGGTTGGCTGTGTATGTGTGTCTCACGAGTAAGGGTCACGCCAAGGGAGATAGAGTTCTGAAAATTTAAACGTTTACTCATTGATATTATTTGAGCAAAAGCCTTTGCTGTCATTTGGAATCTCCCTCGTGAATGAATTCCAATTATCAATTCAAGTCCATGCTAAATTTATCCCTGAGTTTGTGCCCGGTAGCATTCAAGCTTGTTATTTTGAAAATTCGGATATTTTTAGTGATTACTGCCAGTAGAAGGTGAGAGGGATAACTTATATATCGATCATCCCTTTTTCCATTTATATTAATTGATCACTCCCGATATGTTATGCTGCCAAATGACACCAATCACTAGACGGTTTTCATTGAGTGATTTACCAGACCTGACTACTTTAGAATCTAGTAACATTCTGAGGCTCCGCTTTTTGAGCAAAGAAAGAAAAGAACTAGGAAGAATCCCACCAAAACACCCACTCTTCGTTCATTCTAAGAATTGCTTTTAAAGACAAGGGTGTTGAATATAATAAGAACTACTTTCGTTAACAAAGAACTTGGAATCATAAAACAAATATTGTGAAGAAGACTCAAGAAGGGAAGTTCAGCCCGAAGCAAGAATGAAAGCAAAATTGCTAATGGTTATTACCTACTTTCGAAAAATAGAAATTTGCATATTTTTTCTGAGTTAATGCTACTGTGCACTTCTGAAGTGAAAAGAAAAGCTTCAAGTAACAACTCGGAAAAAAAGAAACGACCCTGACAAGAGCAAAAACGATGCCTACTCACAGAATATTAAAATATCTCTCTATTATTGTTGTTGAACATAAAGCCTTTCAAATTTCCAAGTGGGGTCACTCTTCTGTATTAAAAGGGAAAAAATATCATACGATCAAATATGGCAGGCAGATTTTCTTTTGGCTTTTAAATAAACAGGCGCATTTCTGGGGAAGTGCAGGTGGTTAAGTGGTTAGCATTAAAAGAAATGGATTTGGGGTATCCGAACTCTGACCAAATCAATACCACGTTCACATTGCACAAATGCCCTTGGTAGAAGCATGAATCCATCTCAACCGTTTCCAAGCTATCAACAAATAGAATGAATGACGTTACTTTGGATGCTTGTCAGCTCTGAGCCTATTTCACAAATCACAAACCTCGGGAACCAATGTTCAGCCGAAACAATCAGCATTTATCGATGAAGGTATATCAGGGATGACGTTACTGCATTTTGATTCGTTGTTTACGATGTGAATACAGTTTCACGTTTGTACGGAATTAAACAGAAGTAACCAAGCTCCTACTGTAGTCAGAATTTGTTAAATACCCTAAAAATCGGCCTCACACGTTGTCTTTGAATCATATCACTGCGAGTTCAGGCGTGGAATTTTTTACTCGTGACGTGATAACGGCTTTTAAAAAGTTTCAGGTTCTGGAACATTTTGATTTTCAGAGTTTAAAATGAAGGGTTATCAACCTATATACATCCACCCGTAGGTTGAAGCTTTCTTTTCCAAACTGTCAGGTTCCTTTTAAATCAAATATAATCCTGACACAACTTGAGGCACTTCTAGCAATTATGAATCGAATGAAGGGTTACTCACAGATGAAGGTATTTTACATGTATGTAAATGTATCGATTATGAATATATAAGAGAAATAAATGGTAAATACTTCACTAAGGGAATGCATTGCAAATGACAGTGCAGATGCATCAAAATTTGGCAAGAGAGAGACTGACAATGGTCAGGAACGTCTGTTAATAATACAATAAGTCTATCATATTCATGAATAAAAGCTGGATAATTTATCATGCTTTGGAAATAATCTTAATTACTTCATAATTCCCTTTTAATTGTTAATTACTCACCTTTCCTTTTTCAACTCGAAATAATTAGGGTATGATTAAACTCCATCTTGAGTTATCTGACATCAACTTTTTTGCTGGCTCAGCAACTCCTTTTATCTCTGCGGTCTGTTTATCAATTTTCATTTTACTCGTCATATATAATATCCTACAATGACTTAATCTCATTAGGCTCGAACTTGTCATAATTTCCATGTATGCTATCTCTTTTATCTTGTGTATATTTAATTTACAACAAGCAGTTTCCTTTTTTTTCCTGAAGCATGTTCAATTGATGATTATCACCTGGCGAAAAATATCGTGGGTGGATGTCCCTATGTTTGTTTTCTTGAAGATATTTGATTTATTGTGATTACAGTCTTATAAAGTGCAATTTTCACGGAAAATATATAATTACAGCATGTGGATTGTTGGTTTGATGGATGAGACAACATAGTGTTCTGTTCGTTTTTGGAGTAGTTTCAATGAACATTTACTCAAAATGTATCCTTAAAAATATACACCTTTTACAAGAGATTATTATTTTTTCTGCATTAAATTTTAGACGTATTCTTGGTAGATTCGTTAGACTAATATGTTTGTCTGGGAATTGAAAACAGTATTTTTCATCTTTTAATATTTTCTCTGATCACAATTGTCTTCCCTTTTTTTCATTCTTTTTTTGTGAATTCACTCTTCAAAATCTTCATTCTCGATTGAAAACAGAAAACTTTCAGTAAACATCACAAAAACAGGATATGATACGTTTATTGTTTAGGGTTAGTGTTTAGGTTGATTTTAAGAGTTGAGAATTTATAAGTCAACAACGGAACAAATGAAAGCAACCAACTGAATTGAATCGGATAATCAATTCAAGCCATCCATATGTTTCGAATTCGATGCAGAAAGTTAACAATCGACTGCAGTTGAGCAAAGTTTCCGAATACCCATCGCAGTTTTCTTGTGGATCAACAATAATGATACGTCATATGTATTCGTATTTTCATTTTTTGTCTGTAACATCCCATATCAAATGAATAAACGCGTCACTTGCTTATTTCCTTAGTATTATCTCCCTATAAGAAATGTAACTAAAATTCTAAAACTCCATTTCCGACACACAATGCAACGAGTGCTAATATAAGTTTAAATCTCTACTTGAACAACCGTAGCAATCGAGGTTGGTGGAGGGTTCCATCCTTTTTTGCACGTGCACATGTTTATCCTTGTGTTTCAGAGCTCTTGGCCATACCGTTTCGTCAACAGATTCAAAAATTGGTATCATTACTCCACTAGATCATTTCTGAGAATTTTTCTTCAATCTTTGGGGAAAAGAGTTTTTTCACCTTTTGGGGGCCCCCTATTCTGACGGGCTTGATAATGGCATCTAGATTCCCCATATTTCAAGATATTCTTTAGTTTAAATGTTTTCCTGTAAGAAATGCCAGTGATGTCATTCTATCTGACCATATCTATTGTCCGATATATTCTCCGATGGAATTCAGTATTATATCATTTTGAATTTTGACGTTACGCTTCTACAATTATTGACTCTGTAGGCGAGTTTTAAAAATAATTCAGCTAAACCTGTGAATATCATGAAATTTGTAGAGAAATAGATTCGTTATCAAAAATGCTATGTCGGTCTGACCGTCAGGGTTATCAATTGTTGTGGTGAAATATGGCGTCGCTGTCTTCGATTCAAGTTTAAACGTATGATTCAGAATGAGCGAAGAAAACATAAAGAAAGTTCAAATAAAGTTTTTGTTATGGATAGAAAAGTGACAAAAACATCAAATTAAATAAATATCAATTGAATATGGATCTATTCACAAAAGATTGTAGTCCAACGTTTCCATGCAACGAAAAATTGATGAAGCCAATGAAATACAGAAATAGCATATACAAAGCAGAGCAATGCAATAAAGAAACCTATGAAAAAATATGAAGGCAATGTTCGTACCTTGAATAAGTGAATCACTGAATCCCGAGTGTGTACCAAATCAATCATTTGACAGAATAGCTACAATTATCTCAAGAAATAAACATTTTATCAATAGTTATCTTTGGGAAAGAACCAGTACAAGATCTGGGTTTGTCAAAAATGACCATCGTGACCAAAATAAGGACTCAAAAAAAAAAACAACCAAGAGAACTTCTTTAGATCATGTACTCATTTTTAGAGATTTTAACTCCAAGAATGTGACGAAGAGCGTACGATGACATACACACACATACAACCAACGAGAGAAAAAAAGAATCTGTAACCCACTCACGCTTGTTGGGTGGGTTATTTCTTTAACAAACGTTATTCGATACATATAAACGAGTCATGTGACTTATTTACACGTCATAATAAAATATCATTATACGTCGCTTTTTGACATACCGAATAAATCAAGAGATATTTCAATTTTCTGGAGAACGGGGGCTGCATTCAGTATCCGCCGTGACTACGAAAGCCACTTCAATACA
Organism: Thysanoteuthis rhombus; assembly: GCA_963457665.1. Lineage (NCBI taxonomy): Eukaryota > Metazoa > Mollusca > Cephalopoda > Oegopsida > Thysanoteuthidae > Thysanoteuthis > Thysanoteuthis major. Next base: position 9,396,796 of record OY735221.1, read on the forward strand.
ATATTTATATCGAACTAATAAACATAATGACTGGAATGATTAAAGGACGCACAAGTCACAAAATTATGATTTATTTGATCAATCGAAAAAAGAATAAAAGAACGAAGGAATGATTGATTTTTCTAGATCATAGATGTAAGAACACCAATAATCGATTCCTCTATTCTAAGATTCATATCTAGTACACACACACACACACACACACACACACATATATATATATCAACCAATGGATTCTTAAGGATGATGATGATGATGATGATGATGATGATGATGATGATGATGATGATGATGATGATGATGATGATGATATACAAAATATGAATATGAATGTCTTTATGCAAAAACATTCATATATAAGAACAGTTTCGCTGTATAGCCGGAAATATATATATATATATATATATATATATATATATATATATATATATATAGTACAGATCAGGTTAGCAATTTAACATGATATAAAGCAATGTCTGATATGTGATGGATTCATGTCATAGAGAGCTTGATACATTATTTTAGAGTTGAGCTGGAAATGTACGTGGTACGAAGTGGATTCGCAACAAGAACAAGTTTATGTTTCTGCCCTCTCTGGGCCTTTTTTTGCTAAAATCACAAAGTTGAATTGAAAAAACAAAATAACACTGAAACGCAGGCGTCGTTCAGAATCTTTATTAACAAATATAACATATAATAGCAATCTATACATTAGTAAATTAAAGGTAGCGTAGACAGTCTAACGATGTACCCATCATCCCATAAACTTCAATTCCAAACTTCGAATCAGCATTATTTACTTCCTTACATGTCCAAGTAAATTAAAAATAATTCAATTCACTAGAACTACAAAGGATCCCAACATAAGTAATGAACCTGTCGCCAAATATCAAGGTCAAGATAAAAGCATCGCTCAGAAAACAATTAAGCATCCATCCATGGACGGCTCCAATACCTAGCTCACACGCTTTTGCATGTAACATCCACAGTACCAAAGGAAATAAAACAAAATTGTCAACTCTTCCTACTCATAGTGACACCGATAAGACTTTCATCAAATTCTTCAAACTACAATCTAAAAACACTTACAATCATTCGCCCAATGAGGCCCAGAGAGGGCAAAAACATAAACACGTTTGCATTGCGAATCAACTTCTTATATATATACATATATTCAAGGGATAAAAAAACTCGAGGTAGAAGTTATATCTAATTTTTTTAATGATTCCATGGGCGTATTTTGATCCATTTCAACGGGGGCCAGCCATCTTTTTCAGAGAAAAAGTATTTGCAGCAGCTAACAGAAAAGAAAAATGCTGTTTACATGTTCGATGCTGAAGAAAAAAATTGAAATATTTCCGTGTTGTTTGGTTGTTTAGTAAGAGCAGGAGTGGAAATGTCTTTCACTGTATTGATGAGGGTAACATTTGGTTTGAAAAGAGATGGGTCTATGGTAGGTGGGAAAGGATGAGTTGTGTTTCTAGCCTTACTTGATGTTTGGCTTGTCTTAGATAAGAAAAGTGGGGAAAGTAGGTCTTGTTATTTTTAGTATAGGATGGAGAGGTGGTAAAATAATGGGAAGAATTTTTGATGTAACTCCGAACTCTTTAGTTTTTCTCTTCAACTTTCAATTGTCATTTCCATTAATAAACCTTACCAGCAAAAACTTCACTCCCGAGTCTGTCTCACTCTCTAAAGTACACATTATATATATATATATATATATATATATATATATATATATATATATATATATATATATATATATATATATATATAGATATATACTTAAAATGGAGAGAGAAATCACACAAATTTGCTTCTTGGTTCAACGATATATCAGGAGTGATGGATTATTCTTAGTTCTAATCTAATTTAGTTAACGCTAGAACGCTGTATTTAAGAGTACCTGAAATAGTTCGTATAACTTGGATTTCGCTCTTGAAAAGAACGACAAAACTACATTTCCATAAGTTGCCAGAATTAATCTTGAATTATTCAACATTATCTATTCAGTTTGAAGGGTTTTTTGTCATTTCGTCATTTTCATAACATGATTCTACAATTCGCGAGGGTAAATTTTATCAGTTATATAAGTTAAAGTTAATATTATGATGTGTCAATTTTCAATTTTGAATCATATATAAATTCATATGTTTTCTATGTATCAAATTAGTAAATAAGTAAATATCAACCCAGTATAACTGTTAGCTAAAATTCTGCAGTGAAAATAAACGTAATAATTAAAATGTCTCTATAACGAATATTATCACTAATATTCAAAATTGGTGTTATACTAAATGTACAACTTTTTTGATATGACGGCATTTAGAGAACATCTCAGTGCTTTGATTTAACAAATATTTATATCTATCTATCAATCAACTATCTATATATATATATATATATATATATATATGTATGTATGTATGTATACGTATGTATATATATACATATATGTACATATATATGTATATATGTATATATATATATGTGTATATATATATGTATATATATATATATGTATGTATGTATGTATGTATATAAACAACTTAAAGGCTTATGCAAATGCATGCACATATTTATAAGTGAGTGTATATATATGTATAAATAGAAACAACCTAGAGGCTCATGCAAATGCATGCACATTTTTATAAGTGAGCGTATATATATATGTACATATGTAAACAACTTACTGGTTTATGCAAATACATGCACATTTTTACAAGTGAGTATCAATCGCTCGGCGATAATTGGTGAAATAATCTTGCAGACCATATTGCGTTTGGTGATAATATCTACGTGTCATTCCGTGTAGTTCAAGCAGTTTCTCTACATTCTCTTACTTGAAGATTTCTTAGTTCAGTACATAAAGCCATTAATGGAGTGAATTAATCTTTACATTTACTCAGTTCCATCAGAGGTTTATTGAAACGGAATCTGACTCATTTTAGAGGGAGGGTTGATTTTTTTAATGATGGAGATGATGTATTTTAATCGGTAAAATTGTTACCTTTGAGTGGGAGTGTTCATTGTTAGAGGCAGAGAAACAAGAAAAAAAAGACTGTTCAATATATAGGTATTTTTTGTACACAGTCGTCTGTGGACATTCTTATTGCTAGCTGAACACTATTACCCCCCAACCCCAAAGAAAGAATACATACACGTCTGCACAGTTGAATAAGAAATAATTGTATAGTGACACAATGTAGGGTTATTTATAATAAAAAGCTTTTTCAGAACTTTTCTGTCGTGTCTCTATGATCCAAGTGAAAAAACACAACAAAGGCTAAAACATAATGTATAGTGAAAACCAACCTGAATATCAAAGAGAGTAATTGAGTATTGCCAAATGAGCACACAGTTTTTAAATGAATTTCCCCAATGTTCCTCTGATCATATGAGGGTTAAATGTTAAATATATAT
>OY735221.1:9405221-9485221 GCA_963457665.1 Thysanoteuthis rhombus
AGTTTTTATATTCTAGCAAAGTTATTGTGGGAGATTAGCTAGTAGGAACGGCATATGAAGGATTAATGGTATAGTTATGGAAAATAAAGCTTGAAAATAATGTCGCCCAAAGTAACACAAACGGTGAAAAAGTGATACTCAGTGAATCACCGTAGCCATAAAAAAATTATAAAATATTCTTTTTTCATATATATATGTGTATGTATTTGTTTAGCTCTGCGTTCTAGCGCTCCTGGTCAAACTATTTTGTCTACAATCTGGGTATATGGCTTCAGACCCCTTTGTAATTTTTGTTTTACTAGGGGGAACTAATTTGATCTTTGGAAGACTTAATTATGACAGGTCTATTGATAACATCTATAAATTTCTTAAAAGAAAAACGTTCTTTCAGTGTTAACGATCAACAACATCTTGAAAGCATAGTGGTGCAAAGTTTCCATGATATATATATATATATATACATATATATATATATATACATATATATATATATATATATTTATATATATGTGTGTGTGTGTGTGTGTGTGTGTGTGTGTGTGTGTGTGTGTGTGTGTGAGTGTGCCTGTGTCTCTGTGTGTGTCCCTGTGTGTGGTATCGGGTTGGATTTATAAAGCAAATACATCATAACGTGCGTTGACTGTGATGATTACAAATATAATGGAGCAACAACTTCTAAATTGTTATTTATAAATGCATTGTAAATCATATTACTTTGTCTCAGCATCCATTTGATTCAGGGCAGAATTTAGTTTCAAGCTACAGAGAAATTTGAAACGAAATCTTTGACTGTTCCAGTTCTTTTTCAAATCTGTTTTTCATTCCCTCCTTCACCGCTCATACTTCTTTCTTTTTTTTCTTTTGGTTTTACAATTACCTTATTCATTATTTTTCCTTTCTCCTTCTCCCTCTCATCTCCTTTATTCCTTTTTTTTTTCAGTACCCCATTCATTTTTCTTCATGATACCATTCTCCTTTGGTTCGTTTCCCAGCATTCCTTGCGCTCAAAACGCCGCTTGAATGCGACAAACGATAACAAGGGTATTAAATGAAATCTTAGATCTTCACTGCATTAAATGTTCACGTGGAAATCCGATATGATTTATTTTTTCCACCTAAAAGCTGCCCCAAAGGCTGACTAGTCCCAAGATTAAAAACAGAAATAGAAACCCCCGATAAAGTTATTAAAAGAAGAAAAGAAAATAATGAAATTCTAAAATACCAAAGAGTAGGAAATTTCTGATGGTTGCTAAAGAAAAAAAAAAGAAACAGGATTCGAAATAATTGATTTTTTTAGGAACGGTGAGGGATGAGAGGGTGGTGTGGGTGGCCTAACGGTATAAGACTCGCAGAATGAAATTGCCGAACCAAGTTCAACCTCCATCTGGGAGAAATTGTGTTCAATTAACGTTAATGACAGGAGAAGATTTTTTAGTTTTTTTTTAATGAAAAAAAGAGATAATTGGAAAAAGGATCAAAAGAAAAGACGAATTAAAACACAACTACAGAAGGTATTTTCCAGCCCCTATCGCCAAACAGAAGATCATGTCAGTCCAAGCCAAAGACTTATACGACGCTACTGCCCTTTTAAAATAGTAGAAAGCAAAATCAATTCCCTAATACAGCTTATGGTGTACTTATTAAGCTGCTGAGTGCACTAGGAAATTTCTCCAAATTAAGACTTTACAACATTCTTTGCTCATAGTTGGAATCAAACCGTTTGAGCCAAATAAAGTAATAATTTAACTATCAGACCATAAATTTCCCAAAGCTGACATCGATGATTTCATATTAAAACTATAACACATACACAAAGTGAATAGAACTAAATTCATCAATCGAAACCTTTGAAAATGAACACTTTTGTGTGATGTAACGAGTCGCGATTTCCTGATAGTCCCAGTTCAAGTCTAGCAATCTTTTGCTAAAAAAATATTGGCTTCGGAATTAAATTTCCCAACTGCCCAGAACGTTAAATATCTGCCACAACTGGGAAGAGATTTTCAAGCACCAAACGCCTTATAGGTACGTGGGTAGGCTGTTTTAATAACACGATTGGAATGAGGAAACTACATTCTGTGTCCAATCCCTCATTCTTTCACGGGAGCCAAAATGTATTGGATGATTGAACGAACCTTCTCAACTTCACAAAATTTCAATTATTAGCTCTACCAGTGGAGTAATATCAAGGGAACGCGTGGGAGGGGTGTCATTTTTGTTTGGTGGAAGGGACAGCGTCTCCACAATATATATATATATATATATATATATATATATATATATATATATATATATATATATATATATATATATATATATATATGTATTCTCTTTGTTTGTTTGTATCCTTGAGTTGAAATAGTGCATAGTAACTATATATATATAGTCGAAATGATGCATAGTAACTATATATATATAGATAGAGGGAGATAGAGAAAGAGAGAGAGAGAGAGATAGATCGACTTGAAGTATCCTTAAATGTAATTACTCAGTAACTATATATATTGTCGAAATGGCGCATAGAAACAATATATATATATATATATATATATATATATATATATAGAGAGAGAGAGAGAGAGAGAGAGAGAGAGAGAGAGAGAGAGACTCGAAGTATCCTTAAATGTAATTACTTGGAAAATGTGTGAGCAATTCCAGTTGTAGAGTTGCTTCATACACCAGCTCGCTACGCTCGCAAGAGCAGCCAGTCCTGTGTTCCCTCACTATTTTTAGTACTACTCTACTGGCAACAACAAAAAAAGATTCACTTCCCTCCCATCACTTTTCCACGGTCCTAGCAATTTCTGCATCTTTCGTCCCTGATGCTTATCATCGCCTAATGCCTGCGTTCCCTCATTCCTTTTTTAGCCCTAACCACTGACCCCAACCAAAAAAAGAGTCCGTTCCCTGTCATTATTTCTCCTGAGTTCTCTCTATTTTAACATCTTTCATCCCGAATGCTTGACCATTTGTTATCGACCAATGGTCGAAGCGACAGTGGTCACTTCTACTGCCAGGTGCACAGTGTGGTCATTAGCACCTAGCAGCTCCTGATTAGACATCAGCATCGGAACGAACGACCTTAACGCTCTGTAATTTCTGCGATGGTAATGTTACATAGAGAGTTGCATTTCCGTGTTGCTTATTAACTAAGCAGATTCATGTTCCGACAGGGGGCGCTTTAATGAAAGGAGCATCGTCAGGATTCTGATAGAGGCTACTAACTTGACTCAGTAATAATAATTCTGTGTCGTTTACTAATCACGGTAATCGATGTAATAACAGCCCAGGAAAGAAACTGTGCAGTATAATCAATCACTAAACTGCACTACAGGATTTAGTTCGCTTTTTTAGGGTTCTTTTTCAAGTTCAAAATATCTTTTTTGCCTCTACTCCTGGTATTTAAATATCATTTTCTCTTTTTTTTAAATATTTTCTCTCAACATTCCTTCGTTTTCTCAAGTCGATTGTTTTGGGGGTGTTTTTTGTCCATTGTCTGTTTTTTTTTATTTTTCTGTTCCTTTTTTTTCCCCAGTTATTCTTTTTTTTTTTTTTTTTTTTGCCATTCATTCTCCATCGTTTCCCCTTGATATTTCTTTCATTTGGTACCTTTTGCTTTCTTTCGTTCTATTTTCTCCTGCTCTTTCTCCTTCCTCTCTTTTTCTAATCCTTTCCTTTTTTTTCTTTCATCTTCAGATACTTTTTCTTCAATTTTTAATTTTTCTTCCATTCTTTTTTCCTCGAATTTTCTTTTTTCTTCCATTCTTTTATCTGTTCTCTCTCATTCCTTATATCTCTGACCACTTTTTCTTTCTTTCTCATTCCTTCCTTCTTTTTTCTTTATTTATCTATCATTTTTTCATTTTCAGAATTTTTTTCTATTATCATGTATTTTATTGAAGCTTTGAAATTTAAGGAAGTTGTTTAATCCTTCATTGCTTTCTGTATAACTCTTCGTAGTATTTTCTTCTTTGCTGCATTTTTGTAAATTCTGTTCAAGCATGTGCCGCTTTTTTTACATCTTTCCTGCTCTTTAGTTTTTCCGTGTCGGATTTCAAATAATTTCTGGCTGCAAGAATTAAAAAACATCAGTTATAGGATGGGGATGGAATTCATTTTACTTGTCCTAGGATTTCTTTTAAAAAATATCAGGGCAGTATCGGGTTCGAAGGTGCATGTTGAGGAGGTGTCAGGCTCTATGAAGAGTCGGAAAACCGCCATGATTACCATGTGAAATAATTTCCGTCCATGATATGAAACTACAGCTTCAAAGTATTTCGGTTACCTCTTTTCAGAGTTGCCAATTTAAATGTTCTACATCTATACTTAGATAATTATGATGGGCAAAAAACAAGGGAGATAATTGATGGAAACTACGAAGAAATATCTATGATATTTAAATTCTATTTATTTCAATTAGAACTCTCAAAGACCACCGATTCAAAAACTTCAAACTTGACATTTCACTACCTTGTGTGGTGTCTAATATATCAGGCCAGTGTCAACTCTGTCAACTCTGTCAACAAACACACACATATACGCTCACACGCACGCACACACGCACGCACACACATAAACAGACACATGCAGGCATATAGAGTCATAGAGTTTCCTTCAATTGTAGTTTGATGAGATAATAATTATCTGTCAATAAAACAATTCGTAGGATACAGGTCAAAGAGACACAAAACGCTGAATTGTCAAAAAAATCTGATTTAAACACTGACGTGATAAAAAAAGTGAGAAAAAATAAATGGACGTATAATCTAAAATGCTGATACTGTATAAGTAACCACATGCCTGTATTTCCCACTAAGAGCAATAGACAGTATTTGAGACTTCGTACAGAATTTGGATGCTGATTTCAAAGTCAATTCATGGTGAGATGTGCCATATCTATTCCCATCAAAACTGTCACCTTCAGATAATAGGAAAATAACTTCTGAATTATTATCAATTATTTATTGAAACTTGTAAATATACATTATTCTATATAGCAGTAGCATGACTAAGGTTGGTGCCAGTGTTGTTACTCATAGTGTTACACATGGGAGCTGCAGCCAAAAATTCTAAAAGACCCAATGGCTACAAGCCACACACTCCTTTCTTTATTCTTCAATTAGATGCTGCCTTTGGGTTGGGAGCTCATGCAACCAAGCGTCTCTGAATTAAGTTTGTGTCTTGTCCTCCTCAAAGGGTCAACGATGGAGGAAATGGTTATATTAGGCTCGCCCTTCTCTTGCATATCATTTCATACAAGCCAGGTCGACGTGTATTACTTAAAAATTGTTTTAATACTTTTCGTGGAAAGTTGTTCAACAGGCTATGGAAAAAGCAACTAATTTTTGAAGTGGATCCATCAACTATTACCTCCCCAATGTCAGAGCTATCAGTATACACTTTCTGTTTCGTTTTAGAATAAGGCTTTATGACATTTTATTATAAATAGCACGAAATCACTAGCCCTTAAGACTTATGGTTCTTTTATAAACTTCACTCAGCATGAATTTCCCTTTCCAATGACGTACAAACGGCCATATTTGGGGAAAATTGATTTCATCCTGACCATAGCCAAGAATCGATAATGGCAGCCATCGTTAAATCAAAATGGCGGACCAACAATCATGAACCAGCAAGTGCAACCTACATTTTATGACCCTTGGACCATATATTACCGATATGTGAAGTCACGATTAGGTGACTCAGAGGTGCATACGAGACATAACCCAGCTTTTAGAGAAAAGTAGAAGGCAAAAACTTTATTGAGGGCAGCTGGTTTACATATTGCTAATGTATTGCAGACAGTGGAACGTGACTGTGATTTTATGTATTACATAATTTTTGATTTATCAAATGCTTGTGTCAATATCGCGTGTCGAATGCAAAAAAAATGTAGCCATAATCGGTGGGCGAAGCTGTGCTATTTGTAATCCTGGAAAGAACTTTGGCAATTTTCCATGAATATTGCGTGACATTCTACTTGATTTCACGGACCTTACCTCGCTCTTTTAGCGTGTTCTATAACTATGCATGAATAAGCACATATGCAAATGTACACACAAATGTATATATATATATATATGTGTGTGTATCTGTGTGCGTGTGTGTGTGTGTGTGCATGTGTGCGTGTGTGTGTGTGTGTGGGTGTGTGTTTCGACAAAATGAGTTTCAAGAGATGGACAATTCTGGTTCGTTGCCCTATCGGGGAAAATTACAGGTAAAGCTCCTCCTCATCCGCTTCTACACTGGAATAGGATCGTGAAAAATAAGAGCAAACGGAGTAGGAACTTCCCCTGCACACGCAAATACACGTACACACATACATATATGCGCATGGGTATGTGTGTGTGTGTGTGCACGTGTGAGAGTGTGTGTTTGTGTACATAAAACGTTCAGTTCTTCACGGTGACTCTGATATTCGTGCTAGTGGTTCAATCATCAGACTTGGCGATTCCATTACTTGCATGAAACACATAGTCAAGGCGAAGAACCGAATTTTTGTACTCGCATTTATTTACATTTGCTTTATCCCCAATATCGTGCACTCTTCGTGCATAGAAAACTCAACCCTCAGAATGATACCAATATATTTATATATATATATATATATATATGTATATATATATATATATATATATATATATATATATATATATATATATATATATATATATATATATTGTGTGTGTGTGTGTGTTGATATGGGGGTTCATCAATAGACCTGCTGCCATTGATAATAAAAGCAGTTATTCTACACAAAATATTTTTTCACCATAATCTCATCCCCTGCGGATGCATTCAACGTTTAGTTGGTTATTAATCATCTAAATCGAACATATGGAACAGAGATGATTTGTGACAAGAAATAATCAGATTCAAATGTCCCACCTTGAAAAGCTAGCACCAAATTTACTTTTGATATACGATTAAGTTTGCTTTTTGTTGTTTTTTTTTTTTTTTTTTGGAATATGAAATATATTTTGAGCGAATTACGGATTAATAAGTAAAACCTTGGCTGCCATAATGTCTGTTGGCTAAAAAGCAATATCGTTTTTTTCTTAAATTCAACGAAAAAGTTTCCGACGGAACATTGTCAGCAAAACGCCTGACACATATCAATAGCAGCCATCAGATATCAGCAGCATTTTGAAATACACGTACATTATAGTAAAGAAATATTCGAACCTCACTTTCTTCACGGGCTATATTTCTCGAATAGACCAGCCAAAAAGTTCTAGTGATAATTTCAAAGCAAAGATATGACTCAGCATTGGTAACTATTACGCTAACCAATGAGTAACCTTATTCCAAACCTCTGTATAAACCTTCTTCAAAATTACAGCGCCTTAACTTCTCTGATCTCGTTGCTTCAAGTTACTTCTCGTAATTTACCACCTCCGTTGTTGAGAACGTTTCAATCTTTCGGGAAAATTTTCATCAATAGTGTAGAATCTACACTTCTCTTTCGTTTTATGCACAAACAATTGATCATACCTTTATTTGTTAAACATCATAAAAATTTATAAAATGGTTTGAATCCTTGGGAGTTGAGGTATCTTTGTAAGATTCTAGATTTGGTGGATAAATGAATTTAGTGAAAACCTCGGATACTTCAGTAATTACACGGAATCCCCACCTACACTAATCTATAAGCGCACAGTAAATGCTGAAGCAGAATATACTCTATATTTACAAAGTTTACCTTAGTCTGACACAAGGCTGCAGTTATTGGGCACCTTATGAGGATCGAAACTCATAACAGTTGCAATGGTCATCATTACAATCTGGTTTACTATTAATAATTGTAAAACTAAGGATATCATGAATTTACTGGAATGTCCTGGAATTTCTGAGAATCCCTAGATATTTCACGAAATCCCTAGTTCCACAATCTTACTGTATCAGCTAAAGCGAAATATGGAGCCGCAAAGTTAAATTGCATTACGGAGCCAGAAAGATCAAAAATTAACAATAACAAAAAAAGACATAATTCCGGCACTCTGAGATCAAACATGAATATTAAAGACAACACGAATTTTTTAAGAGAAGGCGGATGAGTCGATCTGGAAAAAGAAAGAGATACCGAGGAAGATATTAATGCATGTGGGCGGCAAGTAGAACGTGCAGCGGGGGGGGGGAAGTAGGGGTTGGGGATGAGCAAGGAAAAAAGACCTCAAAGTATAACGAGAGAAAGGAAAGGGGAAAGGGAGAGTAAAAGGGAGACCTGTCGGCCAACCGTTTAAACGCAAACGAGCAGGTTAACCCTTTGACCTCATCAATCAGGATTGGAAAGAAAAATCATGAACTACGGTTTGCTCAATTTTTTATGCATTTGTTTCCTTTTTGTGCGTGTGTCTTTCCTTTTGATTTTGAACTTTCTACAATGCCATATCGTTTAAGACAGCGCTTCTCAACCTTTTTCTAACCGATTCTTCCCTGATGAAAAATTTTCAGCATTATCTCCCCATACCCCATCGTGCAGTCACAAAGATTCATACTAATGACACATTATAGTGGAAATTATCAACAAAAAAAAATCCATGCAAAGAAATACTATTCTTTGAACGACCATAGTCACCAAACGAAAGAAAATTTTATATGTATGCGTGTTTGTACGTCTGTTTGTTCAAGCACCAAATACCATTTGGTGTATAGACTTGAAAATTACCATCAGTACTCCACTAAACCTTTTCTAAGTATCTTCCGGTTATTTTGAGGTGGGGGGAAGCTTTTCAAATCTTATTTGGGCCTTGGTTTGACTGGTTTCTAAGTAACATCTAAATCTCCCGAATCTAAATTTTTCTAAATTTGTTTTACTCTATTTTTGACGTTTCCCTCTGGAAAACAACAGTGATGTCATAAATGGAATTTATTCTGACCATATGTATTCTTTGGTGGATTTTCTAATTGAATTTTGACGCTACGGTTATTTATTGACTGTGATTGCGAGTCTTTCATCTTCTTTTATTACTCCCTCTCATTTCCTGTTCGATTGTTAACAGTGTAGACCATTTTGTCGATTCCATTGTGAAAAATAGGTTAGTCAGGGGTGTGACAATTTGAGCAAACATCCAAAATCCATTTACAAGTATTTTAAAATAGAATAAAATTCCCCCCGTAGGATTTTAAAATTCCACCCGGGCGGAATTCCCGCCAAGTTAAGTACCGTTGGTTCATAGCATTGATTTCTGCTCTATCATCTGCTTGGGAGCGCTGGAAGATTGGAGGGGTTGGAGGGCATTGAAGTACGATGATAGTGAGAGGAGGGCAAGACGCAGAGAATGCAAATGACTCCAGGCTGACCTCCAATTTTATATTTCATATATATATATGTTTCATATATATATATATATATATATATATATATATATATATATAATTTTGTATCATTATGTTTTTGATAACAAAATACCACAAATATAAGAATTTCACCTTTAATGAATAATTGTGGATGATTTAATGGGAGTGCTGATTTAATACATTTTCTAAAAGAGATCAGTTCTCCGAAAAAGTCTGCAAAACACTGCTTTAGGGTTTGGTGCGTATTAGTTTTAAACTACATACATATATATATATATATATATATATATATATATAGAGAGAGAGAGAGAGAGAGAGAGAGAGAGAGAGAGAGAGAGAGAGAAACAGACAGACAGACAGAAAGAGAGAGAGAGAGAGAGACACTGCAGGGAAAGAGAAAGAACACACACACACATATATATATGTCAACACACACACACACGCATTTATATATATATGCATATGTGTGCTGTTTCTCTTTCTCTCGTGCTGTTGATCGCTCTTTCTCTCTATCTCTCTCCGTCTCTCTGTCTCTCTCTGTCTTTCTCTCTTTCTATCTATCTCTCTCTCTATCTCTGTTTGTCTTTCTCTTTCTCTCTCTCTCCCTTGTTCCCTCCTTCACAAGAGGACATGCCCTCTCTCCGCCCTTGGCATGGTGCTCAGTTAATTTAATTAATGGTATTGCTGACGCACCCATTGATCTATCCATCATCTCATTCACACGTCTGTCTGTCCGTCCGTCCGCCCGTCTGTCCGTCCGTCTGTCAGTTCTGTCCGACTGTCCAGGAATGGCGTTATCTCAGTAGCACCATCCCACGCTTCAATCTCGCCCCATTTTACTTGATTTTTCCCCCACAGTTTTTGCAAAAGAAACAACTTCTAGACATTCGAACGGTGCAATTGGTTTAGTTCCCTCAAACAATCAAAACAGCAAACAGCACTTTTCTATCATCATCATTATCATCATCATAATCAGCAGCAGCAGCAGCAGCAGCAACAGGAATTCCTTCGTAGTTCGTTGTTCGGCTTAGACCCTCCCCAATATCCGCAAGTTCTTTTGCTCCTGAGTGCCACAGTCCAAATACCGGACCGGTCACAACTTCATATTTGATTTCGTCAAGAAAGAAAAAGAGAGAGAGTGGGAGAGAGAAAGAATATATACATATATAGGGAGAGGGATGGAGAGAGAGAGAGAGATAGGAGAGAGGGTGTAATATTCTGCAGCTGACTGATATTCTTATAGCATCACTTACACATCCTCATTTGAATATCCTAATGTTTTTTTTCTTTTCTCAAGATTCACTTGGCCCCTATACGCTCTCAAATATAATGTGCTGTCTTGTGACATATCCATGTGATGCCGAGCATGATCTTTTCAGTGAGCTTTGAAAGGATCTTAGTTTGAAAGCCAATGTTTTGGTTGGATTCCATGATTAAGCTTCATAGCGGACTATCAGGATGACGCATTTGGTTGTAGACCCCTTATAACAACAACAGCAACAGTTGAGTCGATTCTGATACAGAGGATGGTGGGGCAGATTCATAAAAAACTTATAAAGCCGCAAAACACGTGTATTAGTAGACAAAAACTCCAAAACGAGATGCCTAAAAGATCAAAACAACTGCATTTCTGAAGCCGAATGAAAAGAATTGCTGAAGAAACAAAATTGGTGTGATTGCATCGAGGACATCTGAAAAGAGAAATTGGATCCATATCCATGATAACGTAGACCAGTATCATGAAAGCACTTGTATAAAGGCTGCAATAGACAAGATAGACAAAATAACAAATATGGAGTTTTTGTGTACCTAAATGAATCTTATCAACTTTTATTCGGACAATCTAATCTCCCCTCACCGTCTCTGATGCTGACATAATCTTTCAGCTGATTCATTGTAGTAGTAATTTTTTGTAGTTGTAATATGTAACATATTTTAAGGGAAGAGACTCTTTATTATCAGTCCTTTTCTTCAGTAGTATAAAACAAAAAATAGAATCAAACTAAAAATGAAAACGTTAAAAAATTATCTTTGATGCGTTTTATTTTCTGCATGCACCATTTGTGAACAGAGCATTACAAGAGAATCTCTTTTCTTACGGATATTACATATTACATTTAAAGAAAGCTTTTCAACAAATCAGCTGAAACGTTGTGTTAACGTCAAAGAGGGGGGGATGAGATTGGACTGTTCGAACAAAAGTTAGTATGTTAATAATCCTTCTTGACGTTATAGTCAGTAGATTATACTGGCTTTGGTGTAATAAGTAAGTGTAACAAGTTTACTAGAACGATGCCTTTCAAGTGTATCCCATTATAGGCAGGGCCATTTTAATTTTTCTGAAATTCATTTCATTATTATCCCTATTATTAGTAATAATAGACATAGTATTACTAACGTTGTTATTATGATGAAAAAGTCCTTTGATTTTTAGTATTCGTTATTATCTGTTGTACTTTCTCGGGTATTGATTCTTGTAATTCATTCCGCCTCGCTTTTTGGTATTGATGTAATGTAATGCCATCTAATTAGATTTCTAGAGAATACACCCAGATAGAGAGATACGAGTGAAGCGTGTTGGTCTGTATTATTCAGGCTTAAAATGGAGCAAATAGTTCATATGCGCGTAATGCTGTATTGAATATAGCTAATACATTGCAAAACAAAAATTCAAGAATAACCACGTGTCAGAATACGGGATCTCCCTCCCACAAGATATAAAATACAATACAGTGTCAGATTCGATAAGGCCGAGGATATTTGATTGGTTCTTTTTAGTTTGTCTGTGCTTATTTCTTTTAATATACTTTGTGGGTACGGACAATATTGGCAACTTACTGAGTGGGTGGAATCACCTGCTAACCCAGTGCCGTATTTTGCCATGTATTAACCGTTAACATAGATTATCCTCAGCCCGAGATGAGGTTGAATTTCGAATGAAAAAAAAACAACATTATTTTGTATACAATATTATGTACACAAATTTCTATAAAAATTTTTCTTTCATATTACACATCTGGATTTTTGGCTTGAAATTCGAAAGAAATTATCTGCGGGTTATACATGTTGAAATCTGGTATATCAGCGAACTTTTTAATTTAATCGTCTTGCTTGAAGGTTTATTTTTCCTCTTTGCTTCGATTGTTTATTTGATTGTGTTTTGTTATGTTCTTGTTCCTCTGCTTTGTTTACTATTTCATCTGGTGTGCTTTCTGTATGTAAACAATTTTTGTCACTGAGTAGTGAGTGTTTTTTGTTTTTGTGTGGACAATATATAAAGTTGCCATTGTTTCTTTCAAAATCTTTGCTTTTTTTGATCAGGATGGCCATATTCATATGTAATGGTTTTTCTTATTTCATGAGATTAAGAATGTGCAAATTTGCCCGTTGTCCAATTCAGAATGAGTAGATTTTAAATTATCACTGTCCTGGCCTCTAAAGCCATAGTTGAAAGAAATAATTGACATTTTCTATACTTATCAGACGTAATCAATCAGAAAATAACACTTCCTATCCAGGAACAAAAAGGAGAGGAAAGAAGTTACACAGTACTATCTTTGTACAAAGTCATTTTATTAATTTCCCGTCTCACTGTGTGTATGTGTGCGTGTGTGTTTGTGTTAGTGTGAATTTGTGTTTGTATGTGTGAGATTTGAGTGTGTGTTCTTCTCTCTCTCTCTCTCTCTCTCTCTCTCTCTCTCTATATATATATATATATATATATATATATATATATATATATATATACATATATATATATATATATATATGATTGCGTGCTTGGGTGTGTGCAATTCGTACACATCTATATTTTCGACCATACAAAGAGATGAATGGGTCAAATACACACCTTGAATGAGTAGCAGCAAACTATTCATACTGATCGTTGCCTTCTTTCGACAATCGTCCGAAACATTTATACTCAATAATCAACATCCTCCAAGAGATTCACCTACGCCTAGGGCCCTTTTGAGATATTAAACAATTATAGGGCAACCTTGCAAGCTTCCCTTTCCGTGCCGAAACCACGAGGATATCACCCGTCCCCAGGGGACAAGTGATTTACGATGACATTTGAACTCTTCTAATCACGTTAGATGCTCATTGCTCCAAGCTCTATCCTAGTAGCAAATCAAGATTCAAATCGAATTGCTCTTTGACCTAGCAGATCGTCGGGGGCACCATGCTAGTTCCTTAATATCATTTCTTAGGGCAATGACAATGACTTGGCGGTACTTAACTCCTCACCATGTAACATTCGACAAGTGACACTTGGTTATATGGTATCAGCGGCAATGAACAATCCCTGGCGTGATAAATCGGGAGAAGTAGATTCATGCCTTTCCAAAGTGAAAACGCGTGAAATGAATTTTAAAAATCCACTTGGGATTACCTGAGGTTGAACCCCGATTGCTGGCGCTGTAGGGAAATGTGCAACTATCAGAGCATCTAGAAACACTTTTCTTTGGCAATGGTAGCGTTAGGGAGCACGCACCTATTTTTACCACCTAGGTGGTATATTCTATCTAAATTTCCTTTCTTTGAATATTTGTTGTTGGTTCAAGACTTCCATACTCCTCTTTCTTCCTCATCTTCTTCTTCTTCTTCTTCTTCTTCTTCTTCTTCTTCTTCTTCTTCTTCTTCTTCTTCTTCTTTTTCTTCTTCTTCTTCTTTTTCTTCTTCTTCTTCAACTGACGGTGTATGTATCGTTGTGGCTGCTTTACTATGGTACGAATAGCAAAACCGAATCTGTTATTCAAATCTGTTTAACGATCTCTGCCGTAAGCGGACGGCACAGGTCATGTCCGTTTGTCGCAATCAATCAAAATGGCCGCCCGCATCAGGTTGCTGTAAAACTAGATGATGTCCACTTTCCCCGATCACCACCGTCACCATCAGGGGAAGAAGACAACAAAGAAACAAGCAAGAAACGAAATGTCTCAGACATTTATTATTCTGTGAATAAACGATATCCTGTCGTTCAGAGCTCAGTGTATTTGGGGCATAATCGGCCATTCAATTTTATAAAACATCACTTCTTCGCATAAAATATAATTCAAAAATTTGATTTTAAACAAAATATATGCCTTTGTGTGAGCCTCTCTCTTTCTTTCTCTCTCTTTCCCCCTCTCTCTCTCTTTCTCTTTATATATATATATATATATATATATATATATATATATATATATATATATATATATGTGCGTGTGTGTGTGTGCGTGTTTACATTTATAGAAAGAGAAATGTACATGTATATATATGCATATATATATATACATATATGTGTGTGTGTGTGAGTATGTGTGTGTATGTGTGTGTTCCAAAAAATGTGTTTCTGATTATTGTGTAAATATACAGGTTCATATATGTGTATGAGCATATATATATATATATATATATGTGTGTGTGTGTGTGTGTATCGATAGATAGACGGATAGAGAGAGAGAGAGAGGTTTTAACTGAGGGGGAGAAAGACAGGGCCATTCTTTTTCTCTCTATTTTTCTGTTTAAATATTTATTTTTGATTTTTTTCTCGATTTTGTTTTCTTTTATTTCGTTTCGTTTTGTCTGAAGTCATTTTAGATTAACCGTTTCGTTTCATTCCCACTTTTTATATGAGGTTAAGTTTGATTTATATCACTGCTTTTGACTGGGCACCGGAAAAGAACGAAATCATTAAAGTCGTAACAACTGCATAGAATCCGGTGATTTCCATTAGGAAAAAAAATCTTTATAATGTTGACAGTTGCAGCAAATGTCTCGCGGGGATTCAATTGAATTCAATATTATCATAAACGCAGGTTTGAAAAAATATGACTGAATTCAATAGAGACTGTCAAAAAGATTAGAAATCTCCAGACGGTTCAAATATGATTTACTTGAGTGAAGGAAGAGAAAATGGTGATGCAGTTGCAGTCACGAAAATTGTTCCAAGAAACACTGTTAAATATTCAGTCAAGGTATCAAAATAAACAAAAACAAAAAAGAATCAGTTATAAGAGTTATAAAAGGAGATGTCATCCATCTAAAAAATCTTAACACTAGAATTGCCATATTGAAGTTTGCCAAAGAGCAATGATCAGCAGAATACAGTAAACTGCCCCTCTCACAGCACCCGCTGGGATTCAATCATGCCGTTTTATCGTATTTGCTTTTATAACAGATGGATTTTATAAAAAGTTTATTAATAAAGAGAAAGTAAAATATACTTACGAAATTCTCATGCTCCATGCACGGTTCACAGGTTTGCAAGTGAAATTATTAAAACTGAATATTTTTCAAAATAATTGTTTAATCTTCATATGTAATTACCGCAAACTGATTAAATAGAACCAAAATGCAGGAGTCTTAGATATCATGGAATCCGTTAAAAAAAAACTCAAATGGCGATTTGCTACTCATGTTGCAAACTGTGGCAATCAGATAAGAGGGCGTGAAGAATTTGACACCTTCTGAAAGAAATGGTTCCACGACGCACATGATAGAGAGGTCTGGTGAATTTTGATGAAGGTCTAGGTCCAATATATCCAATGATGGACTTTTAAAAAATGATGATGATGATGATGATGATGATGATGATGAACACGACTTTGACATTAAACATAACCAGGTTCAGTCTGATCCAAACATTCAGTCATGGACATCTTCAGTACCAACTCTCTCTCTCTCCCCATCTCTCTCTCTCTCTCACTCTCTCTCTCTTCGCTGATGTGTGCAGGCAAATATATCAGAACAATCCTAGAAAGCAGGTTTTGCACTCAGCAATGTGCAGATGATCAAAGGTACAGTTCTTAAAAGGGGGAATGTTTCGTAATTAAGGTTGTTTAGAACCCAAAAGGAAAAGTACTTGACCTTCACCAGTGATCTATTGGATGAAATAATTACATTGGTAAATGAACATCTAACTAAATTCAAATAGTTTATCGGTAATATTATAAGCCATAGACTACCTCTCGTTTTCCAACGAAGCAGGATGAACTTTTCCAACTGAAACCCTAGGTATCGGCGCTGAAGGCAAATCTATTGACACAGTTGAGCAAACTTATGAGCGCTATTTGGCTTGGTCATGCGTTTCAGATTTTGTGATACACAATTAGACAATTTGTAAGATCACGCAGGGCTGATTTTATCGCCAGATAGATAAGAGATTTTTTACGGACACTATTCTAGCCAAAAGGGAATAACAAATGAATAAAGATGCACATAGCAGATTTTGCATGAGAATAAACGACAATATATATATATATATATATATATATATATATATATATATATATATATATATGGTTTTCATTAAATAATATCTGAAAACGACCATCAAAAGAGTTTGGAAAACTACGATACGAACTACAAACAGTTCTTTCAGTCTTGTAACTCAGCAGAAAAGAACATAGGAATTATGTATATATATTGCAGTGTTACTACCCACTAGAAAGTAGTTCCATTTTGTTTCAACCGTTTATATAAGGACAGTTTATTTGATGATTGAAACAATTGATGGAAGCTTGATGGAAAAATAAACGTCAGGGTTAGTGGAAAGGTGGTCAAATTCTTTGGGTGAATTAGTTGTTGGAGAGAGGACACGAAGAAGTTTTCCCGAATAATCAGTATTATTAAAGTTGATCGTAAGTTGGTTTGTATGGAGTGTGAAATTTAAAAAAAAAAAGACCAACACAACAAATCTGATAATCACATGGGTGAGCATTCAATAGACCGGACATGAACAGCGAGCTACGTCTGTTGTTATACTTATTGATCCCTCACCGGTTAATACGTTTTTGGGTGTTCTACATGAAACGGTTATATGGTAAACAACAGATGACCCCAACTAGAGAAAATATACACATTGTGCCATAATGAAGAAAAAGTAGACGGAAAACAGTAAAAAGGCATTGAAGAAAATTATACCAATTGCATTGACAGATATTGGGAAATAAGAGACTGAAGTAACACAGGACGATTTTTGAAAAAAAATGTTTAATATTGAGTTTTCACACCTATAAAGCTTCCTTGAATACATATATATATATATATATATATATATATATATATATAAGTTTTATTAAACACGACACACAAATGATGTTGCTTTAGTTTTTTTAGTATTTCGTCATGTTTTATCAAAAGGGTCATACAGATATAAAAATTGATAAAACGTTATTTCAGAACGCTTTCGACTGATTGTACAGTCATTATGAAGATCTTAGAAATTCACATTTTCTCACTTCCAGGTTTTAGCATGGTGGGGACACACGTGCACTTATATATATATATATATATATATATATATATATATATATATATATATATATATATATATACATATATATATATATATATATATATATATATATATATATATATCGAGATGGATAGAATAGATAGACAAAGATATTGATAATTAGATCAACTGTTTATCTAATAAAGCAATGTTACACCCAAATGCATTGTCATGGCAACGTAGCCGGACCAGATCGATATATCCTCGTGATTGATGAGTGAAGCGATGATTTATTGACAGCAACATCTTTGTCCACTGGTAGCATATCTAATTTTGTATATCCTGTTCGATGACTGATATCTTTTCCAAAATTTTATGTATCTGCGTGGTTGAATTCTGATTGTTATACTGCAGGGTTGACAATTTACTCATGTATTCACAGTCTTTCGATCCTTGGACACTCTCTCAAATTCGAAAATTAGAAAATAACACATCTCCATTGCTTCCACTGAACTTTTCAACGCGAAATTCTTTTTTTAATGTAGATATTATCAACACTGATTTCACAAGTTCGAAGAAAAAATACAACAAACATCTCAATCGACAAAAGTCAGTAATCGTTCATTTTGGTACTATGTCTTCTTCCAAGTAATTTTTTATACTGGTGCAATGGACAACCTTTTTTCTATATCTTCCTCTCTGTAATTGTTCATTTTGGTACAATTGACAACTCTTCTTATATGTCTTCCTCTATGCAATTGTTGATTTTGGTACAATTTACAGCCCTTCCCCTATGCCTTTTTTCTATGTAATTGTTCATTTTGGTACAATTGACAACTCTTGTTATACGTCTTCCTCTATGCAATCGTTGATTTTGGTACAATTTACAGCCCTTCCCCTATGCCTTTTTTCTATGTAATTGTTCATTTTGGCACAATTGACAACCTGGCCTCTATGCCATTTTCTATGTAATTGTCCATATTGGTTTAATCGACAACCTTTTCTCTATTTCTTCCTCTATGTAATTGTTCATATAGGTACAATTGACAACCTACCTTTCATGCCTTCCTCTATGCGATTGTATAAATTTTACGATTGAAAACCCTTCCTCTGTATCTGTAATTGTTCACATTCGTACAATATCCTAAATATTCAAAATATTTTTTTTTGGCATCATAAGAACTGTAAATGGATCCTGGTCCAACTGGTTGGCTGGCTCTGTATATATCAGACGTATATGCCAAACCAATGGAGCTAGTTTGTTAATCTTTTTAATATTCACTCCTTGATTTGTCTACAGAAATGTTTTGTCCTTGTGATATCAATCCTTCCTCTTAAATAGGCTTTCATTTGGATGGTTCGATTGACAATGCAGATTTACCCATAAATATCACCCAGTCTGTGTCCAGCAGAATTCATGCTTGTTTTTTGAAACTACTGACTTTTCACAGATCACTGCCCAACAAATGACGGGACAAGTGACTTATGCATTGATCTGTCCATTTTCGAAGGCTTTCATTGATTCACCCCAACACAACATGCAACAAAAAGACGTTGGTTATGTTACAGTATCTCTTGACTGACTAACCAGCCATTTGTTCTTCATATATAAATTTGATTATATTTAGTTGTTTTCATCACAGTTCAAATCGGGTTATCATTCAATTCCGTTTGCTTGCTGTCGTATAATGAAGGAGAGTTGTGATTGGAAGAGGGAAAAACTTCAAAAATGATATAAAGACAAAAGATAATGGAAGTTAAAACAATCAAAATGCTTTTTTCCAGGATCGGAATTTAAATCATTCGTTGTAAATCGAGAATCATAAAAATACATTTTTTAATGGAATCGGAATGTTTAAAGCATTCAGTTTGCCCAGTAAGATGGTTGGGTATTTATTTAGTAACTTTATCAAGCTCAAATAATAATTAAGATCAAACTAACTATATCCAGCATGCAGAGAATCGTATCAAAATATCTATCGATCAATCAACTTTCGAATACACATACACACACACAGAGACACAGACACAGACACAGACACACACACAAACACACACACACACACACATATATATATATATATACATATATATATATATATATATATATATATATATATATATATATATATATATATATATATATATATATATATATATACTAAAATTACTCTTAGACCCGAATTGATGTTTAACTGTAGGATTATCGATTTTAAATACACTCTAAAGGACATTTACTCTGTTCGAAAATGCCAACTGTTCTACGAAATATTATTTTCTCTCAATTACAATGAGTGCATAATATATCTGATAACATTTCAACATCTTGATCCAGCTTCATTTTCTAAGAATATGCTCCAAAGGTTGAAAAATACAAAATCTTCTGAAAGACAGGTCTGGTTATTCATACCATAGAAATTTTCATATAACCAAAATCTTTTTACGCTATTGCAAGTTGGGGATGATCAATTAAAATAGAAAAAAAGGAGAGATAATTGAATAAGTTACTTCTCTGGTATCTTGCAGAGCAGTGATCCCTTAAAAAAAGTCTGAATTTAGAAACAATAAAAAAAATTATGAATATTGTTAAGCACAAACTAATCGATAAATGTAGCATAAACTTGCATTATAAATTGAACCCTCCACTAAAACCTTATTTAGAAGGGAGATTTTAAGAGAAAAACGAAAAAGCTGCATTTGTAGACAAAAAGGTATAGATAGTTGAATTTTCAGCCCTCAAACTCCATTGGTAAGGCTTGTACGTATGATAAATACATAACAAGCCAACCAGCAAGCTGGACTAGCTAAAAAACTAAAGAACCTTTTTTGATAGTTTTGTTGACAGTTTTGGTTGATGGTTTCTAATGTCGGGACCAGATAGAGCATTGAAAAGTCGTGCACAAAAATCATAAAATCTTTTATCAAAATCCTTTCTATTTTGAATGTGTATATGTATGTTAAAATGAACTTCTTGGAATATCTTGGTAGTTTTTGCATTCACTCTATCTTGTTTATTTCTTGGGAAATTTAATAATATTCCCAGTAACACGACGTGTTTACTGCTAACTCTCTTAAGTTCTCAGAGGCATGGGACACCTAGAAATAAAATTCCATTAATGTGAGTTCCACTAAAAAGAGTAAACAAAAAACAAACTTAGTCACCGACTAAAACTCATCTTGCTGCATAAGCGGGGTGTAGATGCCTTGTTTATTATGCAATGAAGGCCTCAAACTAACGGACGTAAACCAGACGATAATTTTCTTTTTCTCTTTTTCATTCTGGATGCGGGAATTTATTCTTTCGGAATATGAAGACTCATTCTGCCAGAAAAGAAAAACAAGAAAGATTTTTCCACAAAGAAAACATGTATATTTTGATCGAAAGAGATGCATTGTTGCTTAAAAAGGCCACAAATATGTCTAAAGATACGTGACCGTACGAGATATTGCGAGATTGTCGAATAGTCTCTTGCTCATGGAAGCGTTAAGGACTATAAAAATCTAGCAAAACAGAATCTCTGTTTGTCTTTCTCTATATTGAATCGAGATGAAAGGATGTTTAAAACTTGTTTTTGTCGCCTCCCTGCGTCTCTTCGGCTATCTTGACTCGCTTCCTTTTTCCCTGAAAGAAAAATAGACAAAACATCGCTTACAATAAAAAGCGAGATGGCAACGATCGAACATTCGAGATAGGCTTGAGACCGTCCAGACTGCTTCATTTCCCTACACTAATTCACTTGTGTTGTCAAAAAATGACGGCCGTATTCAGATATTGTACTTATTCTCTGTACTTCGAAGATGTCAGGAATATCGTATTGCCCTATATTTTTTCTTCATGTTCGATTAGAATGGACCCAGATTCGTTAAGCTTTTGAAACTTTAATAGTTAGCTCCTTCAACAAATGTTACATACAAAAAATATAAACTGACATCTATAGTATTGTGTACGTATTATTTGGATGTATTAATATGACAAAAAGAATGTGACATTCAGGGTGATTTATTTTACCCGTTATGTCATTACAGCTTTGTCAGAAATTATGTTGAAGAACGAAAACTTAAAATGATAGCGTTCAGCTCACTTTCTGTTTTCAAGTCGTTATTCGATAAACGTGGATTATTTGATATGCAGAAAGTACTAGGGTCCGTGGGGAGAGTGGAAAATGCCCAGGGGTTTGAGGAGATTGGGTAATCCATAATCCCGTCGAGATGAACGTTCAAGGCATGAAACGTACATGTCGAGAGAGTTGTAGACACTCATAAAGCTCATGATTAAAACCAAAAATCATAAATAAATATCATCATTAGGACGACAGCCGTTACAGGCTGTTGTAATAATCATAATATTTCAACAATATCTATGTTAATTATGGAGGTGTGATTGGCGTTAATGGAGCGAAAAATGGAATCGTCGTGGCTGTATATGTTCATTTCGCACTAATGCCCTTTGGATTGACATGAATCTATCTAGTTTACAACTTAAACCCCAGCCATGAGTGAAGAAGCTAAGTAAATTTGACTCTCTCGGGGTGGCAGTCAGTCTGGGAGAAGGACTCACTGATTCCGAACCAGGGTTTGGAGCACGCTCAAAGTGGTTGAGTGCCAACTTTGACTCCTGTAGCCAAACTGATTACACACATATGATGCTCCGTTTCTCTCTGGACTATCACAGCGAATCCAAGAAGGGAATTCTATTGGAACAGCATCTTGGGATCTTCATACACTTCACCTCAGTTTGCATCCTGGGAGAGGTCACTTCATTGTCATTCCATCGTCTATTGAGACAGAAGTAGTGTCTCTTCTATTCCATCGATACCGACAATCAAGTTATGAGTCAAAGGCCAAATATTCTCAATGGAGAAATCATCAAGTGCCTTGTCCATAGATTAAGGAAGAAAAGGTCATTAATCAAGATACAGTATCTAAAACATGTCCATCCAAATTTCATTAAACCGAAAAGGAATTTTCCTATGAGCTTTGGATTCAATCTACTGTTTTTTAAAGAACTTTTTCAGGGAAATGAAAGACAGCCAATATGATTCCCACTAATCTGAATCGCTGACTCAGATTCAGGTTTCTAGAGATTGCTTTATCGATACCAACAGAAACGGGTATTGTCAGAAGCCACGTGTTCTCTATGAGGAAATGATTAAGTGCCAATCCTGTGGTTCTGGCAAAAATATGCCGCTCCTCCAATCATTGTATCCTGAAAGAAACCAGAAAGACTTTAATTCTATAATGGCATCAGTTCAATGACTCATTAATAAGACTGCTTCTCTTCTGTTTCCGCCATAAGGTTTACTCAGTCAATTTCTGAGGAATACTTTGTCAAACTTTCCCTCAAAAGCTTTTGAATTCAAAATTCTCAATTTTGTAGGAAAAGGGTATAGCTCCATACGGCCAATTCGCTGTAATACGATCAATATTTCGGAAAAAAAGTTTCTATACCACTGATTCAAACGGTGCATGTCCCAGATTCGTAATGAACCACCTTTTCTCACCTACTATAGACGAATGATAGTTCTCATAGTATGCATTTTCTGTATACTATTTCAAATAAGCTTTATAAGGTATTGGAATGATACACCACGTTGGCATATCTGCATTTTTTTCTCTCTAACAACCGAACAGAGAGGAAACAATCTTGATGTATACGTAAATCAGTACAAAACAGGTTTTCGTCTATCCTACGAAACTATAGCTTCGGAATATTTCGTTTACTTTTCTCCAGTGTTTCAAATCAGACATTTTATATCAAAACTTAGGTAATTCAAAAGAGCTGACATCAACGTAGGTGAATTTTTGTAACCTGAAAAAGATCTATAATTTTAATTTTTTCTTCATCTATTTTTCTTGGATTTTCTGAAAACTGCTGACCTGAACGACTTCAAACTCAATACTGCACTGCCCCATGTTAAGACAAGTACACCAAGCGAATATAAACTTTGAACAATTGCCAGTTGTCTAATAATAATAGCAGTACATACACACAGATACACAGACAGGAATCTATTTACTTTTAGTTAGATATAAACAATATTTGTTGTGGCAACAGTGAAAATTAATAGTTGTATTCCCGATTGCATTAATGTTTTCCAACAAAGTTAGCTAAGTAAATATTTGGCACGTATACAAATGATATGCAAATCTACATTTGTTTACTGCATTGCGTGGTTCATTTTGGCTCTTTAAGTAGCATTTCCCTGTCATTGCATTTCGTTTTCATGCTGTTGTTAATTTTTACAATAACTAGAAAGCACAAACAAAATTATTTCACTTTGTCTCAGACGCCATTTTAGCTTTATACTAACAACATTCTGCGGTGCCAATATGTCTATCGAAATTCTTTGAGTAAAACAGACGAGAACAATTATCGTCTGTTTTTTCTCTCAATTCATCTATACATCACACTGTGTGATAGAGCAGGTCATCTTTGGAACTATGGTCTTGGACAAGTTTAGATTGTTGAGACTTAATATAATAAAAACTGACACGAAGTACTTTATTCCTAGCTTTTACTGTCATTGGGATAGAATACTTCAAATCGTGAAATATTTGAATGCATTTCCTTAAATGATGGTAACAGTTGAGAATTTAAGTTCTTGTGTTTGAACTTATTATATTGAAACCTTACCATTTAGACTTGTCCAATTAATTGATCGTTGCTTTTTCCAAAGTGAACAATCAACTTACCCTACAGTAGAATTGTCCCCTTAAAGGCATAACAATATGAAGACGTTTGTAAATTCTCCATGGGGAAAAAACGTCATTCATCAACTGCAGTAAGTCGCAAAAAATAATGGTTCTTACCGTCATTGCAATGGATTAAATGCGCATGCACGTGTGTGTGTCTGTTTGTAAGTAAGGGGGTCAATAAGTCCATAGCTCGAAAGTTAGTTATTTACTGGATTTTGATCTGAAATTTTCACTGTAAAATGTTTTTAACAATGTGATTAATATCCATCACGAAATTAAGTGAAGTGATACAAAATAATTATATCTAAAAATTAGTTGTGTGACTATGTTTCGTTATTTATGTACGTACGCTCATACAAGTTCATATATATGCTTGTTTTAGAAAGGTATTTTTTCGTATAATACAAATTATATCTTTGTAAACAATCAATTGTAGTAATACTTCCTGAAGCATGAAGTGCTGAAGGTTTGCACTATCACCCCCATCGTACAAAATTTGTGCTTTTGGGCACGTCTACCAATTTATAAAAATATATCATTTCCCAATAAAAATTAGTAATATTGTCGGTCAATTTATAATATAAAAAAGATGATAGTTTTTTATAAAGATCTTACTCCGGTTTTCTTTACCAAATCGTTACCCTAGTTTTTTACGAACTTGTAATTCCTTAACGTAACAGAAGCGACATAAGATAACCCATTTCTGTCGTCTGCTTTACTTGTTACAAAATTCGACAATTTTACGTGCTTTATATCAATGAGAACAATATAATGCAGTGGAGGATTTTTTAGAAAATTCCATGGTATTTTACTGCAATAGAGTAAAAATATTTATCCTTGTTCTAAGAGAACTTTGTGATACTTGGAGGGCCTACTGCCTTGTTGTAGTATGGAGCTTCATACCCCGTCCCGATGATGTTGCTAAACTTTCAGATGGAGCTGATTCATTTGACCCCCAATGAGATGTAAATATAAACATATATATATATATATATATATATATATATATATATATATATATATATATATATATATATATATATATATATATATATATCAAGTACCATGTATGCTAATGTGTTTATTCTGGTACACCCAGCTCATGAATTAAAGTATAGAGTATACAGCTATTTCAAACTTTCGCTGTCTTTCATCATTCAAAATTGATTTTGGAAATTTAACCTTCGTGTATCTGCCAGACAATTGAAAAATTTCTTTTCATCTTCGACAAAGCCACGACGTTTCTGCCAATTCAATTTTATGACCCTTTTCAGGTGTAAAATGTGATATCCACAAGGATAAACGGTCTCTCCAATCGGTCTACATTACACCTGAAGAAGGTCGTAAAGAATGAATCGGCCAAAACGTTGTAACTACATCGAAGATGAGAAGAAGAGTTTGAATCGTCAAAAAAAAATAGCATGTGAATAATTCTCCACAAAGATATGGAAAATACTTACTAAATTTAGAAGGAAATATATCTGTAAAAGATTGTGGTATGGAATCAAAGCTAAACGAGATAGCGCTAAGCGGGGTATTCAGATATTTGATAATTCCAGACTTTACAGAGAAGATTTATTCACTTAAACATTCCAACCCGAACTCCAAGTTAATTTCTACTCGAAACGTCTGTCTGATCGTAGAGAGGAAATAATTAAATTTGACATATAGCGAGTAAAAACTGGAAGCAAAACAATTTGCAAAGAACGTTGCTCAAAACCTGACAAGAGAAACTGTCGACATGTTCTCTGACTCTTCACTGCCAAGAGCTGTTTTTCAGGTCGGTCGGTCAACGCAATTTATGTCGAAATCAGAGTCTTCATTACCGGCCAATTCGATGTAATTGGATTTTCGATCTATCGATTACAGATCAAAATGTCAATATTTTCTCAAATTATAAGTGCTGCAATTTGTTTTAACCTCTCATGAAAACTTCATCTTTTATTATTGTAAAAAAAAAATACATACTTTCTGTGCGACGTGCATAATTGAAATGGTTGAACAAACTGATGCCAGGCTGCAAATCTTGGTGGATTGGTACCGAATTTGCAATTTTTGGTACGTGTTGTACAAGTTTTGGAAGATTTGATACGTTTCTGCAGCTTCCTTCCTAATGTATATATGTATATTCCATTTGAATAGCCATGCATTATATCAAAACACAATTTGTTTCACCTTCTGTAAGGGAACATATATATATATATATATATATATATATATATATATATATATAAATAATTTGCAAGAGCTGCGATTTCTTTTACGAAAAAATTCATCTTCAATCAAAAATTTCTATAAAGCTTTGTGCATTAAATCAGTGTCGCCAATATTTTTTTCGATTTATTTCTGAAATCGAGTAAAAAAAAACATTCAGAAACTTTCATAATTTTCCAGATATACTTGTTTATCTAAAAATTGGTAATTGAAAACATCTCATATCTTCCATGAAATTGACTTAATTTGACAATATTTACTTCAATAAAGTATAACCTAATTTCTTCATTTCATTATTATTAGTTGTATACTGATATTATTTCTTTCATTAAAATTCATGTAAATAGCCATTTCTGACCTCTAGATGCAATGAAGGACAGCTAAACCAGGACTGACAAAATACGAAATAAATTCCAAAAGTTATTACTCCGTGGTACCCATGATAAAGAGGTCTGGCATATCTTGCGGAAAGTGTATGTCCAACGACAGACGTTAAATGACAACGATGGTAAACGTAATTGAGTGCCTAAACGTTGTCCCTGTTGGAGCTAAACAAACTACATTACTTGGTCAGTTTGCGATATATGAAATAGACTTGAAGGTGAGTAGCACCCGAACCTGCGTCACTCATTTTACCCTTCATTGTTTCACCCATAGCTCTTCAAAGTGCATTACTGTGAAGTGTACAGAAAATGCCTCAGGAGAGCTTGAACTCGTCTCGTCGATTCCATTCGCTGAGTTATGACCAGCTCGGCTAAAAAGCACTTTTTCAATATTTATAAAGCATTTCCTTTATTATCGAGGTTATCGAATTCAAACGAAAAATGAATAAACTACCAATTTCTAGGACGTGATAAACAGGAAATAAGTCAACAATAATATATTCAGCAGAAATAACGTATTTCCAAAACAGTAAAAATAGCTCTAGAACGAAATTTCAACCATTGTAAGATCAACTGCTATTGTATGATAATTCTTTATTATATACAGTTTCAGATATACCTGTTAAATGGCGGGGTTATTCATGTATTGATCGGCATTCAAGAGCTACAGCTGTTTTATTAAGTAATGTATTTTTCATATTTTAAGTATCTTAACTTAAATACTAATTATTTATTTATTGGGAAAAGGGGATTGAATCTAACTTTCTCTTGGTACATAAAGTTATCAGATATATTCAGAGAAATGTCTCGTAACTAACAGGCAAAGATGGTCGATGGTTTCCCTATAACTCTAATTTTTTTTAACTAGGCAGTAGATACAAAAGCTGTTGCACCCATCGTCAACCTTGATGAGAACCAGTTTACCCTGGTTTTACAAAATATACGATTGTTAATTAACCAATTACCTGCAGCTGATTGAAATCTTTGTCATTGCACTTCTATGGTTGACTCAATCGAGATTCTGTTTTATTGTGATTGATTGCAACACAATTCTATATGAGTCATGTCATCCATCTTGAAATTTATAACTTTTATCTTGCAATTTATCATTTTGTAATGGACAAAGGTTTTCATCTCGGTTAACTATTTCTCATCGCAACCTGTGCAGTTAATGGGTTAAAAATAAATAATCTTTCAGGAAATCTGTGATGGAATCTGACTGAATTAACACGTCCTCTTGATAAAAACAAATTTGATTGCACAATGTGGGTGCGCCTTATCAGTCGGCAAGTGCTGCATCTACTGAAAAATGTCCAGGGACAATGGTAATATTTTCTATTATGAGCCTTTTATTATATTCAGCTAAATAAGGTGGCCTCGGGGTAGCCGAAAAGGTTTCGATTGAAACTAACCGACAACGGAAACCAATGCGATATTATCGCCGAAAAAAGAAATCCTATCCCGAATATATCGTCGAAGTATCTTTGTGTAGGTTTACAAAACATTTCTGCTCGAGACTATATTATAAGAATAGAACAACCTTCCCTCTCATGCTCTCTTTCTCTTCTTCTCTCTTGCACTTTCGGTCTATCTATCTATATTTCCCTCTTTATCAATCTATCCTTCTCTCTTACACGCACATCTCTCTCACATTCTCTCACACAAATTGACACTCTCTCGCCCTCCAACACTTTCTTACAAACCCTCTTTGACCGTCTCTTGCACTCTCTCACAGTCTCTCTCGAACCCTTCATAGCACTTTTTCGCACTCTCTCACCTTCTTGCACTTTCTCTCCCACACGCAAGCTCTCTATCTCTCTCTCATACATTCTCTCAAGAGCACCCTCTCTTACACATAATATTTCCCCCTTCTGTCTCTAAAACACACACATGTTCTCACCTACGCAGACACACGCTTACAAACGCATGCACATACACATACACACATATGCTTACAAACGCACACACCCACGCGCGGGCACGCACAGACCTTTTTCCGTGCGTTTCCCATCAGACAAGATTAGGATACAATTTTAAAGAAATTCCGTCATCGACTTAGTGATAGATTATAAATGAAAGCATTTTCAACGAAGCCAATAAAAGATACGACCGAAATACATAGAACGGAACTGAATACACACGGCACATAAAGAAGACTAAAGAAATAAACGGAATAACCTATGTTATCAATAGTTTAGCGAATGTATATTTCGAGCGAAACGAATAACTCTGATTTGTGTGGGTATTGTTAAAATATAAGATATATTTAAACTATGAAACCAGACATCGAAAAATCAATACCGGTTGGTGCTCCATCAAAAGCTTCATTGTATCGCCCTCTTGAAAAGAAAGTGTCTACAATTGATGTCATTAAGAGAACGTTAAGATACATGGCAAAAATAGCCTTTGAAAAACGAAAGGATCTGTTGAATTTTAAAGAAAACGGAAAGTAACTCTAGTGCCGTTTACAAGCCTGTTGCAACGAGAAAAGGAAATTCAATCCTTTTCATCACCTCACATATAAAAACACACCTTGATATGAACTCAAACTTAACCATAAAATAGGGTATATATATATATATATATATATATATATATATATATATATATATATATATATGTGTGTGTGTGTGTGTGTGTGTGTGTGGAATAAACAATATATACATAGTCAATCGACTATATATCTTTTCGTAATTTCTTATTTCAAGAAGTGCCCAATACCTCATAAATCAATACAACATTTTTCAGGAAATTTTGTCTATTACACTGGATAACTGTTAATTCACTATTTTGCTCTAATCCCCTCAAGAACAGATAAGGCATGTCAATATCAGATGTTTCATTCAATCAGTATTTCTTATTGCATCTTGCATTTATATATCATGTTCATCCTCTGCAATTTTGAGCCCAATGTTGGACAAACGTTTTGGCCGCCCGCCCACCATGTGGACTTGATTGCACTATTTTCCTCCTTTTTGTGCCCGTAGACTTTTCTACCCCATTCCTCCTTCTCATGTCTAGCCTTTCCCTACTGCGTTTACTGTCCCACGGGCACCAATCAGTTAACCCTTTGATCCATCCATTGTCATCCTATTTTTGCCAAGTTGTGTCAGTTCCCATGTTATGCTTCATCGTGTGCAATTGTAAGGTCAGCTCTGGACCAAAGGCCTTTCCAAACAACTCCAGTGATCGCAGCACTTTTAACTAGTTTACAATAGCAGACAACCGCAGGGAATTAGGACTAACAACGTGATGGATCCCCGGAGATCACATGCGAAAAATGGCATTACCAACAAGATAAGTTCAGAAAATACTGGCTCTACGACGCCCACGATAGAGAGGACAAATCTTGGGGAAGGTCTATGGCCAAAAGACGGATGCTAAAAGGCTGATGATGATAAAGTTTCTTCTTTCTGTGTCCGGTATCTTCTTGGAAACGGTCATTTACTTTTTGAACCATTTGTTATTATCTTTTTTTCTTTTGCTCAATCTACAGCCCATTCCGGTTTCTATCGATTAACTACTCGTATTAAATCTTTTGTTTTGGTCTTCTCTCGGGTCAATGTTGATCTTTTTAATCTTCAAAAGTTATTCCTGGCATTGTTCTTTCCATTACTCTGTTTGATTCTTTGTTTATTT
Source organism: Thysanoteuthis rhombus (assembly GCA_963457665.1). Lineage (NCBI taxonomy): Eukaryota > Metazoa > Mollusca > Cephalopoda > Oegopsida > Thysanoteuthidae > Thysanoteuthis > Thysanoteuthis major. The sequence goes on from OY735221.1 coordinate 9,435,675, forward strand.
CAAGTGATTTTTTTAGTACTCAAGTTTCACATTTGTCAGTTATTGCTATTATATACTGATCGTTGCAAGAAAAACACCCTTGTCCATTGCAAGATAATTCATTGCAATTTACCCCCAAAGTCTGGTTTATTTGAACAGAGCATGTGGACGGAATATATTTTTTATGGGATTTGGCTACGTGAGTCTGCACGTGCGTGGTTATCCACGAAACCTTTAATGCAATTTATCGCTTTTAAATCACAAATCGACATGGATTATGATATTACGTTTTATCCGAGAATATCAGCGTTAAAGGACAATTCAAAAAGGCCACGTTTTGTATACATTGAATTCCTTTCGTTCATTTCGACGTTTCATGAGTTGATTCGGGCTTCTTCAAGAAATTGGCTCTATGAAACAATACTAGTCTTATCCATCACGAATTCTCGTTTTTTGCTGAAAAGATGCATACAGAAATGGTAATACATCCCGAAAAAAATTTGACGCCTCTAAGTGTCTAATTAGTTTGATTTTTAATCAACTGAGACAAAAATCTCAAACGAGTCTCATTTGATTTCATTATCAGCGTCGTACTTCTTCGTGAGAAAAGGTGAAAAAAAGTTGAGAGCTAATTGATGCAAATTCTAAACGTATTTTTGGCAGAAATCGAAATCAAACCCTATTTCACCGCAATTGAAATCAATTTATAAATAGGAATGTTTAAATTCGAAAAAAAATCTCTCTAGATTTGTAGACTCACTTTTACAATTTCCAGACAATGCAAAATGACAGAGGGAATGAAATATCATCAGAGGGTTGAGAAAATATCTTTATATAACTGTGCAATCTGTTAGACGGGAATTTACATTGAATTCATTAATCGACACTCTCCCGTTGAATAACTCAGTCGACTGTGACCGTTCCATTCACAGTAACAACTCACCCGTCCGATCAATACGTCTCAACCGGTGGGGGAGCTGAATTTTGTATCATTCAAGTCCAAACCACCTACCCCCATCCATCCTGAGTACAGTGTAGATTTGGTTATTTGCAACTTCTATCATTTCCCAAATCTAGAATTGACGTTGAAAGGTTAGAGTTTTTGTCAACGAGAACAAGATTAAGGAGAACGCAAAAAAAAATCTGATGGCAAATCTGCAAAAAAGACTCGTAAATCGTTTTAAATGAGGAAGGGTCATAAGGGCTGGTGTTTGAAAGGTCAAGATGATTACTTTGGAAGGGAGGTGCCATTGTACTAGGTAAGCTACACCTTGTATTTATATATATATATATATATATATATATATATATATATATATATATATATATATATATAGTCAAGAAAGCTTTACAGCTTAAAAAACTAAACATTAAAAATCTTTTTCAATAGGTTTTTTCTGTCACTTCAGTCACCCACTTTTCAATATCTGTCAATACAATTTATGTAATCTTAAAAATTGCTTTTCTCATTCTCTTGTTGGGATCATCAGTTATTTACCACTTATCTGTTTTGGGATTTAAAAAACAGAACAGTTATATTAGTATGGTAACTAAGCCTCAAATAGTTTTTGTGACAAATATAGTTTGTTATTTCACATAAGCTTTTTTGTGTATTTTATATTGATATTATTTCATACTACATATTCAGTTTTTGAAACAAGGCTTACTAACGTAAAATACCTTAAAACGATGAGGGATCAGTGAGTATAACAACTGACAAGACTCACTTTTCGTGTCGTTTCTGTTGAATGTCCACCAATGTGAATATTAAATTCGTTGTCATGGTTTTATTTTTAGACAGCATGAAAACCTGCTTATGATATCATCTTTAACAATACTCATTACGCAGAAAAAAAACAACTTTGAGTCGATTCCCTACCAACATATTCAACCAAAGAATTCAATAATCATTTTCACTAACCTCATACATATATATGTCAGTGGTTGCGTATGATAAATACCCGACAGATCATTTATAAAAATTTGACATTTTGGGTGGGGTGGGGATTAAAGCTTGAACACCCTATGAATCATAAGGCAGTATTCCAACTTTAAAAAAAAACTCGAGCTACGTAGCTTAGAAGATAATGAAAAAAAATCAACTTTCTAAAAAAAAGGCTTGTTGGGAACTTATCATATGTGATCACTCGTGTGAATTAAATATACATATATATATATATATATATATATATATATATATATATATATATATATATATATATATATATATATATATATATATATATATATATAAATTTAATCACTTGTAGTTGTGTATGTTTTATCTTTGTACTTGTTTTAAATGCCTAAAGAATTGAAGTATGAACGTTTGTATACTTTTTCCGGCCTAAGCAATCGTATTTTAGCGCAAGTCTATATGAATTATGAATTATATACTCAACTGCACCTGTTCACTTCAATACGTACATACATATGCGTGTGTGTATGTTTGTATGAGTGTATTGCATGGTGTATTGTGTGTGGATGTTCCTGTGTGGGTGGGTGTTTCAGGCTGTGTGTGTTTCAAGGTGTGTGCATGTGTGTGCGTGTGTGTGCGTGTGTGTTTTGGGGGCAAAATACAATAAAGAATGTCTCAGTGTAGATCTTTTTCTGTTGAAATTAGGATATTGTTGTGATGATTATATTTTGAATAAGAACTGAAGGGCTTTGAAAACTGATTAAAAAATAAAATGAGAAAATTGTTTCTTTTGTGGGGGACGCGGGGTATTTCTGTTTGTTTTTTGTTTTTTTGTCGAATTATAATAGTTTTTTTCTTTCCCGTTGGGTATTATTAAATCAGCAGAATAGAATATGAAATGCTGAATTGTTTTTTGTTATTTTTTTGCTTTTTTTGCTTTTTCTCCTTTTCAATTCGTAATTTTTCTCCTCCGATTTTTACTACGCAGTTTGATATTTTTTTTTCTTTTTCTCTTTTTCCCAGGTAAGTGTACACAACATCTGAATTCTTTTCGCCGTGAAAAAAAAACGGTAAGATTTTTTATGTGAATTTCAATGTTGATTAGATTCTTTCTGTTCGGGCACAAATTTTTTGCCATCTTCAATATTTTTTCCCCCCATTTAAGGATTTATCTCCACGCATCGAACGATCTTTTTCCCATCGTATATGTTTGAAAATGGGAGATAATTCACGTTCAAATCTTTGCTTAAACATCTTGAACATCTCGAATTCGATGTGTTATTTTACGCTTTGTTTTCAATATCGTATAGCGTAATGGTTTGTGCATCGGTTCAACATACAGAAAGACTTGTGTACGATTCAATTTCGAACTAGCAGTGAGGAAAAAAAACATTAATTTGTACGCACTCGGCAGCTAATTGAGTACAGTTTAAGCTCTGTAATGAGGTTGAGATATCCATTCTACTTTTATCCTGCAAAAGTGGCCATAAAGATAATGTCCTGGTCTCAACTGGATTTGAAAGGATCACTAAACTAACACAGGAGTGAAAAACTGTAACATCAGTTGTCCTCACTCCGTTGGAAGTGTCTCTCAAAAGATGGACAGTTCACTCTTATTTTACCCGTAAAAATGACAGGGTTACTTACGTATAGATTGGCACCTCTACCTAGGTTCGTGGAATCTGTCTGTTCCGCCTAGGCTCAAAGTACCGCTTCTTGGCACTTCTGCTTAGGATAGGAGTACCACCTCAAGGTATTTCTGCATTGGATCGAAGTACTGCTTCTTGGCACGTCTGCCCAGGATCAAAGTACTAGGTTTTCAAAGGTTTTGGACGATTAGAATATAGAACGTACCATTTCGTGTCGATAACTGGCACCTATACTAGCATGTGTTCTCTCGATAGCCATACATGTACTAAAATCATTTAGGGAATAAATTCGAAAATATCTTCCACAACTCCAACCTACCAACTTTCAGCTTCAAGTTCAAATGCCTCAGGGTAGACCAAAATAGTTTTATTTTTCTCGCTAATTTCCGACGTAAGGCCAACAGCACATCACATGGGCTGGCGCCAAATGAATAGGGTAAACAGTCGTGATTAATCACTCAATAGAAACTGTCACATGACAAACATCTTTTGGCAGCAGGCCAAGTTGGAGTGATCAATCACAAAAGTAGAAAAATTGGTTGATCATTGAATGAATTCTTCTGCTTGCCATTTGTTCGGCTGTGACTATTAGAAAAAGTCCTGGTTTTTAAATAGGAAAAGGCTTGAAAATTACTTGACATTAACTAACCGACAAATTCATGGTAAACGTACACTATAATCCCCTACCAGCGTTGGGCACCTATTTTGAGGGAGAAAGGTCTGATAGAAACAGACAAAAAAGGGTTTCCTAAATATAAAAAGGGGTGAATTTTGATTTTCAACACTTTAGTAATAGGTGCAGCTTCTACGCATTACAATTAGTTTTAAAGAAATCGCAACATAATCATTCATTCGATCTTTAATCCAAACATCCCAGGTTATACATCCTCATCATCATGAGTCTATTAACACCCGTCGTTGGACATCCACCTTCCCCAAAACTAGTCACACGTCTCTATTGTGGGCGTCACAGAGCCAGTATTTCCAAAATTTGTCCAGTTCATCCCTCCATCTTGTATTTTTTCGGCCTCAGCTTCGCGAGTGATATCTGCGGACCCATAATGTGAGTCGTGATATCCATCGGTTGTGTTTCATTCTTGCAACATGGCCTGCCCATTGCCACACATCTCTCTGGATCTGTTGTTTTCTGGGATGTTCTGAACAGTCAAACCGCCATTTGAGATTTTTAAAGGATTCTAAGGTGTCCCTAACTTTTGTCTTTTGTCGGATGCGGTCTCTCCATGTGAGCCCCAGCATAATTCTTTCATGTCAATTTGCGGATATGTCTCTTGATTATATATATGTATATATATATATATATATATATATATATATATATATATATATATATATATAATATATATATATATATATATACACACACACACATTTATATATATATATATGTGAGTGTGTGTGGGTGTGTGTGTGTGTGTGTGTGTGTGTGTGTGTGTGTGTGTGTGTGAGTGTGTATATGGAACGATTTTTCTCAACATCATACCTCGATATATATATTAATGAGAAAATTATATATAATATAAGATTCGAGAGAGAAGATATCCAGTGCGTGGTTCATGGTAGATCCGTTCTTAAGGGTGGTGAATGATATTTATCTAATTACGTTGGAATCTCCGTAAGGATGCAGTTTTTGAAATTAAGCTAAATAGATTGTATTCTCATTTCCAATTCTACCCATGAGAAGAAACCATTGAGCACTTCTACTCCAATGAAAATATACGATTTTAAAAATCCAACTACACGTTTTCATTTCAATGATTTTTAAATAAAGTAGCAATAATATTATCATCAATATAATTACATATTGAACAAATTTATCCGTAATATAAGTTAAGGTATAAAACTTCTCCCTGTCGGTTATCCACACACACACACACACACACACACACACACGCACACACACTCTCCCTGTCTCACACACACACACACACACACACATATACACACACACACACACACACACATATATATATATATATATATATATATATGTATATGTGTGTGTGTGTGTGTGTGTGTGTATGTATATGTATATGACTGATGAGACAATTTTGCTCAACATCATACCTCAACATATATACTATGGATAAATTTATTTCATGTGTACTTATATTGATGAAAAACTTGGACTCTTAGAATCTTTATAAGCCGATATTTATCAATGATTAATACCGTGGCTGGAACTTCGACAATGTTTAAAAGAGCTCCGATGAGGAACACTAACTAAACCAAAGGATTATTCTTCTTATAAATAAAACATAAGCAATAATAAATTCATTGAAGATTAGGATTATGGCATCAAGATGAGAAACAATAAGAATTAATCTCCTAGTGTTTAGTATTTTGAGTGCAAAGAGATTTGCCATGAGATATTTCCGAGGGGGAAATCGTCCAAAACCGTTCATTAGATTGTAACAGTATTTGTGATTTTATCATACCAGGACAGTACCCTTCTAAAGGTGCATGTTTGGAAAGAGATGAATTTTATGGTGAGAGGAGCAGTCATCCATAATTATCAAGTATGATATTATGTTCGGCTCACGGAACTATGCCTTCGAAGTATTTCGGTTATTTCTTGTAAGTGTTGCCAATGCAGATATCTAAGTTTAGATAATTCTAAAGACTTAAATTCAAAATAAATGATTTATAAACTTTGAAAAAACATATACAATCTGTATTTTCTATTTATTTTTATTAGATCTCTCAAGAACTGCAGCTCCAAAAAAACTACAGATTTATTCTGCATTGCCTACACAAACATGAAGACTTCTTTAGTTGCAGATCGACCTGTTTCTGTTTTTATGAATTAGCGCAAACTAATGTGACAGGATGAACCAATATTTGTTAGAGAGAGAATGAATGAAGGGATACCACATCAATTAGCACAGTATTGGGACACTTTAATGTGGTTTCTCTGGATACGATACACCGGTAATTTAGAACATAGAAGTGTCAGACAGATAAACAGAATCATACTTTTTATATAATTTGGATAGATGAATAAGGCTGTTAACGCTTACTTTACACTAATTCCCTTGGTGACAGGTATGAATCCATCTCTTCCTTTTCCAACAATTGATGATAGATCATTTGGAGACTAGTCTGAAGATTACCGAATTCCGTACATAAAAAATAGATTAATAATTTTAGGACTAGTCTGCTCTTTCGTTATATGATAGCAAGTTCAAACACTGTACATCCGGTTAAGCCCCTTCTTGACGTTATGGTGAGGATATTTCTGATCTCGTGTCATAATTTGTACGTCTTTCTACTTGTACCAGCTATCAAAATGTTGCTTGACACCCACAGTTTTTTTCCACAGAGTAGTTCCCTTATGTTGGCTATGGCTTCGGTTCTGCTTGGAATCAATATATCACATTACTACGTACTACTAAGACCCATTCGCGATGCCTCAAAGGGACTTACTTGCAGCAAGCCGTGGAATGGCGTCAGAAACTTTACCATTCGCTATTCTACCCATAGCTTATTGGTCGAGAAAGAAATTAGTTCGAATTGAACGTAAACTGTCTCAGCCGGAGTTTGAGCTCAGTTTGCCAGGTCCATTCTCCTGCTGATAACCTTTAGGCCACCCATTACCCCCCTCGACCTTTTGCTTTGGATTCATCCGACCAGCTGTCATGGTGTCCGTTCAATGCAGACTGGATTACAAAAGAGGAAGTCTCTTTTGAGAATAGCTATGATAACAAGTTTAAATTCCGTAGATCCGGTCCAGCCTCGTCTTGACGCTAGGATAAAGAAAAAGTGTCATGATTGTCTCCCTTGAGACTTTGAGATGTGACAGTCTTGGTAACAGGTTGGCATATGACTCTGAGTTGTTTTGAACAGTATTGATAGGGGAGAATGCAGGTGCTTGTATTAACAGTCAAAGACAAAATGTGCAATATTTAATCTCTGATGGTTCAAATTGCTACTGCCGAAAGATGGTTTCTGAAAACGCCGATGTTGACGGGTTAATCGATAGACAAAGCAATAACAGAGGAACAATAGCAAGAGTTGGAGTACTGCAGTTAGATCGAAGATAGAATATCCACACGCCCTTCACTTGCTATGATCACACCCGTCAAAAGTATCAAAAGCAAGAGCAAGTCTTTCAGGAAGACGGGAAAAAAAAGAACTGTCCAAGAATTGAAGGTTACGTTTCTGTCAAGACTGTATTACTTTCTTTGAGGAAACTGAGAACGAAGATGATATCAGTACATTGCCAAAATGAATCACGGTAATCAGAACAAATCCTGTAGAAAAATTATCCAAAGAAAATAGATCTCTAACTGGAATGATATTTTGAAAAAAATAATCTAAAATTATCTATAAGAAGCTGATCTTTTATCTAAAATTATCCTAAAGAAAAAAAAGATCTTTCACCAAAAAGTATCTTATAAAAGGTTTAAAATAACCAAAGAGATCCCTTGACACACTTTTCGCCCCTTCCCCCATGTGTGGTGACTCATAAAAATTTTTGAGGTTGTGACCCCCAAAATGTTATCAGGTACGCCTAGAAAAACAGACAGACTCACACACACTAAAAAGTAACCCACTTACCCGGTTGATCGGCCATTTGTGGAACTACAGTGATTGTCCTAGAATTGAAGGTTACGTTTCCGTCTGGATTGTATCAATTCCTCCGGAGAGACCAATAGTGAAAGAGATAGCGCTGATAGTATATATTTATGAAGCTTGTCGTATTATGGGCGGGGAGCACCATCGTAGAAGCATTCTGTACCAATTGATCTCGGTAAACTTAGAATGGTCAGTAAAACTAGCTTGTTAACCAGTTTTGCACTCTTATTGTACGAGGCGAAATATCATGAATATCGAGAAAAAAGATGTTGAATTTACAATTACAATTTTGAAAGTACAATGTCACTTGATAGAACAAATATGATCTTCAGGCAGAGTGAAAGAATCTCAGAAAAGAAGGAATGTCAACCCACCACTGCTGCGCAAGTTTTAATCAGAGATTCAGCCGTATTTACCGTATTTTTTGGTATATTAGATGCACCAAAACAAAAGATGCACCTCAGTTTTGACAAGCATATCCTCGATGAGATGAAACATATACTTCTCTTTTCCCACTGAAATTCATAGTCCTCTACACTTTTGCGTTGTTTTACCTTGCTCTCATCTTTTCAGATCCAAATCACTTCCCCATCATGACTGACTTTTATTATTTTGTAGTAACGTTAATAAATAACAGATGAATGGTCCATCTCCCTAGAGAGAACTTGGAGAGAAAACCGTATTTTATATGCTGTGAAATACGATAAATCTCGCTTCATCAAAGGAAATGGAAAGAAATGGTTAACTTTTAACTACATCGTGATACGCCAATCTTCCAAGAGGGAGAACAATCCAGGAGATCAGCTTTCGAAATCCTGGATATCACCTAGGTTCAAAAAACCGGACTCTGACCACAGTGGGAAACACCTAATTAGTCCTGCCGTGGAGCAAACCATAACACATGAAATTACCCGGCTGGTGACAATATCAATTATTATACTTTGATATATTCTTAGATATCAGATGCCAACAGTTGAAACCAGTTCAGAGAGCCTGATGATTAATAGATAGCGATCGAAAACGCTAAGAATTTAGCGGAGGCTGTATTCTAAGAATTAAGCTCCGGTTTGTGTTATGGCTTGGTCAATATCTGCCCATACCAAAGGATGATTAAGATGAACGTAATTAATTAAATGAACAAATAACATGAAACATTGATTCATATTCAACACAGTTTATTCAAAGCTTTATGTCTAAGATACAACATCTCCGATCGGTAGGTATGTTTTAAGGGGTTTTAGAACAAAAGAATATGGTAATAAGTTACTGGTAAGTGATTATTCTTGCTCCTGCAAAATTTTTATCAGTTCATCAGCTCCATGATTTCGTTTTCTGTGCCCACCGCTGGAAATTGGGGAATTCTCATCTTGTGATACAATCAATATCGATTCTTCCTTTCCCCTAAGGAACTACATCAAAAATGCTCAAGACATAACTATTCCAACGGAAAGGCAGGTCACTACATGCAGGCTATCTCGCTGAGGTGATATCAATTATGATAACTTGTGAAATACCCGCTACTACCATCCCTCTCTCTCTCTCTCTCTCTCTCTCTCTCTCTCTCTATATATATATATATATATATATATATATATGGGTGGAAATCTGAAGCACTTTAGTGCCTAATAAATTATTTTGGTTGCCTGAAGTGACCATCGCAGTCACTCAACCAAATCTTCCGCTCACAGACACTCGAAGATGAGTTCAATTCCCCCCCGTTTTAATTTCTTACATTCTTTTCTCAATGGCTGATCTCAGTTGTTATCCGTAAGCAAAATATTTATATTTCATCAGCCCCCCTTTCTCGTGACCCTATCTCGTTTAATACTCTCTCTCTCTCTCTCTCTCTCTCTCTCTCTCTCTCTCTCTCTCTCTCTCTCTCTCTCTCTCTCTCTCTCTCTTCTGAGGTCTTTGTGTTGCGATTTAGTCATTCTTCTCCCTACTCTGCATCCTTTCTAATATGGAAATGACTCGATGTGTTGCTAATTATAATATACAGTACGCTCTAAGAAAAAAACGTATAACGAAAATTTATAATAACTTTTATTGCATTGGGATTTCGAACGTTTTTGACACTTAGACTCTACGAACAAAAGATCCACTAAAACTTTCCCACAGATGTTGAGTTCTTACGCTCCAGTTTTTCTAACCAAACGAACGATTCGGAACAGCATGCTTCCTGCAGGGAAAACCAGAGCAGGCACCGACCCGTGCAAGCTGTTTCGACTCACGTACATCACATCGAATCACCAGAAGCACATTCTCTGGCAATTTGCAATGTTGGGTCCAAAGGCTTAATGGTTACTCTTTCCCAACCAAGTGTCGACAAGCAGGGAAAAAGAACCGCTCGAATTTGGGTTTCAAACCAAGATCTTTCAAATCTTACGTGTAGTCACATAACTGAAGTATAAGAACTTAAATTGTGTTGAAAAATTGAAGTGCCTGGAAGGTTCAACAGTAAAAACTTCAGTTTTAAAGTCTCAATGGATAGAAAAAAAACCTATTTAGAATTTTCATTGTTGGTATTATTTCGTAACACTATGTTTTTTATGCTCATAGCGATTAGAGGCTGGCAGGTCGAGATAAAAAAAATTATTTTGGAAAATTTCAACTCGTGATCGGAGAACTTTTCTTGAGTTGGATTAAGTTAATTTGAAAAGAAAAAGGTGTCTGAGATTTTAACATCGATCGATAATCATTGAAAGTTTGAACTTCTTAGCTATTTCTTACTCAAATATCCTACATATAGTTGAGCAACAACAGCTTTTGCCTCAAAACATTCCATATCGATAGACACGATACCTCAGAACAGAAGAATCTATTTACATTAAACGTTTCACAGTGGTGCATATTTGATCCGAGCCCCTCACGATCGATCAAATCAATAGTATCAGAGGCTTTGATCCCCCAATTCAATTTGTTTGAAGTACGAAAAAAGAAGCGGCTTTTTTCTATTGTAATTTAAACTACTTAATTTTCTTTCTAATTAATCTTCTCTTTTCCCGTTCAAGTAAATATTGATCTGCACGATAAAAGTTTCTTGTGTTTATTGGCTTTGCTCTTGGTGATTCCAATTTATTTCCCACTTGCTTTTATGTTATCGAGAGGATTTTTTTCTAGTTAGATTTGTTTTCCAATGTCTTTAATCAATGGAAATTTAACATTTTTTCATGAATGGGTTCATAACGAAGAGACGTTGTCTACGCATGCGCCAGACACTTCATTTATTAATTGAGACTTTTCTTTGGGTTTCAATTAGTTTTGTTAATATAAGTTGAACTCTTTTCTTGAGTTTTCGAGATTTTTCTTTATTTGTTCAATTATTCTGCCCTATCTTCTACGACCTTTCCTTAGCTACTTTACTACTTTGAATGTACCGTGGAATACTGATAATAACTTTTAAATGATTATACACAATGATCTTTGAACAGAGTGATGTGTCATAAGTCGCACATATAATATTTCTATGCAAGGGGTTCTTTGAGACTCGGCAGTTAAAATTATCCATCGATACGTAGAAAAATATCCTCCTGCATATTGTGAAATACTGATAACTACTTTCAGGTGATCATAGGTATTAATTTTTTAACACTCTGATGTGTTATACGCTGTACATATAATATTTATTATACAGGGACTCGCTTAAGATGTGGGAGCTATTTTGAGTGTTCCTCCAGTTTTAAAAGGTTGAGAAAGGCTGTCTAGATAATCATTAGATTCAGAAAATGGAAGATTTGACAAAAAATGTACCTAGAGTTTTGGGGCCTGGGGATTGCTTCCAAGAAGGCCTTCCTCCAACATTTGGATATATTTTAGTCATGGGTGAATTTCTAAATATATAAAGCTGTTAGGAGCCATTTCCATTGAGGGTCAAGGAACATCTTCAAATTACATCATCGCCCTATATGGATTGAATTACATCCCATCGTTAGTATTTAACCATGCAAGGGGTAAATTGCAGGTCAACCCTTGGCCCTGTAGGGAAGTCAAAGTTGGGCATCAGGCTTGCACTGTCTTCAAAAAAACTAACAATTGCTAAAAACCATGCATGGATCCCAAAAGACCCTTTGAGTTAGAGAGACAAAATCATCTTCTCATTTTTTGCATAACGCAGGAGCGATTGAACTGAGTTGAGAGTCGATCTTAATATAATTCAGCAAATATCTGCCTGTCTTTTGTTGCATAACTTAAAGAAGGCTCGAGCCAACATTTTTTTGTGATCACTAATGGGTCTCCGGAACATATTGTTGAGTTTTCAATTTTTTGGGAGATTTCCAGCGAGGAGTTTGATTAGCAATGAAAGTATAACGTCATACTGGGACCTTGATTTGTGTCGATTTTGTTAGCTAAACAAAATCTCTATCGTTTTTTCGTAGTGTGTAAAGTATACTTCTCTCGAGAACCTCGCACTTAGGGCAGGTTTCAGGAAGTCAAAGTAACGCATGACACGTTCATACATAATACGTCACCGATTTAGAAAGGGTTGAAGAACATAGTAACTGCTTGCATGAAAAAAAAAGTCTCTGTGACAGAAGATCTGAAGATAAGGAGACAAACAAAAAAATGTGTGTAAAGAGTCAATGACTTAAAATACAAAATGCGCACCAAACACGTGCCGGGATCACGACTTCCGGTTTGAAATAAGTTGAAGGTAACAAGGAAACAGTTTTTTCAATCGAAAGAAAGCTTATCAGTATTTATCCTTATATGTTGTCTCCTAAAAATAGTGACAAAAAAGCCCACCCTTTCTTCCCCATTCTTTCTCTCTCTCTCTCTCTCTCCCTCTTTACCTCTCACTTTTATACCATGAATCCCTCTCCAATCCCGTTTCTTGCTCTCTCTCTCTCTCTCTCTCTCTCTCTCTCTCTCTCTCCCTCTCTCTCTCTCTCTCTCTCTCTTTTCCAATTCTGCATTTTTGCTACAACATGATGACAACAATTTTTTTTTTTATCTCTTTTCTTGGTCTACTTTTTTTTGCATCTTTTTCCATTCCCCTTCTTTTTTACTTTCTCTTCCTTTTTTTCTCTACTGCCCTTCTTTTCTTTATTCGTCACAATTTCAGTCTCTCTATTTCTTTAAATCCCTGCTTGTTTCCAACCTCACCGCCATTCTATCCTTTGATTGGTTAAAACGTCAAGATCTGCCGGTTCTTTTATAAGAAAATCCTGAAACGACGGAAGTAAAGCTGCAGAGAAAAGGAAATGAGAACAGTGAGCCGTAAAGCGAATGTCACGAAAATGTCGGTGACTCGTGAAGGTGGAAAAACGCTGCTATGAAGGAGGAGATGGCTGGCTAGCTGGTCGACCGTACACTGAGACGACCTGAATAACTCTCATTCTTTCCGCTCCTATCCTTTCAGAGTGGTTGCAACGTTAGAGCGACCCCCGTCGTTTCACACGTCTTATCCTTGACCCTACTGTTTAACCGAGAGGCGTTGGGTACCATTTTAAAAGCTTCTGGTCTTACCCGCTCTGATATTTATCCCCAGTTGCTTATGGTACCTGGCATTGTAGACAGTCACCCATATAGATAATGACCGAACTCGATGTTGCTTAACTTTTGTGATCGTACACGAACCGATTTACCCAACGTGATTTGACCGTATTAGCTGCAGATACAAGGTTAAGAATGTTAGTACGATAGATGATAACCGTCCAGTCAATTTAACAGAAGATATGACAAGGAAAATTACTTATGACGCACACAGAAATCTAAGAGATACCATCAAGAGTGTATTCACAAAAAAAAATCAAGAACCAAAGTTCAACCATGCGTCCATCATCTTGGGTAGAAGCAGCAGGAGGAGGGAGGGGAAGGTGGAGAAGAAGGTAGGGATGGTTCACCCGAAGGTCAGAATCACGTTTAATACCAATCCAACATGATACGGATGAGAATTTTGATGTATAGCATTACTAGTTATGACAGTTGTATCAGGATGATGAGGAGGTGGAGGAAAAGGAAGAGAAAGACAGAGATAGTTCATCCGCCGGTCTTGGCCAGGTCTCATATCAATCTGGTATGATACGGTTGAGAATCTGATATATAGCTCTACTAGTTATGACAGTAGCTGAATGATGATGCCAGGTGGGGGAGAAGACAAGGATAGTTCACCTGCTTATTTGGAAGGTCAGGGCAGAGGATAATGAGCATGGCCTACCCGAAAGTCTGCACCAAGTTCCATATCAATCAAACATAATACGGCTAAGAAAATAGATATTTAGCATTACTAGTTGCATATGCACTAGCGGGGAGGGGATATCCCTACTACAGAAGGCAAAGGTACATTTGAGCAAAATTACACAAAAATATGTTTTGTTACATCTAATTACTCCAAGCAGTCATTCTCAACGGGCATCCTGACCAAAAATAAGGTTGATAATCGCTGCCCCGGAAAGCAAGTACAGCAAGTTTTCTGATTAGCTTCCCATCAGTAAAGATAGTTCGACGCCTGACGAGCCCTGTCTCTGCAAGTCAGGAGAGAAATACTCTGAAGGCATGATTCGTGGTTGTCTACCCCTGAAGCAACACCACTCCATTGCACTAGAGTTAAAGAGTTATGGGCGTTTCCTGACACCTGCAGTTGAAGCTGGCACAGTACAATGAGGCGATTTTCGAATACACTTACACGAAAAGGTATATGCGAGTTCATTCTAAAAGCAACCTTGCGTCAAATTTTGCTTTCGTGTTGTGGAACCAAATAACCGAAAATATACATTGCATCGCTCTCAGAATGAGACAATCATAACAATGTGTAGAGTTCACGACATTGAGGTTGATAAAACCATTTCACGAATATCATTTGTCGTATGTAACAAAAAAGTGTCTTTTCCCCCAAGGGGGATCGTCTTATTTCCAACCTTTGATATCAAAAATTTAAAACCATGTAAGTTACACGGATCAAACCTCTCATCATCAAAACAAAAAATCTGAATACAATCGAATCACGGTAGCCCCACGAATAGCCCAACCACCCAACCAGTCAAATGGAAAACGAATTATTTCGACTTTGCTCGTCACTTTCTATGTGTCTGGACGCTCCTGGGCTCATTTTGCGGGCTGCAATCTCGCTGATTCACGAGAGTAGACCACTACACACTATATAAAACGGTTTTTCTAGAAAGGGGAAGGGTCTCTTCAGTTAGTTTCGAGCAACAATGCCCAAATCTTTTACAGATAGTTTTAAATAAAACATCTATGTTCTATTCATGATTTTCAATAACAGATCTATTGTTTGGATAGTTTTAGCTAATTCTTCAGATAAATAGTTATGGTACACCCGCAGGCTACGGGGATTCAATTATGTAAGTTACTGATATGTATCAATTACAATTAATTTTACTATATTTTACACTGTATGTGATTTTACAATAGGATCGCATAATAAATCTCTTGGTAGCCAATATCTAAAGCAAGCGCAACTAACGAACGTGACTATTATATTTAGAAAAGTCCAGTACAGATTTGTCTCTCACTTTCCCTCTATTTTTATAAGATTCATATTGAAAATTGGTAATTTACATTCAGTGCAAAGCAAGAGCCGGTCACTTACAGTTTATAGAGATATTTGTGTCGTCGTAGACTCCTCTTGAGTTCAGAATACGCTATGATTACTAATTTTTGCAACTTGAAAAATTACTTGCGGCATCAAGTTGTCTGATCCATTTCAGCGTTTGCCGAGGACCTCTGGAGATATGCCATAGCCCATTCAAGATATTCACAGACATTCCTTCCGGTCCTAAGTGCTTCATATTGGCAAGCCAATATCCAACATATTTGAAGACGGTCTTCTACTGGACCTTGGCCAAACATATCCACGTACGACATTTTGGACCTGTATCAATAGCCTTGCCAGATGTCTACGTATACCCATACACAGGTATATCTAGATACGATATATATATATATATATATATATATATATATATATATATATATATATATATATATATATATTGCATCTATATTCGTTTCTGTCTTTGATATATATATAGAGAGAGAGTCAGAGAGAGAAAAAAGAGATTGATATAAGTTTAGACAGAAACACGTATATAAAGAGGACATTCGCCAATGTAATAAAGTAAATTTGGAATGTCCTCTTGCTTTTCCAGCTGAGATCACGTTAGCTATCCAACGTTCTGATCTTGTGATCTGATCATTTAATTCGAAAACAGTTTACGTCCTTGAATTAACGATTCCTTTTGAAGAAAATATCGACTTGGCACATCAACGTAAGAACTGCGAGAGCGCTGTCTAAAGACATGGCTGGACGACTAATATATTTTCTATGGAATTCGGGTGTTGGGGTTCCATTGCCAATTCCATCTCGGCACACCTTGCAATAATCGGATTGGCATCAACAGAGGAGGGGGAAATATATATGGGGGTTTCAAGATCGGCCAGAGGCTTCATCTGCAGGGATCTAGCGCTCCCACATATAAAGAAAAAATAACAAAATCTAGTGATATCGCTAGTACCTGAGGCAATCTTGATTCGTGGTAATAAGGTTTCAACCCCGAAACTGTACCAGCCCCAAGAGTCAATATCTAATGGAGGCTTTGTTGGATAGATTGCTGCTAATTGGGGAGCAACAGTTCTGTGGATTTATGAGATATGAGTGCATGTATGTCTGTGAGTGTGTTTGCGTATGTAGGTCCGTCTGAGAGAGTGAAAGAACGATACTTGAATTCCACCAAAAATCACTATTCGATGCTGATACGCCACTATTGAAGAGGAAAATGAATATTCTTTTTATTGTGAAACAATTTAAGTCCAATTCAAAATATTTTGTTATCCAAGGTTGTGGTGAGGAGTACAAAAGAAACAGTTAATCTTAGAAAAAGAATTACCGTGCACAAAAAATGTATGAGAAACCCCAAAACGAGAATTCCTTGAGACAGTAAACATATAGACGAATGCACCTCAATTAGAACCAGAGTTTTTAGTTTTTCATTTTTATAAAGCGAACACAGACAAAATTATGCAGAGAAAAAGAAAGGAAAACAACCATATTGAAATTTTAGAACGGCCTTTAGATTTCGATTAGATTATTTGGACTTCTACGACATTTTAAGATCTAATTGATTTTCTAACTTTTTTTAACTGACTGCATCATGAGATTAGTCTAATATTTTGTTTTGATTTTAAAATTTTCATTTTCTGTTCTTGGTTTTGATTTGTGAATTTTTTCAAAAACTGAAGAATTCTCCACCCCAAATAGATTCCCACCAAACTTGCGGCGGAAGAAAGGAGAAAATATGTTCTCCAGTACG
Source organism: Thysanoteuthis rhombus (assembly GCA_963457665.1). Taxonomy (NCBI): domain Eukaryota; kingdom Metazoa; phylum Mollusca; class Cephalopoda; order Oegopsida; family Thysanoteuthidae; genus Thysanoteuthis; species Thysanoteuthis major. The sequence continues at coordinate 9,453,086 of OY735221.1, forward strand.
TATTGACCTTTTTACTCTCTTCCCATTCTCATCCCTGGTAACACACCGATGGGAACACTTGTACACCTGCGGAGAAAGAAAGGGGGGGAAAAGACCTATCTACACTGAATACTGACCTTTGCACTCTTTTCATCCCATGACCATTAACTTTCAAAAAAAGACGATCCTAATAATCCTAAAAAAAAAGGGTATACAACCCATTCATTCTCTCAGTAGTCACTTATGGAGCTGAAACACGGAACCTAACCAAGAGACAGAACCACGAATTGAGAACCATGCAATGTGCACATGGAAGAATTATGCTGGGCATCACATGGAGAGACCACAAGATGGCACAGTACATCCGGAAAAAGACAAGAGTCAGGGACATTATAGAATCCAATAATTCTCAAACGGCAGAGGGCTTGCCAAGTTGCAAGAATGGCGGACAACTGATGGACATAGCACCTTGTAATATGGATCCTCAGAGATCACATTAAAAACTGAGGCCGACAGAAAACAAGATAGAGAGATGAACTAGACAAATTCAGAAAATGTTGGCTCCACGACGCCCAAGATGGAGAATAGTGGTGAACCTTGGGGAAGGTGTATGTCCAACGACAGACGTTTAAAGACTGATGATGATGATGATGATGAGGAGGAGGAGGAGGAGGAGGAGGAAACCAAGATATATACACATAATACAACACCAAGATACATCCCGATACGCTAAAGGACACATGACCCCCATAAAACTCGACGTGGGTGAAGAGGAAAATTAAGATTAATTATCTTCCAGGGTCTTTCCTACCACTTTATTCCCCTCTAAACTTGTCATATATCCCTCAGTTCACACTTACTGAAGACAACACAGAAACCATGTGAGGCTCCGAATCCAATATCTTCTATTATGAGAAATTGGATATTATCAAATATCCAAAAACTTCCAGCAAGTGTGGATTTTCCCTACTTTTTGCTTACTTATAATATACGTATATATGGTAGCTATTCCAACGTAGCGATGCTCTTACCATTGAGCTAGACAGCTACCGGTAATGCAGATGCCCAAATTACCACATCTATTTTATTCTTGGTCTATCCGTCTCATTCAATGCGACTGTTATAGATTAAGAAATTGACTTATTTGGCCCGACAGAATAAATTAGGAATTGCATTGTATTATATAGAAGCTTATTTGAGATGATCAACTGTCGTTATAAGGTTAATATATCACTTGTAAATAGAAAAGATAATTAAAGAGATTGGGGCTGCTGCAGGGATCGAACCTGCCGCTGATAGGGTAACCGCTCCAACTTTGCAATGCTCTTACCATTACACATCCGCTGGTAAAGTTTATATATAATATAACGCTATTTATAATCTATTCTGTCGGATCAAATTTCTTAATACATAACTGTACGCGTTGAAAGAGATGACTAGACCGAGAATAAACGTGATTAGAATTTGGTGTAAAGTGGTTACTTGGGCCTTTGTATATATATATATATATATATATGTGTGTGTGTGTGTGTGTGTGTGTGTGTGTGTGTGTGCAAGAGGGTGAGAGAGAGAGAGATGCGAGGAGTCTGGCACGTGGGAGACGCAGAATTAAGTGGGCGGGAATATGAGTAAAAATGGAAAGATTAAGATAAATAATTTTAAAAGAAGTCTACAGAGTACTAAATCATATTTCGGACGTATGGATTAGGAAGATTGTGGAAATATATGCATATTTGAAAATATCTATGTATAGATTCGTCTCACAGTCTAGAATCCAGAAGGCCAGTCAAGCTCTTTGAGGGCAAAGAGTACAGGTCGTCCAGCAGAATGATATAAGACTGTCTACAAAACTCCAAATCTATAAGGCCGAAGTCATTTCTTCATGGCTCTATGTATATGAAATATGTACCCTGTAACATCGACTTATTAAGCTGCAGGAACACAAAATCATCGTAATGTTCATGAGGGTTTGCTGGCTGGACACAATTACAGACCAGAATGTGCTGCACAGAGCAAGCATAAGACATAATGAGTCGATGTTGCTGAATGCTGTGCTGGACTGGCCATATCATCAGAATCAGAATCGGTTGATGTACGATTAGCTCAGGCAGGGCTCGGGCAGACGATGATAATGTAGTACAAAGACATCCTGAAGAGCAACCTCAAGTGGAGCAGCATTTGCGCACGCGGGGTTAAAGCCCTTGCTCAAATTGGATCACTGTGGAATTCGCTTATAACCAGAGTGACGGATACTTCTGAAGACGACCGACGCTATCAACTGCAAAGGGCAGATGTCAGAGAGCAGCGTCTGCCACGATCCGCACAACAGAATGCCGTGGTGACACCTACGAGCAACTGTGTAGACCAGGGAGCCAGAAGCACCCTCATCGATGGGAACAGGGACTGCTTCGCCGTTGGACTCCGATGGTCTACCAAGTTGTGCAGATTTCCTGCGCTTCCTAAAAGTAGGGTCTTCCAATGGAAATGTTTTGTCATGCCATTTTTGTTCCTGAAGTGAAAATTTAAAAAAAAGAAAAAGCAATCATCGTTTGTTTTGCAGTGAGCCGTTATAAATGCAGTGTGCACCTTTTTTCTTTTCTGTCAACATTTCAGTTTCCTGTGTCTCCCTTCTCCAAAACATTGCCTGAACAAACCATCGCTGTAATTTTTGTGTATGGTAACTACTTAATATTTTTCCCATAGAATAGAATGGTAGCTGTCCCTTTGCTCGACGCAATTTAGGCTTACGAAATGTTTTTTAAAGAAATTTTTTTTTCGATGGAGAGGAAAAACAGCATTTCAGTTTTAGAGTATGGAGAAAGTGGTTAACAAGCTTATGTACGATGCATGTTTTTGGATGGGTTATGTTTTGTGAATGTTGTTTATTTTTTTTTTACGAGTATATGTGCACATGTGTGTGTGTGAGTGTGTTTGTGCACGAATGCAAGCGTGTGTCTTTGAATAAAACATGGGACGAACAGGAAAATGAAATTGGAAAAGAAAAACGAAAGAGAACTATAACTCACAATATATTCCTATTCAGTTCCTTCTATACACACACACCTATATATATATATATATATATATATATATATATATATATATATATATATGTATGTATGTATGTATGTATATATATATCAGATGCAGTATATAACGACCAGATTGATCTGCGGCTCTCTTAATCTATGCCCTGTCACTGATGAATAGAGCATCTTGCAAAATAGGGACCATACCGTGCTCCCCACCTAGTTTTCTCAAGAACCACCTGCTCCATTGGGGACATATGACACTTGGCTCTCTTAGGAGCTACCGTATTTGTATTCGAGTGTCACCAATCATATATCCCTCTATATGTATATATTTATTTGTGTCTGCGTAAACGTGCACGCGTATGCGTGTGTGTGTCTTTGTGTGTAAACAGTGCACAGGGAACTCCGGCAATATACCTGTTTAGAATTATCAAATTTAAAAGGCTTATATACTTCCATGTTTTATTTTATTTGCCCTTGAGAACATGTTTTTGTAAATGAGCGTTCATGAAAATGTTCGACGAAAAACAAATATTTCTATCACAATGAAACAACCCCTCAAGATGCATTAATAGCAGGTAGCCGTTGAGAAATCAATAAAGAATAAAAATATTCATTTATACCCAAGTATTAATGTCTCTTCCATATTATGCACACATATATATTGCTCACACAAAAAAATACACACATCCACTTATATGAGTTTCTATATATGTAAGTGTGTGTTCTTGAGTGCGGGTGTGAACAATATATTAAAGACACCTCTACATTGATAAATGCACGCACACACACATATGTATGTGTGTGCAGGTGTGTGTGTTTGTGTGTGTTCGTGAGTGTGGTTGTGTACAATCTAGAAAACACACTTCTACATTGATGGAGGCACACATATATGTATATATGTATATATATTCATATATATATATATATATATGTATATATTCATACATATGTGTGTATATGTGTGTGTGTATGTGTGTGTACATGTGTGTGTGTGTTGATAGTTATCCTAATGAATTAAAATCTTTCCTTGGGCTCAGCAAGTGCACATATGTTTTGGAGATTTCCATTTCTTGGATTAAATGGTTTTCCCCGGATTTCTGGATCGTTCATAACTTAATCTTCACATTTGGCACGAGATGACTTCTTGTTCGCCAACGGCTGAATGAATGGGAATATCTCTGACTCGGCACTTGGCTATTATAAGGTGACCAAAGATGAAAAGAAATTCGATAAAGATAATTTTAATTGCTGAAGATAACCTGGTCGTGTTGATCCAATCATTAGCGGCGATTCTACGCCAGAGAGTGACATCTTCCTCACAGACCACGCTGATTATAATCTTTTATTATTTATGCTCGTTACTTGGGCAAGGTATCGTAATTCGTCCGTCAGTGGTCCGTATCTCTACCTACAAGGCCCTGAAATTGATCTTGAGATTATAATCAAAAGCTGAATGTCTTTTCACACACACACACACACACACACACACACATACACTACAATTGTGTACGTGAGCATTTGGTGAGTATCGGTTAAAGAACTAGTCCCGCTGATTATTACTACTGTAGTGGACCTGATCTTCCCTGGATAACCGACCAACGTGGCCTAGTGTTGTACTAATCTACGATGCTCGATCGATAGGTCCATAGCGTGGCACATTCCTATCAGTTGAATTTTTGCCCAACTACCAACAAATAACGACCAATACTTTTATTTTCTGCAGCAGCTACATTTTCTTTGATTGTTTAATCGATTTATATTGTGCAGGCCAAATGGCACATCATCGTGTAATGACAGTTGATCATTTTTAATAAGAGTTTCTATATGATATAATGCAATTTATAATCATTCTGTCGGATCATGTATTCATTCCATAAATAACATATATGTGTGAGTGTGTGTGCGTGTGTGCGTATGTTTATGTATGTGTGTGCGTGTGTGTGTGTTTGTGCTTGTGTGTCGGAGGTCTATATGTTTGTGGATATATATATATATATATATATATATATATATATATATATATATATATATATATATATATATATATATCAGATGAAAGAAGAATGAGAAAGATCAATGACTTGAAAATGGAAGAGTGATAATAAATTTGCATACGAGAAAGAAAAAAGGAAGAGAGAAAGCAAAATCGAGGAATAGAAAAAGAGGGTGAGAAAACTCCCATGGTGCAACACGCATAAAAATGTTCCCATTCTAAGCTTCCATAATCTCACAGCATATGTTCACAAAAAAAAACCCAGAGTTTTTTTTTTTTTTTTTTTTCAGTTTTGCAATAAAACATCGTAAAAGCACGCGACGTCGGTGTTCCGTATGCTTATTTCGATATTTCGTAAACCTTTTATTTGTTATTTCAAGATATTTTTCTTTATTTAATATATCACAATAATATTGGAAGATCAAATAGCATGAATTTCAAACAAGTGGTTTTCCAACTAGGGCAAAGGGGTTGGAGGGCTGAATATGTGCCAAGCGATACAGATTTACCAACGTCAAAGGGGTCGGTATCTAAGAGGGAGAGTAAGGTTTCCATTTCAGTGTAAATCAGCCACATGCTAAGAGATAACACAATCCTGTGAAAAAAGAGCTTTTTATTCATTTACAAAGGAAGAAACGACATTTTTATCTTATTTTCAATCCTGCTACAATCTCATCATGATATTTTTTTCAAAAGTGCTCAAAGGTTTTAAATCGCTTCACAAATAAAAGAAATAAATAAATAAACCGAATAATCTGTTATCATTTCATTATTATTACTAGTAGTAGTAGTAATGGTATTTATTGAGTTTTCACACCATTAAGAATGGGTACTTTTGGTTGTTGCCCAAATTACTGCAAGATTCAGCACTCCAGCATTTTACTCAGAATTCGGTGATTGCAAATCTGAAACATACGAACAGCTTGAATTACCATCATGACGATAAATGATTCGTTAGCTGCTTTCATTTGTTCCATAATTGACAAGTATAACCCTAAACACTGGGGAAAGACTGAACAATAACCCTAAACACAAACCTTAACAATAAACTCTAAGCCAAAACGTAACCATGAACACAAACCCTGAGCCTAACCCTAAATTGAACCCTCGGTCATATACATTTTATAGTCAAAGTTAATGAAATACAGTTTTAAATGGTCAACTTTTCTGTTTTGGATTGAAAATTAATTTTTTATAATAAATTCACTGATAAGGTTTAAGAAAATGGTAGAAAATTTATGAATAGAGAAATTCTCTAAATTTGTAAAGAAAAATGTGTTTCTGAGGTTCACAGACAAACATAGTTCAGCAAAATCTAAAGCGGACTTGTTTTGAATTTAACACGGAAAAGGTAACAATCGATCAGTATTCTAGCAGTTGGGTGGATGGTTTCGATTTTTCCTTGAAATTCCTTTTCTCCAACTGTTTTGCTCAGTGTTTCTAGATCATTCCGAGCACACGAATAACGTTGGGCAAAACTGACATCTTTGAGTTCTATACAATATCAGGTATTATAAGATTCACACACATACAATTTGATTTTTATACCGTCATTGGTAACATTTATGCCTTATATTTTCCTATCAAATTTTACTTAGCCGTGATTGATTCTGATACTAATCTATTGTGATGTTACTACTAATGGCTCTGTATAAATGACGAGGAGAAACAGCTGTAAATGAAATGTTATGGTAGTAGTACTACCACTTCAAAATTAGATCTCATTTGTTGTTGCTAGTAGTGGTAGTAGTAGTAGTAGTAGTAGTAGTAGTAGTAGTAGTAGTAGTAGTATTGACAGCAGCAGTAGAGTTTGTAGTGATCAGCATCATCGTAATCAGCTTTTAGGTCTGTTGTCAGACATAGGCCTTTCCCAAGGACTGCTGGTGTACGTGTTAATGGTGGGGAGAGATGGTCTTCATGAGTTGTTGGTAGGTGTTGAGTGATCTTAGTCTGACAGATAAGTCTTTGCGTCTTCGATAACATAGACGGTACTTGGTACAGTTCCAGATTCCTTCATTGCATGTAAAAGCTTTTTGATTACAATAGTTTTTTTTTAAATTGTTGTTTTCTTAGATCTTCAACAATGACACCCGTTTGCTTCGGATGTCAGGCTGCAATCAAATAGTAGATAAACAAACAAATAACAACGTTCGATTACATCCGTCATGAAACATAGTTTTTTTTTTCTCAGAGCTTCCAAAATGTCGTCTGCTTTCTGTGATAGTCAGACTCTAAAAATTGCGATAATGGCAGTATAATTTAGCATGAGTTTATAACGATATTAAGGGGTGCCGTTGAGTTACTGCTAAATTAATGTTTCCAGCCATCAAGACAATATACAGCAGTTGTTGATAATTGATGGTTTCAAGGCAAACCACAAAGGATAACGTTGTACACGAGAGACCGTTATAACTGACATAAAATCACACATGAGTGATGGTTCGTCACATTTCGATTCTCTTAGTGACGTGTTTCACGAAGTCTCTGCACATTTTGCCGCCTTTTATGACATGTTGAAGTAGTTCGAAAGTCTTTTTGAAGGGATTGTTTTCTTTAACTTCCTTTTTCTTTTCTTAATTCTCTTTCTTTATTACTTCAAAAAAAAACACGAAGGCTTGCAATTTCATTGTTAGAGTTTGCTTGTTTGTTTCTTTTTCGGTGAAGAAGATGGGCGCATTGAAAAGAGGAAGGTCTTTCTTTTATAATGAGCGTTTTCTTGTTTGTTTCATTTCTGAAGGAGACCAGAGAATTGAAATTATGAAGACTTGGTCTTCATTGTACGTGACTTCTTTCTTGCTTTCCCTTCTTTTGTTAGCTTCTTTTACGGAGAAACACCAAGCCTTAAAGAAAAAAAGGTCTGCCCATCACTATTTTCAGATTTGTTTCTCTTTCTTTTTTTTTTTTTCGTTTGCTTCTTTTTTCGGTGAAAGAAATACGAATAGAGTGAATGATGTTATACAAATGATTACACAACAAACGGTGATGAGCTGGAAATTCAGCAAGAACAGATAACAATAGAGTAAAAGAATAGCCATTTAGTGCTCATGGGTCAGTAAACATAGTACAAAAATACCTGGCAGAAGGTGAGAGAATGATCCAAAATGGTTTGCCGATGTGACACGGCATAATTTAACGCAATCGTGGTCAGCGTGCAAGGATATGGGAAAGGCCTATATCCAGCAGTTGGCATAATGGAGAATGATGGCATATATATATATATATATATATATATATATATATATATATATATATATATATATAAAGAGAGAGAGAGAGAAAGAGAGAGAGAGAGAGAAACGAATATATTTACATATATATATATATTGTGTATACACTCAAAAGCATATATATGTAAATAAACATAGCTATATCATTATTTGACAGGGCAATTAATGAATTGATATTTAAAATCACATTCAAGATTAATTTTTCTTCAATTGCCCACTTGTATTTGCTTGCTACCCTGTTCGATTTTACGAGAAGTTCGATCTGTGATTCTCGGCGATGGTTCTGAAAGCCCCGTTGGAGGAGCAGTTTTAAATGGAAGAGCTTAAATGATTACCAAATTACCTCTTATTCGAAAATATTCCAGCACCTCATTATCAGCCGATTGCTGAGCCCCAATTTTCTAGAGAGGTACTCGGTGTGGTGGTGGAACTCCTGGAGAAGACGTGGTAGGATCAGTAGAGAATCCGGTGCGAAAATTGGCAATTGACGAACATATCATTACTGAATTTGTTGTCTGAAATTGTTCAGAATTTACAGCTCATCAATTCCTTCCCCTTCCCACTAGTAGTAATACCACCATCAACCTTAAGATTTTCCTCCAGTGTAGTAGCCTTTTCCTTCTCCGTTGCCGTTCTTTACTGCCAACTAATCATCACTTTCCTAATGCCGGCTCTGTTCGTTGGCTTCTGATTTCATTTGTGCACTCCCGTAATTTCAAGACGCTTGAGATATTATAATTCCTAATTTGTGCTGGAACGGTTGTGTTATACTGAAATTTATGAACGCAGCCTGAGTGGAATAAGAATGAATATTTATTCTCTCCATTGTTTCATGAGAAGATAGATTCTTACAAGAAAACCGGTGTAATCATACAAAGGAATAACAGGGGCCTTATATGAATACTAGTTTACCTATATTGTCAAAAGAATGATATTCGAATAATTTTTTAATTGTATTGTATTTCAAAAAATCTCAAAAGCAGTACGTTGGTCTGTGTTTCCTCGTGTATGTTCAACAAGAATGGACCCAGATTTTTTACGCCTTTATAAAAGATAGGAGTAAACACATCAGGAAGGCTACTCTAGGATTAACATTTATCAGTTATTTCCCTTGAGGAATACTATAGGAATAAAACAAATATTGACAATCACCTAGCTTGTTTTAGGAGTAGATTGTAAATATATCGGAACTGCACACGAAAGACTTAGTGACTATGAGACACAGAAAACTTTAAAATATCCTTTTCCAAAGAGTGGCCTTAAAGTATGCTAACCTTTGGTGCGAGTTGTCGACCGTAATTGTCAACTGTCAACATAGGTTTCTTCAGCTCTAAACATTGGCTGACTGACAATCTATGTCTGCATGTATTGAACCGCACCGATGGCGCTGAAAATCTTAACATTATTCATTATATCTCCAAAAAAACAACTTTTTTTTTCCAAAATTTCCTTCCATAAATTCCACGTTCGCAGTGTGAGGTTCAATTTGCTATTTAATTTTATGATGAATTAGTTATATGTGGTAACATTCATGATTGTTTTTGAAAATTCAGAATTCTTAAAGATCACTGCCCGACGAAAGGCAGGGGAAGTAACTAATTCATTGTTAGCACAATTTTTTTTTATTGATCATCTGCAATACGGAATGCTGCCAAAAGGCGTCGGTCACATGTCGGTTTCTATTGGGTGATTAACCAGAACTATTGATTTTTTTTTTTTTGCGAGGTTTCTTGACTTAAATAATTTATAATTTTTCCTCCTTTTTCATAGTCTGTCTTTCCAAAGGAAAAGATTTTTCATAGTTCATTTCTCGACATTGAAAAAGAATGATGGATTGATATTAACTTTATTTTCTAACCACTTGGGGCGGCTGACAGAATATCTTGCGAACAATTCTATTTGTCCCGAGTCTTTTTATTCCGTCGGCAAATCAGAAAGTGTTTCAGGATAATTCACCGGCGGTGATGAAGGCAGTTAAAACATTCATTGTCCTCGTGAGAGGGAAAATGAACAGAAAGAAGGTGTGCATATTCCTCTGTGTGTGTGTGTGTGTGTGTATGTATGTGTGTGTGTGTATGTGTGTGTATGTGTATGTGTGTGTGTGTGTGTTCGCATGCTCACTTCTGTGTGTGTGTTTGCGAGCGTGCAGTCGGGCATGCGTATGTGAATGAGTGATGGTCCGAGGGACTGAGTGGATTTGTGTGGGAGTGTCTGTGTGTGACCTCTGTGTGTGTGTGTGTGTGTGTGTGTGTATGTGTATGTGTATATATGTGTGTGTATGTGTGTGTGTGTAGGTGTGTGTTTGCGTGTGTGTGCTTGGCTGCGTGCAGGCGGGCGTGTGTGTGTAAATGAGTGATGGTCTGATTGAAAGAGTGAGTGAGTGAATTAGTGAGGGAGTGTCTATGTGTGACCTGTGTGTGTGTGTGTGTGTGTGTGGACTGATGAGTTGTGACTGTTGCAGTAAATGAAGGGCGAATGGTTGATGGAATTGGAATCTAATAGCACTAAAAGTGGACACGGTGATAAATTTGTGGGTAATGAAATTAAGGTTTCAGCAAGGAAGGGTGGGAGAAGGGAAAGAGGGAAGATAGAATAGGAAAGGAGGGAGGGAAGAAGGAAGGAAGGAATGAAGGAAGGGAAGGGGAAGATGAGAAAAGATGTGGAGCAACCTAAGGAGAACTGGAAATAGATAGATAGATGGATGCCAAGATAGATAGATAGATAGATTGATGGATATATATATATATATATATATATATATATATATATATATATATATATATATATATATATATATGTATATATATATATATATATATATATATATATATAGATAGATAGATAGATACATACATACATACATACATACATACATACGTAGATAAATCTATATATAGGGAGAGGGGGGAGACAAAATCAAAAACATCAACAAAAAAGAGAGGATAGAAGAGAGGAAATGATAGACGATTAAAAAGGTGAAGAAAAAATGTATAGTAAATCCGTTGAAGTGAAGAAGCATTTCGACTGAATGATAGAAAGAGTGAAGGGAAAGTGAGAAATGGTAATAAAAAAAAAGAAGGAAGAATATGGTATAAATGTGTTGAAATGAAGACAGAAATAACTGATCTATAACTAACGCTTGACTTGGATTTAGGTAACGGAGGGTCTGTTAGGCAACCCTAAGTCAGGACGGCCGGAGACAAAATTGGATGCTGTGTGCTAGTCAGGAAGGAAGGAAATGAAAGATAATATGAAGAACTGAAAAAGTAGCCATATAAAGAAAAATGTTTAAGAAAGAAAGGAACAAAGAGGTTTGGTTAATCACTCCATAGAAATTGTTACGTGATCAACGTCTTTTTTTGGTATGCCATGATAAGGTTGAACAATCAAATAACTGGAACGAGGTCTGATCAATGTATTGGTTACTTCTCTGGCTTTTTACAGGATTAAAAATAGGAAAATCCATTTAATCCTAAAAAGAAGGGTGTATAACCAATGCATCCTCCCAATAGTCGCTTATGGAGCTGAAACATGGAACCCAACCGAGAAACTGATCCATGCTGGGCCTCACATAAAGAGACCACAAGACAGCACAGTACATTTGAGAAAAGACAAGAGTCAGGGACATCATAGAATCCAGTAAAAAACTCAAATGGCATTGGGCTGGCCATATTTCAAGAATGGCGGACAATCGATGGACATCACGACTCACGACATGGATCCCCCCGAGATCACATGCGCAACCGAGACCGGCAGAATATTAGATGGAGAGACGAGCTAGACTAATTCAGAAAGTGCTAGCTCTATGACACCGATGATAGAGAAGTGTGGCACAACTTGGGGAAGGTCTATGTCCAACTACGGACGTTAAAAGACTGATGATGATGAAAAACTCAGAATTTTTAACAAAAAGAAATAAATAAATAGAGTGATGACAACCGGACGCAAACTAAAGGGCCAATTTAGGATAAACTTACATTATGATTTGGACCCCCAACAGAATTTGTATTGGGGAGGGGGAAATGAAACTTCTTTTTGTTGAATTAATGAATAAATGTAGAAGTTTCCAGCCAATTAGTTATATTGGTGCAGCCAGTGCGCATGATACATTGATATCCAGCCAGCGAGACTCACTTGGAAACTAAAGAAAGCTCCGTTTAGTGACAGTTTTTGTTGAAATTTTCAAACAAAGACGGGGATAAAAGTAGAGATGATTGAAATAACTGAGAGAGGAACCATACAAAGGAAAAATAAAAATAAAAAAAGAAGAAAAAAGAAGGAAGGAAGGAATGGAGAAAGGGAGAATGAAGGACAGAAGTATAGGGAGAAAGAAAGTGACAGATGAATGAAATTACCGACAAATGACCCTGAGGAAATGAAAAAGAGAAATAAAGAGAGAAAGATGGAAGGAAGAGAGAAGGAAGAAAAGGACCAAGGAAGAAGGAAAGGGGGTAAGTAGAGAAGGAATAAATAAAGGGTTGAAGTAAAAGATGATCAAAATAACTGATAAAGAAGCCATGAAAAGAAATTGTACAGAGAAAAAGATGGTGATTGAAAAGAAGTCACATCTTGAAAATGGAATAAACTAGAAAAAAGAATTAATTTAAAAAGGGAATAAATTAAAAAAGCATCAATAAGAATGAAAGAATGTGTGAATAAAAAAATGAAAGGAAGGAGCGAGATTGCAAAAAAGAAAAAGAAGTGAAAGAAAGAAGATGGATGATCCTTCAGAAGAAGAGAAGGACAAGCAACAAATCTTTTAAGAAGCTAGCAAACCAATGACTTGCCTTAATTGACAGAAGACGTTTAAGCTAGTACCAAATTTGAGACATCAATATCTCATTCCATTTTATTTTTCTACTTTTTCGGGGGTGGGAAAGAGTTTTTCTTGAGAATGTTTTAATTTGATTTTATTTTTTCCCAAGTCGCCTAGATTTTCTTCATTCACCCTCTCATTCCCTGATGAACTTTCTTTGTTCCTTCATCTTCTTTCTCAGTTTCATTCAATGTTTATTCTTCTATCACTCAAGGAAGTAGAAAAAATGACCTAATTATTTCCTGCTCCTACCCTCTAGAATTTTCACGTCATTTTTAACAACGTTTCTACTCCCTCCCTCTTACTCTCACACCTTCTCCCAAATTAGCATTAACCTTTTCACCACTCTCATTCCTCTAGCTTTATCTCTCACTCTTTCTTTCTCTATTTCTTCCGCTATTTCTCGCAGACCCCCTTCATTTAATTAGGCAGTCAAGCACTCCACCTGCAAAACTCCGCTGTTCTGATAATCAGTATCACTCCCTCTACCAACGTTTATCTTTTTACTTTTCTATTTCTTTCCTCCTTTCCTTGTTATGTCTCTTCTTTTTTTTTTTTTTTTACAAAATATCTTTATTTTCACACAACGCTAAAGCTTTTGAAGAGACTTATGAATTTTTTAGGAACCAAGGAATTATTTCTTTGAACGTGTTTGTTTATGTTTCCTCGTTGTTTTTTTTTTTTTTATGTTTCAGTGTGTATGTGTTGCTGGGACTGCACTGTTTAAATTCAATTATCTTTCACTAATTCTAACTCAGTGCCATCTTGTGATGGTAGCTCAATGGTATAAGAACACAACAGGTGTCTTTATATCACTGGTTTGGATGGCAGAAACCATTGAACAGTCAAGACCACATCGTTTAAACATCTTAAATTGCTCCACATAATATTTCATGATTTAAAGCTTTCATCATCAGGTTTTTTTATTATATTAATCCGTATAAAAAAAATTATAGTTATTCATTTGCTGTAGTCATTGTCATCATCATAAACCTTTTATTGTCCCTTGCTGGACAAAGATCTTCTCCTAGATTCGCCATCTCCCTCTTGGTCTTTGCAATCTATCGAGATCATCACACAATCTTTTTTTTCTGACGGCCTATTTCGCATACGATCTCGAGGGATCCACGTTAAGAGTCGTGATGTTCAGTGGTAGTCTGGCACTCTTGCAACATGTCCAGCCAATTGCTATTTGAGTTTTATCATTGATTCTATGGTATGTCAAACTCCTGCTTTTTTTAATATATTATGCAAGTCTTGTGATCCTCCCATATTACCCCAAATATGATGCTATCGTACAAGCAGGAATTTGCATTGTTATGTCAGAGTTCTGCAACATATCTACCAACTCAGAAGTTTTTTTATAAAGTTACATGAAGACTCAGAGACTTCAGCTCGAAAAAGGAGTAAGACAAGGCAATAGTAGCTCACTCAAATTCATCATTGCTGTCGTAGTTTGTAGCAGATAAAATATCAGATCCATGATGATTCATGGTTTGTTAATAATTCAAGTAGTCTTGCTACTTCTATCACTCTCAATAATAAATTCAGTTATTCTACTGATATAGCAGTTCGTAGCAAACGAATGTGGGATTTATGATGATTCCTGATTAGGTAATGTCATGACCATTTAAGTAGGGCCATGTTCCTTACATGATTCTCTCTAGTAAACCCGTTTTTTCTACTATTGTAGTATTTTGTAGCAATAGTAACAGTAGATTTACGACGCTCCGTGATTTGGTGCTATGAGGAACATTCAAGTAAAGACTTATTGAATTCCATGGATTTTATCATAAATCTTTCTATTCTACCGCTGTAGTAGTCGGTAGCAAATCAAACTCATATCAGATCCATAATTAACAGTTCAATATTTCATACTATCAAACTGTATATTTAGGTGTGTACTACGTAATTTGGGGATAACGTATGAATCTACTTGAATCACTGTCATAAGTATTAGTATTTCGTAAGTATATATTTCATCTCATTCTCGTTTCTTTTTAAAATAACTCCTTTAATATTGAGTGTTGGGGAATGATCTTTATTCCCGAGCCAAATTGCTTACTGAACACTTGTAGAAAGACGATCTAAGACTTGTGTAATTCAGTATCGTTAACAAGCTAACATGGAAAGTTTTTTCAACGTTGAAGAAAGGTTGCCTTGTAGTTGGGGGATATGTGAAGTTGTAGAGAAGTTACTATCATCATAATCATCATCATCATCATCATCATCAGTCTTTTAATGTCCGTCGGTGGACATAGACCTTTCCCAGGATTTGCCACACTTCCCTATCATGGGCGTCACGGAGCCAGTACTTCCCGAACTTGTCTAGCTCGTCTCTCCATCTAACATTTTGCCGGCCTCGGTTGCGCATGTGGTCTCGGGGGATCCATGTTGTGAGTCGCGATGTCCATCGATTGTCTGCCATTTTTGCAACATAATATAGCTTACAGTAAAATTGAGTGATTTTTTTTTTCTGAACTGAACCCAAACTGGCCGTACATCCCAGATTCTAATGCAACGTTGTAAAATTCTGTTGCTGGAGGTTCCTCTTAATCTGGGTAAAACTTCAAATCATCTTTTTCTCAAAAGAATATTTATGGAAAATGTAAAGTTTCTTTTGATATTTATTCAATCAAAAAGCGTTAATTTAGATAATAGAGCTTCATCTAATATCTTGAAATTATGAAGAAAAGTTGTATGCAACATTGCTCGGACATTGTAAGGAGTATACAAAGACACGCTGATGTAACGTTACAAGAATGTATATAATGTTACAGAAACTTTGTGGTAATTACAATTTGTTAACAGGAAAATCTATTGATTGTAAAGTACTGGGTATCGTTGACTGTTGATTTTATCTTATTAAGTTTGATTTGAATAGGCCAGAATTCATTTATAGAATTTTTTTTAGTGTCTGTGAAAAACAAATCCACATCAATTTCATGTTTAAAAACAACGAGAGTTTTAAAGAGTGTATTCAAAATGCGTTTATTTATTTATCTATTATTCATTTGGATTCGATCACGTCTGAAGGAAAAGAGTTTAAAATATGTATTCTGTGGAATAAGCATGTCTATTGCTTTTTGTAGGGGTTTATATTTGGACTGAATGTAGTTGAATTAAAGGGGGACATCTATCTGACCTTTGTTACTCCATTATCTTGATTGAAGGAGATTGTATTAAACTTTGGGTTCATTATTTCAACGATAAAAGCTTCCAGTATCAAGAACTTTTTCTGTTTTTTTAGAGGGGGGTTGTTTGCAATTAACATAATGTAGAAGGCGCTTACTGGGATTCTTTGAATGTATTTAACAACTGATCAATGCCTTTTCCCCTAAGTGGGATATCACTTTAGGGCTGTTTCGTGCGTTACGTTATCACAACGCTAAAACGCCACAAGCGAACTGGATTTTATGGATAAATGAAAAAAATATATGAATATATTCTTTGTCCCCAATTATTATGATTTGAGATCTTGAACATGGCTAAACGCAAAGTCGATTTTTTTTTTATCAAATGACTTACCGTATTTTTTTTCGTATATAAAATGATCGATTTTGCATTCATATCAGAGTGAAACCATCGAGGGTGAGTCCATCAGTACTTGAATGTACGCAGGGAAAACATTCATTTTTTAGCATTTGTGGTCAGACATAAACTTCCCCCCTCCCCGTATTCACCATACCTCTATCAATATTGTCGTGAGGCAAATATTTTCTTAACTTGTTTAGTGCGTCACACCATCTTATATTCTCTGAATTTTGCCAGCCACAGTTTCGTTTATGATTTGCCAATCGTTATCAACGTTTTGAGTCGTGATATCCATCGGTTATCCGTCATTTTTGCTACATAACCAGCCAATTCTTATTTAAGTTTCCTGATGGATTCTATGATATGTCCAACTACTGTTTTTTTTTTTTAATTTTTAATACATCACATGTTCTGGTATATTGTGCTATCTTGTGATTTCTCTATGTGATGTTGAGCATGGTTATCTCTTGTGCACGTTGCCCAGTTCTCAGTTAGAGGGTCAATCGTTACTAAAAAAATAAGCGATTTTGATGATATATATATATATATATATATATATATATATATATATATATATATATATATATATATACAAATTTTGAACACCGAAGCAGAAAAACATGCAAGACTGCCGAACTTTAGAGCCAAATCACGTACCCGTATTTTACAAAAAGCCACAATTCTGTTGCTACCATATGGAGTGTGCACATCATACAAAAAGTACGGCATATACTCTAATACACAAGAACGCTCGAGTGAGTTTTAAAAGACATTAAGTTTCTGTGACTTTTAATAGAATATGTATCAATAAATGATTGCTTTCTTAAGTATATATGTGGATGTGTATGTGTGTGTGTCTGTGTGTCTGTGTATGCTCGTGTCTATGTGTGTGTGTGCTTGTGTCTATGTGTGTGTGTCTGTGTGGTTGCGTGTGTCTGGCTGTGATATGTATCATAGAATCCTATACTTTACAAATAGTGACAGAGAAACATTAATCTCTTTTTAGTTTTCCTCCAGATCCCTGGATTGAAATAAGCATTTGCTCCATCCTCATCTTCAAATTTACAACGTATGAGTAAATCCATATGTATGTATGAATGTGTGTGCTGTCAGCGATCAAGGGAGAGAGAGGGGGAGGGAGATGGAGAGTGTTTGAGAAAGAACGAGAGAGAGGGGGATAAAGAGTGGGGGCGGATCCATACGTGATTTTGAATGATAATATAGATTTATAGGAAGCATGAATTTGAAATATCAAAACATTTTTTATTATAATTCAATTGCAAAAAAAAAGTATGTTACCAGCGATCCAATTCCATCATGTTGTTTTCCACTCTCCCCCTTCTCTCTCTCTCTCTCTCTCTCTCTCTCTCTCTTGACATTTTTCCCATAAATATCGCATGATTGAGCGTGACATTGATGTTCTTTGTGTCAGTTACGTCCTCGAATTACCAAAGAAGGTGCTTGTACTATTTACCGATAAGGATAACACGTCATACAATTGGAGTGAAAACGAGGATCGTTCTTGTCACGAAATCCTTTGTATGAGAAAATGAAGATAACGATAAAGTTTAGAACAGGATTAAAAGATGGCAAATTTAAAACTCAATAAGTATAATCTATACTACAATGATCTGATCTCTGTTTGGGGTGGGGGTTCGTTGCCGTGACAGGAAAACGGCACAATGTTGCGTGATATTTCTCAGCCCAGTACCGTTTAAATGCTGAATAAGATAATTTCCAGCTCAACAAGGCCACGGGTTTTCAAGTAATTTGTTTAGTTAGGCATAACTGACAAACATAGCTGATATATGGAGATAGCTCCAAGTTTATTAACTTCTAATTATACTGCTTTATAATGAGAGGAAAGAGTATTTAATTAGAATATAAACTGTTTTAAGTGGAAAGTGGCATTGAATTTAAAAGCCGCCAAGGTATCTTTTAAGCGAAGTGATATTGGTTTGGGAGAGTGACTTTACATCTGATTGTTATGCTGGTATGAACCAAAAAGAATTGCTGAGAAATCGTCACCTGAAGAAAAAACAACTTTCATGTAAATCAATAGTGATCCTAGGTAAACTTTTGAAAACCATTAGCACCCAAATGCTTTACACGTGATCTCCATGCCAGGGAGATTGTTGTTACACACTCATCCTCATTTCTCTGAGAGTGCTTATATATAGTAAACCCTCGTTGTAACAATACTTGCTCTGGCAGCAATATATGATGACGCACGCGTTCTCATGACCCGATTGTTTTTTATATTTTTGCAAGACTATAGCCCATATTTTCATTGATTTCATTGTCAGCCCTGTAACCCGTATATGGGGCATTAGGTTAAGAAGGGATAATAGAAGTCATTTTTGTTTGGACTTGCTGGTTCTTCATTCGTATAAAATTCGCCCATTACAACTGCATAATTTTGTAACTGCACTATTAAATTCCTTATAGTGCTATAATAATGGGAATCTAATTTGATATTAAACTACGCTACGTAGATATATATTCTGGATAACTATGAGGCGGGAGGGAGGATAGAGAGAGATTGACAGAGACAGAGAGAAAGGCAAGAGTAAAATGACTATCTAGAAAATACAGTTCAGATGTGGGAGAAGCGTAGTGTTCAGATGTAAGCTTGACTGCTGCAGGGTCAAACACGACTTCTACTTCTCACCGATAGATGATGATTACTGCAATATATATACATATATCCAAAAAGCAGTTGCGAAATGTCAATTTAATCTATCATATTGGTTTAACATGACGTAATAAAGAAATAGTGACGAGCTTACTTCTCTAAAATGGATAAGGACAAATTCTTTTTCTTGTTACGGGAGAAATCAAAGTCAAAACGATCATGAACTAGACTCTGATAAATATTCAATATATAAATATATATATATATATATATATATATATATATATATATATATTGATGAAAGTGACAATTTGAAGGTGTAAAGGAGAGAAAGTGTTGCATATCAAAAAATTCTAATATCACATGGACGTGTTTCGATGCATTTCCATGGGTGCAAGCCATTTTTTTCAGAGAAACCTGCCACGGTGCTGTTTACATGTTTGATGCTGAGGAAAAAAATGGGGATATTTTTGTGAACAGCACATAATTTTTTCTACCCCACTGCAAGTTTCTCTGGCAAAGATGGCTGTCACCGGTCGAAATGCATCGAAACATGCCTACAGGATAATAAAAACTTTCAGGATGTAACACCTGCTTTGCACTCAATCGTTTTTCCTTCGTCTACCAAGTTGTCACCATCATGAACATTCGCAAAACAAACGCACACACATGTATACTATGTACAGAAGGTTGAAGGAAAATAAAGAAGGAAAGAGAGAAAGGCAGTAGTGGAAAGAGAATCTAGAAGAGAGTACTCAAAAGTTGGAGCAAAATATCGTTCAAATAAAGATGCCTTGTGTGGCATGAATTATTTATCAACTCTACCTTGAGGCATAAGTTCACATCTGCGTTGGTAAGTGTTTGTTTTCTATGTGTATGATTTTTTTTTAATGTTTGCCTTTTAAGGAAGGAGTATGTATAGGCACATAATTCGCTCTTACTGCTGATTGCACCTAAGACTATATATACATAGGTGTCAGTACCTCCCACTCTCTCTACCTCTCTTTCGTTCTCTTTCTTCCCTTCTTTCACGTACCTCTTATCTCAACCTGTACACTGCACCATAAGTCACACGTACACGCATATATTAAGCGTCACTTCAAATCCGTCATTTTAAGTTATCCGAGTATTCGATTTATCTAATACACACACACACACATATATATATATATATATATATATATATATATATATATATATAGAGAGAGAGAGAGAGAGAGAGAGGGGGGAGAAAGATGAAAAGAGAGAAGAAAAGAGAGTCAGAGGGGAATGGAAATTTACTCTTCAATCACAATGACTTCGTGAAACCGATCAATCAAAATAAAAATTGCAAATAACTATTTGCGTTCTGAGCGCTGATACAATAGATGAAGCAACAATTTAAAAGTAGTATATATATATATATATATATATATATATATATATATATATACATATATGTATATATATATATATATATATATATATATTACACATCAGGGATGCAATATAACTGTATGATATAATAGTATGATATAATATGATATAATGCAGTATCTGATAAATGATGAGTTCATTTCATAGAGAGCTTGATGCATTCAACTTTGTATGTTAAGCTGGTTTAGATCAGGATATATATATATAGAGAGAGAGATAGATAGAGAGAGATTGAGAGAGAGATAGGGAGAGAGAGAGGGAGTGGGAAAGGTTGAGCAATAGGTCATGTGGATATCATCTAAATTGTCACAGCATTATATTCGATCTATGTGAATATTGAACATTGATAAAGTGCATTGAAACGGGGAAGGGTATTATGTTGAGAAATAGGTTATAGCTGACGTTCTATATTTTCAATCTCTCGCGCATCTTCTATCTTTAGTCCTTTCCTTTTCTTTCTTAAGTGTTTCTTTTATTTATTTCTATCCCCTCCCCCTTTCTCTCTGTCCCTCTCTCTCTATCTCTGTCTCTCCCTCTCTCTGTTTATCTCGTCCTCTCTCTGGCCTTCCTATTCATACATCTTCTCTCTCACCCTATTTCCTCTCTCACCCCTTCTTTCCTCACACAACCTTTCTTTCTCACTCTCTCACCCTCTTTCTACTATCTTTTCTCACATCCTTCCTCCTTTCCTCTCTCTCTCTCTCTCTCTCTCTCTCCCCCTCTCTTTCCTTTCCCCCCTCCCTTTTTCTCTAGAAGTAAACAGTGGGAAGTACATGTTTGACTTGTTTATGCAAATAGAGTTCTTGGCCCCTGGCGCTGCATTTACTTCTCGTTGATTTCTTTGTCCCCGAGAAGTTGTTTCCCCCTTTTTTTACTCTCTCTTTCCTTGGATCCGTGCGCATGCGTGCTGAGAGATTTTCTTTTCCCACTCTCCGTGCATGCATTCCTTCATTCTGCGAAAGACACTGACTTTCTTACTTAACAATGGAAATCTTTCCCGCCGGGAAAAGATTCACTTAAAAACAAACTTCACCCTCAAGAAATTCTGAACTTAGTACGCGTTTAAAAGTGTAAAACCACGAACCATAGATAGATAGATAGATAGATAGATAGATAGATAGATAGATAGATAGATAGATAGATAGATAGATAGATAGATATGAATATACTGCAATATGAATAGACTGAGATGGATATATAAATAAGTTGATATGAATAGACTGCGATAGATAGATATAAAGAGATCAAGATAGATAGATAGATAGATAGATAGATGTGAATGAAATTGCAATGTAAATACACTGAGATATACATAAGAAAGATAGATACGAACCGACTGAGGCAGATGTAAAGAGATGAAGATAGATTGATAGATGAATAGATAAATTTGAGTTGTCTGTGATATGAATAGACTGAGATAGATATATATATATAGAGAGAGAGAAAGATATATGAACAGGTTAAGATAGAAGGATGTAAAGAGATTAAGATGGGTAAATAGAGATATAAATCAATGAAGCAATATGTATAAACTGATGTAGATATATAGATATATATGAACTGACTGAGAGAAAGATATATGAAGAGACTAAGATAGATAGATAGATAGATAGATAGATAGATAGATAGATAGATAGATAGATAGATAGATGTATATGAATATACTGCAATATGAATAGACTGAGATGGATATATAAATAGGTTGATATGAATAGACTGCAATAGATAGATATAAAGAGATCAAGATAGATAGATAGATAGATAGATAGATAGATGGATAGATAGATAGATAGATAGATAGATAGATAGATAGATGGATAGATGCATATATAGGTACATGCATAAGTACATGCATGCATACAAGAGATTCTCCCAAGGCAGATACACATACTTCTGTGTTAGACCGGATAATCTGTCACACCAATCTTCAAGATGATTGATAGTCTTCTGAAGTAACAATGATATATTGATATCCATTGCATCAAACTTATGCTGCTATTCCTTTTAAAAGTCGAAGTACAATATGCCCAAATATATCATATTGTAAAGCCACACTCTCTGACTTTCATGGCAGAGACGGTAATAAAAAGATCAGAGAACATTTGAAATCCACGTTATATTGTCCTCATATGCACGTACGTAAAAACAAACATATATATATGTGTATTTATTCACGTTTTTTTGCACTACATATATGAATGAATGAAGAAACGGATATTAATCGAGAGAGATAGATAGATACACAGACAGCTACATATATATACATATTTTCTCAAGTCATAAACATGATAGATGATGTATCACATCATATTAATATTTCTTTATTTTTTACTCTTCTTTTTGCTTCAAATATACTACTACGCATTTCTCACCCAAACTCTCGATTCTGTGATGTATGTCAACGTGGGAGTTGCACATATTCATGCAAAACACACACACACACGCGTATATATATATATATATATATATATATATATATATATATATATATATATATATATATATATATAGATAGATAGATAGATAGATAGATATAGATAGATAGATAGATAGATAGATAGATAGATAGATGGATAGATAGATAGATAGATAGATATCGCCCCCTTTTTCAAATATTCCATATTCATATATATAAGTGCATATGTATGGGTGTGTGTATCTGTGTGTGCGTGCATAGTTTTGGGCAATGTTTCGGAAATTCAATTTTTTGTCTTTCATATAAATGTGTGCGTGTGTGAGGTTATTGGTAATAACTTCCACCTTGAATATATATATATATATATATATATATATATATATATATATATATATATATTGAAAAAAAAAAGAAAAGAAAACATCTCTGAACAATGACGGTAGGAATGGAAAAGCCACGATTACAAGATAGGGATGACACAATGAAAGATGAACTGAAGACAACGAAGAGTTGATTGTCTTTCAAGGCTGAAATTGAAGGGAAGGAGAGAAGCATAACTGGATGTGAAGGACAAATGGAAAAATAAAAAGAGAAGACAAAAAAAAAGAGTGTGAGAAGCAAAGAGAGGGGGAGACAAAAAGAGATAGAGAGAGAAACTAAACTGGAAGACTTAGAAGAGTGTGAAAAGTATAGAAAGGCGAAAGGGAGAAGTTTTTTAAAAAAAGAGTGTGTGAGGAGCAAAGAAGGAGGTAATTAAATGAACTGAAAGTACAGAAAGAAAGAGAGAGAGAAATTCAAAGAGTGAGAGAGAGAGAGAGAGAGAGTGAAAGAGAAAACGGTAAGTCGATGAACGCGTACGAATTTAAGTTTAATGCTGTTCACGAAAAGAACTATTTTTTGTCTCGAATGAATCACCGCAGGAAACATTGACAATTTTCTTTCACTTTCTTTTCAAGCTTAGCACATTCTCATTCCTCAGTTCCCCGTTCTGAAACGGAAATAAATTTTTTTTTTTATTCGTTTGCATTTGTCTTTTATCTTCATTTCAAGTTATAAGCTTTATACGATACATACATACATATATGAATATATATATATATATATATATATATATATATATATATATATATATATATATATTCATATATATATATATATATATATATATATATATATATATATAACTTATTGCATTATATACTGAGACAAAATCATTCATATCCTGCGTAAAAGCAACCTCAATGATACGAAAATATGTTCTCAAATATCTCCTGCAAGATGCTTAAAAAACACGAACATGTCCGTATTTTACCGAATTTTCCCGAGTTTCCCCGATAGCTAATTATTTTTTTGCAACCATTTCCAACATTCCTTGAATATCCTTGTATTAAAAATTGTGAACCAAAAGAGTCATCTGAACTGTCAACAATGATTTCTACAGTTTTCAATGTGGTCTGGCGGGCTAGCTGGCTGACCGTCTGGCTATGTATGTCTAATGCGTCTAAGCCACATCAACGGATCTACAAAGCTGTAAATTAAAAATTACTTCTTATTATGTCTGAAAGAAAGTTGCTTCTAAAAATTTATCCCTACGTAGGTTTTCAAGTGGGGGTGTTATTTGCAGTGTATGTTTAAATGTATCCCCAATTTAGAGCCCGGCAGCATCCATGCTTTGTTTTTGAACATTCAGATATTTTTTTTAGTATCACAGCCCAACAAAAACGGATCATTCATTCATCACCTTTTTTTCCACCAGTGTTTTAATTGATCTACCCAAACATTGTATTCTGCCAAAATACATTGATCACTTGAAGGTTTCTATACCTTTACCTTTAATCGGTATAAGTATCGTCCCTACGTTTTGTCACTGTTTACATACGATACTGAGTCACTCTTTATGTCACTCATATTTTATGTCACTCGTTTGTTGGGTCACTTCTTTGAACACATCTGAGATTCATTGTGAATCTACAACGAGAGATATTTCAATTTAAAACTATCATTCGACGGCTAGTTATTTTAATGCATAAACCATTGCATTCCCCTAGAAGCAAAATGAGGCCATTCTGGATAACAGAAAAACAATTTGAATCGTAGTCCCTTTATTCTTTCTAAGTAAATTTGGGGCTCATGATGCCGGGCTCATAGAAAGGTTATATTGCAACCAAACGGGCTTACCTACTCGGATTGAAAGTAACGGTATTTTTACGTCAGTTATTGGAAGTTTATTCCATCTGACATTGCAGATTGTCTAACAGAGGTATTTTCTCATTGCTTTGTGATTGTATTTTTTTTTATTTCGGATTTCCATTCACTTCTCCTTTACGCTGTCCGACATTCGCCCTGCAGCTGGGGATTATATCTCCTTTCATCGTGCTTGTCTCTCCGCTTCACATGCTATCCACCATTTTGGAAAATGGCAAAAGTAATTTGAAAATCTGCCCGACCTTTTATGGTAGCTTCTCCAGGGACTGATTATCTCCCTTTTAACGCTGAGCTGAAAAAGGAAAGAGAGGAAAATCATTCATAAATACAGTAACGAAAAAAAAAATACGTAAGATGAAAATCCATGCAACATGTATTAAAACAACTTTTTTTTTCTTTAAATTAAAAAGGGGAAAAAAAAAACAATAAACGAAACGAGAAAACAGGAAAATGGCGGCAAAAGATACAACAATGTAGCCGAACATTTAATGCATTATTGAATAAATTTGCAAAATCACATTTTTTTTTCTCCTTTTGTGAACGGTGTGATTTTTAGAGTGGTTTAGTTATTTGATGCATGCACGGAGGTGATCACATGAGGGGCTTATTTAGTAGAGAGAGACGGAGAGCGACGCAGGGAGAGAGAAAGACAGAGACAAAGAGAAGGAGGTGGAGAGAGGTAAGGAAGAGAGAGAGGACGCCAAAAAACTGGTTTGATAAATCTGAAGAGAGGTTTGCTTTTTTTTTAGTTGTGCATGTTCATGCATTCGTGCAGGGTATGGATAACTGATTGCTATTTCCTGTACATATAATGGAAGGTTTGGTTGTGTTAGCACAACAATTATGTTGTATATGCTGACACGTATACAGTGAGTGCTAAAATTATTTGACACGATCGGAAAGGTTTTTACCGACGTTCTTATACATCTTCAAAATTGACAAATTTTTCAACAAAGATTTCTCAATGTCGTACATAGCTTTTCAATATTCAATTTTGTTCCAATCTTCTGGATTGAACAACCGAGGCTATCAAAAGTGATGGAAGGTTCTATACCTTTTTATGTGTGCGTGTGTTTATGTGTTCCAGCACTCCTGGCCATACCAGTTTGTCTGTAGACTTGAAAATTGGTATCAGTACTCCATTAAACACCTCTAAAAAGTTGGGGTTTTTTTGTTTTTGTTTTTTTAAAGATTTTTGGACCATTAAGGGTCCTGAATTTGATGAGCCTTCAAGTAACATCCACATTCTCTAGAATTTAGGTATTTCTTGATGCTTTTTTAGACTATTTTAGATGTTTTCCTGTGATGTCATGAATAGAATGTATTCTTACCATATTCGCTCATCGATGAAATGCTTTTTACATGACTTCCAATTTTGACGCTACTGTTGTCCTATTATTAATTACATTGATGATTCTTCTTAAATCTTATTGGTGAATGTTCTTCATTTTCCCAAAATTATGATCATCATCAGTCTTTCAACGTCCGTCGTTAGACATAGACCTTCCGCATAATTCTCTATGGTGGGCGTCGCGGAGCCAGTATTTTCTGAATCTGTTTAGTTCATCTCTCCATCTTGTATTCCGTCGGCCTCGGTTTCCTATGTGATCTCAGGGGATCCATGTTGTAAAACATGATGTCGATTGGTTGTCTTTCAATCTTGCAACATGGCCTACCCATTGCCATTTGAGTTTTTTAATAGTTTCTATGACGTCATGGACACCCGTTTTCTTTTCTTTATATACTGTGCTGTCTTATGATTCTCTCATGTGCTAGTTGCATACTTCTCAGTTTGTAGGTCTGTCTCTTGGTTAGGTTCCATGTTTCAGTGTCCATGAATTATGATTGTTCACCATAAATCGCCCCCCGCCTAATTTGACTGTCTTGACTGGGAGGATGTTTGACAGAACTTTGGTGGGTGGAGGATTCTTAAATGTCTAGTCTGAATGGGGGAAGGTTGTTTAATTGATCTGCGGTACAAGTCTCTGGCTACCATGTTTCAATCAGTTTTTGTTATCTTACTACGCATGACCAAAACCAGGGGAGCGGAAACGACCAGATACCAGACCCAGCGCGATAACTCGAGCACCAAACCTTCATTACATCAATCTTTCATACAGTTATCAAAATTAGAAACCAACACATAAAACTGTCAGCCTTGGTCAACACAGGTTTCTTTAGTTTTCAAGTGATTTGGCCTGGCTAGGTATTTTTGGAGTTCGAGACTTGAAAATTTAAACATTCACCCTTCATCATGTTTTTTTTTCTTTTTCTTATTCGAAAATCTCCGTCCAACTTTTAGGGGTTAACTTTTATTCATAATATAAATTTATGTTAAATTGGTCCCTTAGTGTTTGGCAGCATCCTTGCTTTTCTCTAATTCTGACTTTTTACGAATCTAACAAAAGGGAAGTAATTCATTCATTGATCACCGCTCTTCCAATATTTTTCTATTGATCGCCTTCAACATAACATGATGGTTTATATTGAGCGACTAACAAGACCTGTTTACATATGTATCAATCCTGCAAATATTAATTAGAAGCAAAAGTAGCCACTATTTGTTTTGATAAAATTGTTTATTCTCACCAAATAAGAGCATCAGTATTCGTACATAAAATATTGCACATGATATGATATATAAATTACCATAATTTTACACCAAAAATCTGATTTGATTCAACGAATTCTTTGAAAAATATTCATTCCTTGCCGTTGGGGATGGGGATTAGAATGAAACAAGGTCAAAGACCTGAAAGATACACTGCACGCTGGAGAACTTCATACCCTCGTTCCGTGATCATTTGACTCAGAACCTGATGAGAGGTTTTGTCATATAACAGAATTACTTACCAGATTTCTTATTAAAAAAAATCACTTTCTGTTCCAATGGATAATTCAAACGAGCCAATAGCTCTCTATAACGTTACATCATAACATTCTGTCTAGATTCTAGAAATCTGGAATACAGAATTCCCCTTGAATTTCACCAAACAGAAAGAATACAAGCCTGGCAACTGAAGGGTCAAAATTCACTCCAATTTCTATTCTGACAGAAGATGATTACTTCAACTTTAATAACAATTTGAAAAATGTGTTTAGAATAAAATAAATCTTTGCACATTTGTCAGTTTGGCATAAGTCGATAAGTTAGCCGCTTACCAATTATTTTGCTGTGAGTTCAAATGTTAATTTCATGTATCGCTTTGACACAAATTAACGGAACAGACAAACAATTATTTTACTCTCCTAAATTAAGCGAGATTCGATGTTGATTTATTTTAATCCAGAAGGGGGAACGGAATGGAGACTTGGACTGGAATTCGTCAAAATTCTCCACTAGAATATTTCGTCTAGGCTAAGATGTTTGAATATGCCTAGATCTAGCCATAATTTTCCCTTGCCTTCGATTCTCACAGAAGATTGAATTTTCATCTCTGTGGATTTTTAACATTTTGTCTACGTCGAGAGGGAAGAGAAAGACAAGTGTTTAAACGAGTACCGAAAACTCTCACGAAATGAAGCAACGACATCGTCTGGTAACACAGACTTTCTCATTCAGTCATTTACAGAAATTCTTTCAATACACATCCACAAACTAAATACTAAACCATCTTAGATGGAAACCGATATAAGCCCTGGTGGATTTGTTACAAAAATTTTGGTTCATTAAATTGAAAGTTTACTTATGTTTATCCATATGTAAGCCATTCTTGCTTTTCAATTCTTCTGAAGGCTTTAAATGATATATCAAAGTTGTCCGATCCTATAAATGATAAAGATTTGAATAAACTTCGAATACTCGTGAGATTTACCTGATATTGCAAAATGAAAATGGCGACTTTAATATTAACCTAATATGCTTATTCTTTTTTCCTTACAGGTAAGTTAATGTTTGATCAATTGATTTGATGAAGAATGTTAAATATAGGTAGGTACATTTTATTGTATCTAAAAAGTGTTGTCATGTATGTTTCAGCTATGTGTATTTGTGTTAATAATCAGGTTTCCCCAAAAGTAAATGTGTACATATTTTAGTTTTGTTGCATAGAAACATCTTCCAGTGATGTTGAGGACTGAAAAACCTCGGATATTTGAGAAAAATGCAATGAGATTAGTAAGCCTTCCATTTTTAGCCTCATTCTCTATGATCTAAAAAAGAGAAAACTACATTTCGTTTGTATCAGTCTAATATATTCCCAAAGACTTTAAAATCTAATAAAACAATTCCCCTATAATCTTTACAATGAATTTCTAACGTTGCCTGCATCAGAAATCTGGAACGTACGTTGAAAACTCCAAGGAACACCATCACGAGATCTTTTCAGCTTTACAAATGTTTGATAGACGACCCCCTTCAAGCGTGCCTTTCATAAAGGTTAGCTACAGATTTTTAAAGAGAGATTAATTCCCAATCAGAGCAGGGCATTGCCTTGACTTTGATCTTTCGTCTTATTTTCATTGTTTTATTTTTTTTTCTTTTGTTTAAGATGTAAGTAAATATGATTTCTTGGGAATAATCTATTATTT
The DNA here is from genome assembly GCA_963457665.1 of Thysanoteuthis rhombus. Taxonomy (NCBI): domain Eukaryota; kingdom Metazoa; phylum Mollusca; class Cephalopoda; order Oegopsida; family Thysanoteuthidae; genus Thysanoteuthis; species Thysanoteuthis major. Next base: position 9,482,872 of record OY735221.1, read on the forward strand.
TTTAGAAAAGGTCTCCCTATGGCAAGGTGATTAAGTGCGTTCAAAGGGGGAAAGGATTACGCTTTGGGAGTTGGGTTAAAAATTAGAGATTTGATTAGCTTCCCCTGGGCATGCTAATCCGAACATTCTACTAAACATGGATAGAAAATAAATAATAATTCAGTTTTCTATCTATAATTGCTTTGTATTTAGTTTGTGGGTGGGTGGGTGTTGGATGAATTTGTGTGAGTGACTGGGTGAGTGTTATGAGACAATGTGATTGTTACATTTTGGGAGAGTTTTCTGTTACTTGTTGATTTATCCTACGTCTTGATGATTTAATCGTGTTTTTTTAATATAAATATTCTACTTATATCTTATAGTAGTACGTGTATGATCTCCTTCCATCTCCACATACATATGTGTGGATGTGTGCACACGCACGCCAGTGGCATGTGTTGTTTTGTATTACGGGTGTGCTCTAAGTTACAGATACCAAAGAACACAAACATATGTGAGTATCTGTAAAAAGCAGTGAAGTTCTTGGTTGTATGATATACAGAAGGTGGTCCTGATTGTAAATTGTAAAGTTTCACACCCTCGCACATCCGATGTTACAAACACTGAACAAATAAAAGAAATATGAGGATGATTAAAAAGTCTTTTAATTATTAAAAAAAATTCTGATTTGCCGTAATTAACTGATCTCTTGTAAAACACAAACGATGAGGAGAAAAAAGGGTTTTCAATATATATTTTTATATGAACCCTAAAAATCTTCTTTCGACTGAAACTTTCATCAGAAGGTAACCTACCCACCCCAAGAAAAATTTACAATTTAGAATTGGGAGCTTCTCTACCGAAAAGGCTCTTACTATCCAACACACTCCTGATACAAAGCATCACACTCCAATAGTGTGCACCTGTGCTTTTATAAGTGTGTGTGTGTGTGTGTGTGTGTGTGTGTGTGTGTGTGTGTGTGTGTGTGTGTGTGTGTGTGTGTGTGTGTGCATTCTGGTTAAAAAAGGGAGAAAAATGGCTGATTTGAGAGAAGTAAAATAGGTGTGAATTTCAACTCCTCAACAAACTTCACACTTAAACTTACCGACGGAGATACAAAAAAGCAAGCGCAAAAATTTCATCTGTTTTTAAGTGTAAGGGTCCATTGTTTATGGAGAAACATGTCACTGCTCTAATTACAATTGCAGTCATCCATGATTAGTGGGTGAGTGAAATTTGGAAAAAAGGTTTTGATGTTCTGGTGCAAAAAGGTACAAGAAGGAAACTAAAAGGTGTGAGAGTGGGTGAGAAAATCAATGTGAATTGCCAGAAAGGAAGAAAAAAAAAAAGGAAGAGAAAGAGAGAAAGAGAGGAAGGAAAGAAAAGAGAAAATGAAAGGTCTGAAAGGGAGGAATGAAGAAAGAAAAGAAAGAAAAAAAGAAAGGAACAAACAAACAAACAAGCACAAAAAGAATAGAAAGAAAGAAAGAACGATGGAGAAAAAAGAAGTATAACGGAACAAAGAACGAAAGATATCTTGTAATGAAGAAAAAGAAAAAGAAAGAAAGAAAAAAGAAAGGAAGGAAGAAAGAAAGGAAAGGATAAGAGAGAGAAAAAGCATTAAAGAAGAAAGAAAGAAAGGTGGAGAAAAAAGAGGTATAACGGAAGAAAGAACGAAAGATGTGTTGTGAGGGGGGGGAAATAAAAAGAAAGAAAGAAAAAAAAGAAATGAAGAAAGGAAGACCAGAGAGAAAAGGCAATAAAGACGAAAGAAAGAAACAAAGAGACAAACAAACAAACAAACAAACAAACAAACCAACAAAGACGGAGATAAATAGGTGGGTATGGTGAAAAATGAAAGAAAGGAGGAAGGAAAGAAGGAAAGGTAGCAAGAAAGAAAGCTAAAAAAAAAAGAAAAAGAATGGAATAAGTAGGAAGGAGAAGAAATAACTGAAGTATATAAGAAGGTAACATGAAGGAAGAGGAGAGAAAGAAAAGTGGAAGAAAGGGCAATAGAAAGAAGGATTAGAAACAATAAAATTAAAAACTGGAAGAAAACAATGGGACACAAGAAAGAAAGGATTTGGGAAAGGAAACATTAAAGGAAAAAAAATTAAAGGGAATGATTTAGAGAAACGAAAGGATTATAAGAATGGATAAAGGATCAAAGAAAGGGTGAGCCAAGGAAAATAGCAAGAGGAAGAACAGATTGTGGGGGTGTAAAGAAGGGATCAATGGACCGTGGGGGGAGAAAAGTTTCAAAGATGAAATGTTAAGATCGACTGAAAAGAAAGGATCAAAAGAAAGGATTGACGAAGGGATGGTTCCAAAAGTAATGATAAGAAATGACTTATGTTTGAGGTAAAGGGGG
>OY735221.1:9490221-9497721 GCA_963457665.1 Thysanoteuthis rhombus
TAAAAAGGATGAATGACGGGAAGGAAAGGAAAAAAGAAGTGAGTAAGAGAGAATGAAAAATAATGGGAGGCAAAACAAAGAATCAAATGCAAGGAATTATTGTAAATGAAAAAGAGAGAGAAAATGAAAGAAACAAAGAAAAAACAGTGTATAGTTAACAAAATAACATGACAAAAGGGGAGATGAAGAAAAATACAAGCAGATAATAATATGAATATTGGGAGAACTGGTTTAAAAAAGAAAGGAAAAAAAAAAAGAAAAAAGGGGAAGAATGAAAAGAAGAAGGAGAGAGCAGTATTTAGGTAACAAAGATGAAAGAGAGATTGTGAGGAAGAAATAAACAAACGAAGAATATTATGAATAATGAAATGGCTGGTTTAAGAGAGAAAGGAGGAATTGAGGGGAAAAGGAAAGAGAGAAGAAAGAACGAAAAAACAACAGTATATAGGTAACGAATAACTAGATGGAAAAAGAAAGAGAGGAACAAACAAACAAATGATGAACTTTAGGGGTGATTGAATAAGTTGTTTGAAGAAGAAAGAAAGAAAGAAAGACAGAAAGAAAGAAAGGAAGAAAGAAAGGAAGGAAGAAAAAAAGAAAAAGAAGAAGAAACTACCTGAAAACACGCGTGGAAGCAAAGTTGATAGAAACTCAAAGAAACCATAGATTACCATCATTAAAGACATGCAAACGAAAAACAAAAAATAAAGATATGAAAAAGACAAAACATAAGACATGAAAATGCAAAGAGTTGGAAGAAAAATTTCCTTTATAATCGAATTTCAATCGATAATGTTTACAGAAAGAGAATTGTGGCACCGACTGCAGTTACCTACCGATTCCATCCTTGCAAATGTTTAGAGTCTGCATGTTCTGGTGCCAATTCTTGTATTTCATAGAATATCAGAGAGTGAAGAATGGAATTTTTAAAAACAGCTTGTTTATCTATATCGTGTTTCTTTTTGTATTTATCCAAAAGGGGTGCCGGTAATTTTGGAAATTCTTTCTTTCTCCAAACATGAATCACTATTGTTCACAGAAAAAAACGAGATATATTTCGGCAGAATTTTGCTTCTTTGCAACAGAACAAAAATATTGCTCAGTGGGAAGAATTTCGATAAATGATATTGGAAGACAAACAAGAATATTCACAGAGATTACTAGGTGTATGTGTGACTCTTTGTTTGAGTATGTGTGCATGTGTGTGGGCATGTGTGCATTTATATATGTGTGGTGTTGCGTATATATCCATCTGTTGCATATGTTGATGCAGGTGGGGTCTCTTAAAGGTGTATGAAGGTCATACGAAGACAATACAATCACAAGTGTACGAGATACTGTCCATTCTTACAAAGGTATTTACCAACATATGCTTAATCTGGCACAAGGCAATGAACAGAGAACATTATGTTGCACCAATCATGCAAATCTTTTTTTCTGAAAGATCAACGTCCGAAAATTTTATCTTCACCTCGAATCAAACAACGAACTGCGTGGGCAGAAATTGGTAACCAGCTACGGCCCCCCACCCACACACATGCACACACATATGTAGATATACATGTGTGTGTATATATATATTTATATATATGTGAGTTGATGATTAAGTCTGTAGTCTGATGAATCGTTCATGAATAGATTATAATCTGAAATTTCTACTGTATAATGTTCAATCTATATGAATGATATACACCATTGAATTGATTTTATTGATAAGGAAGGGTCTGTTAAAGAATGAATGGCTGTTGAGCAAAATATATGCCTTTTCATCGTTACCCCTCTGACAATCATCTCACGATAAGGCAAATAAGGCAGTACCATAATGGACGTCAAGCTAGCACTTCCATTGGAAACCCATGATTGCTATAAACAACGATTGGACCTCCATGGATCATTCAATAAATGGAGACAAAATTGCCCCATGTGCTACGTGTCACAGGAGCAGCTGGGCTCAACCTCAGCCTCTTCAAGGTAATCCTTGCTTAACGCATATTGGCGTTAATACTTCCAAGTGAAACAATATCTTTGAAGCTCTGATCTTCTGTCTAAGCTCATCTGTTAATCACGTGTGCGCATTCCTACAGAAAGCCAAGTGCATCTCCGTCTCTTGGAAGACAATTGCCTATACAGAACAACAGCTGGTGACGAAGTCACTGTTTCTGTTGCATGCATCAGCTCAGTGATCCTTGCAAGTTTCAAATCGAGACCAGAACTTTATTCAATGGAGCTGATAGGATGCAAGTCTATTGGAAGGACCCCTTCATCTTGATCCCACAGCTTAAAGTGTACTCGATTAGCAGGATGCACAGGGATATTTGTCCTAATTAAGAATTTTCTTAATTTCTGCTCATACTGGGAATTGATCCCAGGATCTTATGCATCATACCATCACACTGCCCTAGCATACAAAAGAAAGCCAAATATCCACAAACGTTCTGAACGACCCACGTGAATACATTTTGTTTTTCGTTCTTTTGATATGTTTTTTTTGTTGTTATTTCTGGGTTTTTTTGTTGTTTTTTTTTTGAAGGGAGAGGTTGTTTTTTTTTTGCAAATAGCAGTCTCGGATCATTATACACACGATATTGCTGCGCACGTGGAACTGAAATGGGGGTCATATAAATAAGGTAAGGGGAGACAGTGTCCAAGGGAGATGGGTGTGGGGAGCCCTCACGAGAATTGATAGATTAGCTGAGTCACTTGATGAAAAAAAGCGATAAGGCTCTAGAGGAATCGCAATTTCTCACAAGTAAATTGATAGCTGCCCATATTTCAAAGGAATGAATGGAGCCAGGAAGAGAAGGAAAAAAAAAAGGAATGAAATTTTCGTATACGGATAAATGTCTAAGATGAACGAATTATTTTCGTTGGTTAAAGTGTTAATGATGACTAAGGCAGGGGATAAATTTGAAGTAATTTTACAAGATAAAGAAAAATACAGTGTAATGGCATACTCATTTCTAGGGATCACTGAAAAAGCACCAGTTGTAAAATGTCTACCAAAACCGTCCAAAAAAAATTCTTCAGTTGTTAGGTTAGTCTGGATGTCTATGTATTCATAACGTTTACAAGACACACAGATTTGGAGAATTGAAAATTTGAACATTTACTCCTTATTTTACCGAAAGAAAGTTTTGAGAAATTCCTTTTGAAATCCGCCCCCTATGGGGTTTTAGTGAATGGGTCAATTTACTATGTAGGTTCACGCTAAATTGATTCTTTGGTACATTTTTTCTTTGTTTTTTTCAATTAAGACATTTTAAAGTGATTACTACCCGTCAAAAGTAAAGAGAAGTAATTTATGCATTGATCACCTCTTCATCCAATTTGGTATTGATCACCCCAAACACAACATGATGCTGAAAGACATTTGTCATGTGATGGTTTCTGATTAATGATTGACCAGACCTGTTTTCGCTAGGATCATGCTTAGAGCAAATCGCAAAAGACAGATATTATCATCTGTTTCCATAAATGGTAATCCCGAGAACGGTTTTTGTCCAACCCAGCTCTACTCTCCATTTTCCCACATTCACTTACCAGACTTCTCGATTAGTATTTCCGGTCCCTGATATTTCTAATATCCATTATATTCATTCTGAATTCCATCTTCACTCAGCCATTTATTTCTTCAACTGTTGCCCTCTATTGATTGAGTGTTGTTTTTTTCTGGTTCCACTAGCAGTACGAATATAGAATTACTTCTGGCACGATTAATCAGTATACGAACCCTGGTGAAAGGCCAACACATCGAGCATAGAGTTTTATGGAGTACAAGACCTGCGGTTCAGAAATTGGCGCAACAATATTTTCTTTTGCAATACGTTTGTTTATTTTGAAAATCTTGATGTGCAGCCGAAGTAATCATTCATATTCATATAATAATAATTATAAATGTGACTCAGCTTTCAACGATAACCAACTGGCAGCTGGTGTGAAATTGTAATCCACAGCTCTGCTGTGGACAGTGAGTGTGCAAAGAAGAGGGTTTGTGACTCGATGAGACTTGCTGTCACTCGGTCTCCAGATGGGACCACCCGACAACTGCGGTGAAAGAGAGGAACACAATGTAAAACATGAAGGTCAAGAGAGTACCAGTAATACTTGGTGCACTCGGGACAGTACCAAAGACACTGAAAGCAAGATTGGAGGAACGAGGCATAAAAAGAAGGATCGAGACTATACAGACCACAGCACTATTGGGACCTGCGTGAAGACTTGGGAAAGTGCTAGAAATATGTTAGTGTATGTTGTCTGAGAGAGAAAATAGAGGATAAAAAAAAGGATTAACCACAGTGCTGCTGTGAAAGGTGGGGGAGATGAGAGGTGAGCTGAAGACTTAAGGAGACTTACTATCACTCAGCCTTCAGCAACAACCACCGGGCTACTATTTTGGAACTGTGAACCACATCACTGCTGTGGACTGTGAGAGTGTAAAGAGGGAGGCTGGAGATCTGAGGAGACTTGCTGTCACTCAGTCCCCAGAATAATAATAATAATAATAATAATAATAATAATAATAATAATAATAATAATAATAATGTGGAATATGAAAGCCAGGGTAGTGCCAGTCATAGTAGGCGCACTGTGATCTGTCCCAAGGACACTAAGTTGAGACTGGAGGAGATCGGGATAGAGGGAAGAATTGAGACTGTTCAGACCACAGCACAGCTTGGAACTGCACGGATACTGAGGAAAGTGTTAGAAATATAAAGACTGCAACGTTAAATGTTAATAGAAACCCAACAGAGGAAGGGAAATTAAAGCGGAAATGTGAGCTGCAGCACTGACATGATGGTTGGAGGAGGGAGAAGATGTTGGCTGAAGACCTGACGAGACTTATTGTTACTCACCCTTCAGCAATGACCACCGGGCAACCGGTGTGAAACTGTAAACCACAGTATTACTGTGACCTATGAGCACTAGGAGAGAGGAGCTGGAGACTTGAGGAGACTCGCTGTCACTCAAACTACAGCAGATACCACCAGGCAACTGGTATGAGATTGCAAATAATAATAATAATAATAATAATAATAATAATAATAATAATAATAATAATAATAATATCTATTTCTGGCTTTCCGACTTAGTATGCCCGTGCGTTACCTACTCAAGCAAAATCGGTACATGGTAGGCAGAATTTTTTTGAGTGCTACATCCTTCAAATGCTCTAACTTGGAGAATAGAACAACTTTGACGGATTTTCAACGGTCACATTCTTTAGGAAGTGAGTTCAATCGACAATATAACTATAACTTCGTGAATGAAGTGATCACACAAAAGAACGTTAATTACTATCTCACATTTTTGAAAGTTGGTGATCTATCTGATCTAATATTTTGGAAACACTTTTTAGATCTATTTTTTTTAACTGGCCTCATATTCAAATATCACTTTTCCTGTTGTTGTCTATTGTCTTATCTCCTATTCTGATCACATTTCTTCCGTTTATAATTCCATTAATGAGGAGACAGTTTTGTTTCGAGGGTCGAAGCTGAAGGGGAACTTCGTTCCCTTTTAGGGTTGAAATTGAGGGGAAAACTTTCTTTTTTAGGGCACCAGATTGAGGGTATAATTTTACCCTTTGATAGGCAAAACTGTGGGAGGTTTTTATTTTTTGTGGTCAAACTGAGAAAAATCTTTTCTTTCCTCATTTCTAGGGGTCAGAATTGAGGAGCAAGATTCCATAAAAGTTGAAGGTTTTCTATTATTTTTTCAGGGTTGAAAGTGAGGGCATTCTTCATCTTCTTCATAGTTGTTGAAAGTGAGGGAAACGTTTTTCATTTTTGTGAGAAATACTTATTATAGATAGTTTCTTTTATGTGTTCGTTTGCAAATCATTATAGTATCAATTCAATACAAAGGAAGTGACTTGATAAATGCTGCCCAAATCCCTATATTTTCATTACCCTTTGTTTTACTTCTATTTTTCACTCTTTTCCCTTATAATCTGTCATTCAGCTTTACATTTTATTTTTATGGACGTTTTTTTCAAATAATTTTCCATCAAACATTCTCTTCAATCATTCTATTTTTGCTCTCAATTTTCAACGAATCGAGTCACTATATATCCTGACTCTAGCGACTCAGTCTCTCCACCATATTACTTCACTGTTTTCCAACTGTCTCTCCTATTTCTCTCCTCTTTACCCTTCCGACAATCACTTCTGCTTTTTACTTTATTATCTTTCCATTTTATTCATATTTCCAGATCTTTGATCTTTCCAACTCATTTTTTCCCGACATTTCGAAGTTCAATGAGCATTTCACATTATTTACGTCAGGTTATAAACTCTTTGGCTTGCCGAAAAGAAAAATTCATCAAATCCATTTCCGTTTAGACAACAGAGAGCGCATGCGTATTTACACAACCGGGTTTGTTAATTGAGAGCAACACACAGACCCATAAAAACAAATTGTACACCTGCGTAGAAATTTAGACAGACAAATATTAAAAAACCAACACAATCATACTTTTATATAAATGTCACGACTTATCAGTGAAATTGCATAATAGGCAAAATTTACTTTTTTTTAGTTTTTTTTTAAAATTAATTTTTAGTTTTATTGCATAAACATTAGATAATCGAAAAACTGTTGTTTTATTTCCTTGTTTTGATCAAATACACTTCTAACCGAATCATAAAAACGTATCTATTTATTTTTTGGAAAAAAAAACTTAAAAGAACGCATTACTTTGTTGTTGTTTTTTTATTTTGATTTAACAAACTTCTCATTTTTTTTAAAGTTAATTTCATCAGAACTAAAGTTAGAACAACTTTAGTTTTGATGAAATCAACTTTCGATCAAATACTATGTATTTATTCATTTTTCGTACAAAAATCAAAATTTCGCCAAATAAACAGTTTCGCCTATTCAATGTAACATATTCATAGGTTACTTACCCCAAACGATTGTAACAAATATGATTTTCATCCATCATAGAGAGATATTTTTGATCCCATATTATGTGTCCCTTCAATGGATTTGTACATACAAAGATACATCGGAACGCACGAATGAGAACTCCCAACCCTGTTCGAACTCCTGCAGAGAATGTTTTGTAGGGATGCGCAAGAGAAAAGCATGAATTACTCTTCTCTGCTCCCCTAACATTTCGACAAAATTGCGTTGCATAGGTAAGGTCCAGTGTTAATTCAACATTTTACTTAATAAATGTAGGCACAGAATTGAATCTCCTAATCATCCAAACTCACTCCCAGTAGACCTACACTTCTGCACTCTCGATCACATTTTCAGCACAGACGTAATATTCACAATCATTGAAAAAATACAAAAAATACACCTCTTGACAGGACAAAAATTCCGGAACAAATGGAAAATATGTGGATTAACAAACCTAAAACTAGCCTCTCTAAGGTACTTAACAGTAAACCTAATAAATCAAAATACACCGATCTCTAACACCATAATCCTCTCGCTCATAATTACTCTATACTCAGCAACTCACTATTTCACACTATGGTTCTACCAAGGCCC
>OY735221.1:9502721-9507721 GCA_963457665.1 Thysanoteuthis rhombus
AATATTTGGATTGTAAACATGAATTATTTTCATATCCCCCCAGAATTCATAGACGAGTTTGTTTTTCTTGTCTTTATTGATTCAACTAACTTACTTTTCTGACTTTTTTCTTTCTATCTATAATCAAATTACCTAACCTTTCACTTATATTATCACTGAAAGCGTAACATTTGAACGCTTGTAGGGACCAGCAGAATAATTCCGTAGATAGATAGTATTTAAAAGAATAGACCAGAATACTTTCCTCACATCTATTGAGATAACTAAACATTCATTCACGTGAGCAATTTTGGAGTTTTCAATTTAATATCGTTGGTGTCAGTGGCAGCGAGCTTAACGGCCTGGACAATGGGATTGCAAGTCCGAGTTCAAACTCAGGTCAGGTTTTTTCTGCGTTCACTTCGCCTATGTCCTGAAGAGGTTACGCCAGTGTCGTTGCCTGTCTCTCGAGACAAAAGGAGACCTTTTATTCCCTTCGAGGCATTGGTCAAGCTCCAGTGGATACTTCATTGCAATGCTTGTTCATTGGACGCATAACCTAATTTACTCTGATTAAGTCGAATATGAAATCTTTTACCGATTAACTTTTTAATTTCCTTATTGGAGCGTGACAGAATAAATAATTGTACAGCGAGTACCTGAAGAAATCGTCTATTTTACTGTAATAGAGGGGATTGTGAATAATTATTATTTGGTATAATGGATGAGAATCTCAATCTTATATATATGTATATATATATATAATGTGTACTTTAGAGAGTGAGACAGACTCGGGAGTGAAGTGTTTGGTGGTAAGGTTTACTAATCCTTATAAGTCAATAGTCCATACATGTTTCGGGATTCTTCCCATCATCAGTGGTGTGTGCTGTGTGAGTGTGAATTAAAATGTACCATGTGGAACCAGAGTCCACTGCCAGGAGCTATGCATTGTGGGTGAGTTTTGTTGTCAGGGCTGCTGGAGGCCTCCTGCTGAAATATATATATATATATATATATATATATATATATATATATATATATTGCTTCACTTTATTTCGATTTTTCATACCTTTTCGTCAGACCCACATCTCTAACAATAGAATGTGAAATGGTTTTATATGGTAACGTTAAAAAAAAAAAAGCATAAAATGTTATGATATTAGTGAAATAGTATTATACAGGCCTTACACGCGTGGCGATTCGTTAAACATTGAATACGTTTAAGTGGATTGTATCCTTGCACATTCATTGGCCATGAACTTAATATGTCGTCGCCTTAATACTCATCGAACAAGAGCCTTGATGATCTTAATGCAGCGTTTTTGTATTATCCTGAGGGAAATTAAAAGAACCACAGCTGTCATCAGTCATTACCAACCATTTTTGGTCACGAATCGCTTGACGTATCAAGAGCTCCACTCAGGTTCTATGTCCCAAGTAAACAGGATAAAACAGAAAGAAATAGACCGAAATCTAATTATTATTATTATTATTATTATTATTATTATTATTATTATTATTATTATTATTATTATCATTATTATTATTATTATTATTATTATTATTATTATTATTATTATTATTATTATCATCAAAATCTATGGCCTGGATCAGATGTACAAGTGTCCCCAAGGGGACCATATGGCTCCTGTTGAGAACAAATTATTTACACCTTTGAAAAATCTCTCTCTCTCTCTCTCTCTCTCTCTCTCTCTCTCTGAGAGTAGTCTATGGTTCATCAGAAGTGCTAGTGTCCCTCTGGGGTCCATAAGGCTCCTGTTGAGAGAAGAGTGTCTGCACCATTGACAAATATTTCAATCACACAGCCTCTTTTTGTTTCTGTCTCTGACGCTATGTGTGTGTGTGTGTGTTCGAGTGTGTGTGTGTGTGTTTGAGTGTGTGTGTGTGTGTGTGAGTGTGTGTGTGTGTGTGTGTCTCTCTCTCTCACTTTCTCTCTCTCTCTCTGCTCAATGGCCAACATCAAATGTGCGTGTATACCACTAGGGGCCCCCGTGGCCCCTGTTGACAATGAATCTATCTCTCTATCTCTTTCACTCTCTCTCATTCTCTCTTTGCAGAATCTTTATTTTGATTTCAAATAATTCATTAATGAAATTTGAATGCTCACCCCACAGCAATGAGCTCTTCAGTAGTCATTTCCCCCTTTGTCTCTCCTGTTCACAGTTTACATGTCAACAAGCGAAGGTGTTTTGTGTAGGATTTGTTTGATGTACGGTTTGATTGGCCCCAAACCTCGAATTCAGGCTGTTCATATCTTTTCTTGGTATCAGTATTGGTAAATGTCTTTCGCCGCACAAGAACAAATCCGTATGGTCTTAGGAGAAAATATAGTATCTTCAGTACCAAAATAATCAGATAACATCATCGGACTAAGATTACGGGAGAAATGGATTAAAGTAAGTATTTTTCTATCTATTGATCATGCATATCTATATTCATATTATATCCTTTGGGTTAATGCTACGAGTTGGATACGTTGGTTCTCGTACGACCAGTGGAGTTAAGCGTCGTTGATTCCTGGTCAGTACCTGAATGGGTGACCGTCTGGGGAAACAGGATCCCGTAATCAGCTGGTTAGGGATCCTTTGCAGCTGTGATGATCCCCAAACGTGTTGAGAACTTCTTACCCCCTGGAGACCTTTAGCATTGTGGGGATAAGGGAAGTAAAATTTCGACAAAAAATTCTCCCCATACCGAGAGCCAAGGTATAGCAGCTCAATCCTGAGGATTCTAAGACGGAAAGTGTTATATATATGGATATTCATATATATAGATTTATAGATAGATAGATGGATACCCTTTGTATGTAAGGGATTGTTATCTTTTGTGAATATCCTTCAATACTAAATCTCAATTTCGGAAACCAAATAGCCTTGTTCAGTACCAAATTTGCCCAATTCCGGTCTTGATAAGTACAAAATGGTAACTCCACTCGGGATATAACACGCATTTTGTTCAGTCAAGCAGGCAGGTTAGCTTAAAGCATGGTTTTAATAAGTGAACATCTTTCTCGTATTGACTGTAAAAACTCTGTCTCCACTCAGACCGACCAAGTTGATTTGATTGTCCTGGAAATCGCTTCGCATTTCATATTGCCTATTATTTCATGTTTCTTATACATTCACTGATTCCACTTCTCTCTCTCTCTCTCTCCCTCCCTCTCTCTTTCTCTCTCACTCTCTTGCTATATGTGCATGTATAAATAAAAATTGAACTGCTGCCAAATTATTATATATATATATGCTTATATAAGTGCCGACAAATTACTTTTGCTACCATCAGATTACCCAATTGACATTATATATATATACATATATATATATATATATATATATATATATATATATATATATATATATATATATATATATATATATATGCATTTGTGTGTATGTATGCATATATATATGTATTGTCAGTGGGTCGATGTGACGGTAGCAAAAATAATTTAGTAGCATTTTCATACATTTATTCACTTTTGCATTCTTCTCATCTTTTCCTCTATGCTTCGAGACAAAAGTAGATGAAATTTTCCAAGCACGTATCGCCATGTTGGGAATAACCGCCGTCTCACTAATTTGCTTTCCGCGCAGATCAAATAGACATGTACGGTGTGGGCCAGGGAGCATCGACAATTGATTGCTCTTTCTGACAATCAAAACATGTATCAGGCTAATTTCTTTACTTTGACAGAGACAGACATGGAAAGGTCGAAAACTCTTGAGATCACGTTTTCCATAATAACTCTTTTCCAAGATTCTATTTCACCAACTTATTCATAAATAACATCTAGCGTGTGTGCGTTTGGGGTTTGTTTGTTTTTTTCTTTTTTTTTTTTTTTCTTTTTTCGCATTTAGAAAAGTTGGCTTTGCGTCTTTTAGCTTTTACGAAAAGCAATTACCGTTACAGAAAGAAAATTTGAGCGATCCCAGAACCAAGTAAAAACATCCTTCTATGTCTGCCTGCCATAGCATCAAGGGTCGAACTCAGTAGGTTTTTTTTGTGGCTGGTGTGGAAGGCTTGAAATACGACGGGTAACTGCTGAGCAACCGATCCTCGACACATGTGTGCGTCTACTGTAGATTTGTTGTAATTTCTTCCATACTGTTCTCTTCGGGCATTCAAAACAACCTTCTAACTAGTCTTAAACCTTCCAGTGTTTATTGCTGTACCATTCTGCAATAATTGTAGCAAAGTTAATCGAAGCAAAACCATCACAAAAGGTTATTCTTGGGTCTGGGAACGTGGAAGATTTTCTCATATCGTAGTAATGCGAAATGCATCTTCACCTTGTACATTTCGGCTTCAATTCAAATACACTATAGATATGTAAAATAAAAAAGAAAAAGAAAAGGCTCTCCATCGACTTACCCAATCTTTTCTTTTACTGTCCTTTTCGAAATATCAAAAGGACTTGGACAAGGAGAAAGCATAATCTGTCTCGAGTTAATCCCCGTTAAAAAATTCGAAACAGAAATAATTAATCGCTGCATCAGAGAATAAGAATCATAAGTTCAACAATATGTCCAATATCCATGGTAGCAGTAGTTGCAGGAAAAGGAGGAAGAGAAGGAGGAGCGATTGGTCATTCTTTGGGTCAATTGACTCTCATATCTGTAAAATATTGCTAAACGGAAATATTTTGCAAGTACTATGCCCAATAAAAACCGTAAATAGCCATTTTTGGCGTTTTAAGGCTATTTCTTGGATTTTTTTTTTCAATGCAAAAATGTAACCTGTTGACATTCTATTTTGACACCAGCAGCAACCGATGGTAGATTTATCAGAATCGATTTATTTCGATAAGGATACGCCTTTGAATAACGGAACACCTTCTAATGACATCAAACCTCTTCCCTCCTTTTTTTCTGTTGTGTCCAGTAGAGATGCATAAACTCACCTAAAAAAACGAATGATATTATTCGTAATGCAATATAATTCCTTGAGAAATTAAAAAGTTCTCTCTCTCCCTCCTCTCTTTCTCTCTCTCGCTCTGTCTA
>OY735221.1:9510221-9545221 GCA_963457665.1 Thysanoteuthis rhombus
TTAATGGTGCTTTGTATCTTGGTTATGCTGTGTGCTGTGTGCAACAATTGCACAAAAACGTGAAAATATCTTAATATCTGTTAAAAAAAGAAATTGATCGTTGAAGCCTTTTTGAGACAATGTAGGGAAGGTGGTCCCGATTGTAAAAATTATCGAATTGACGAGAAACTGAATCAGGCACTATTATTAATGAATATAGTGTACAATCCACATTTTGTTTTTTTGTCATTGGATATCTTATATCTTTTGATGTGTTGGTAAGATTGAATGAACGAGGGTGTGAAACTTTACAATTTACTACTGGGACCACTTCTCCAATATTGTACCAGAAAGTCTTTGCTGCCAGTAGCTTTTCACAGATACAAAAATATGTTCGCGTTTAGTGCTTCCGTTACGCACAGCTCCAACGAGATACAAAACACCATACGCCACTGGTATATTCATAGAAACACACATTGTTACGTAATGAATCAAGAAGTACTTGCAAAAATACGGTGAAATGATGAAAATTAAATTAAAATCGAAACAGAAACGGGAAAATTAATTGAAAAACCTCCCCCCATAACCGAAAAAAAAGAGAGAATATGAACGAGACAAGGAACTACAAGGACACGATTGAACCTGGGGAGAGACTGGGAAGATTAAACAGGCAAATACGCTGATCCCATGAAGACTTGGATAATATAGATTCTCCAATGCGAATTGGTAATTCGAGTCTTTTCCCCCCAGTCACGTGATTGTGCCTAGGTCTGCGCATGCTCAGTACGGGTGGGGTGAAGTAGCTGGCGCGCTCTGTACCGTGTTTGTCATTCCCCAGTGAGTTGAAACAGTCAATATCTTTAAAAGCAACCATTGCCCAGAAGGATTTCAGGTTTGCGGATTACTTAGTGAATAATACCAAACAGGAAGACTAATGCATTATCTTTTTGTTTTTAAACAACTGTTCCATCTCCTGCCCACCCACCCCTTACACACACACACACACACACACACACACACACCCTCCTCCGCGACGCAAATTCTGCTTGCGTTCATTCTGAAACGAATTATCATTTTTGATTTCGAATAGAAGAGCAAAGAAAGAAAAAGTAAAATACTTTTATATCAAAAAATAAATAAATGAAATAAAATAAACAATAATAATGATCGATAGAATAAAAAGTTGAAAGAAAAAAAAGTGTTGTCATTATTGTTCAACTCCTACGGTTTTAGACGGCAGTGATGGACTTTTCTTCCTGAATTTGCCAACCCTTTTAGTAAAAACTTTGATTCTTCATTTGTTGCTGGGTTTTTCTTTTCCATCTTATATATCTTTTTCATCTTTCAAACTTTCTAATAATTCTTTACCATTTCTCCATTCTTTTTTATTATATCTTCTTTCATTTATTTGTTTATTTATTATAGCTTTTAAGACACGAGTGAGTTGATATTTTTTATTCAGAATTGTCATTTATTATTCGACCTATTTCAAAATCTTCAGCATATTTTATGAAAAGACATTTTTTTCGAATTCTCCTTCTGCTCACCATTCTCCGGTTCCACTTAATCTCTATTCGTATTTTCCTTTGGCATTCACCAAAAATGCTAGAAAGCTATCTAAAGTAATAACATTAAGTCTTGGAGAAAAACCTTGATGTACACACTGGGTTTCCAGGAACTCTGAAAGTACCATTAAAAGACCAAACGCCAAGGGCTTAGAATTCCCAACCTCCCAAATCTAACAACATTTGTTAGAAATAAAAGCTAATAGCTTCAAGTCCCTCTTGAATCTATATCCAATTGCCCTTCATCTTCCCCAAACTTGGCAACATTCTAAGGTCACCTGTACCATAAAAATGGGAAAGCTTTCTACCTCTGTCCATATTCAACCGCAGCGCCCTGATGAAGACACCAATTCCTATGAGCAGAAAATGGCCTTTTATATCATCATCGATATCAGTTTTTTCAGGTCAGCTGTTTGAATAAGGCCTTTCTCCAACTCCCCCCATGATGACTGTAAGGTCATGTTGCTTGGGGGAAAGGTAATATCTAAGTGAGCTTTACCGTTGCTGCTATTTTTCACTGAGCTGGTTTCCTTTTCTGAGTCGCCCTCCTAGACTGGCTGCCTGTAACCTGTCCTGCTATTCCAACTATTGATTGGGGATTGGGAAGAAGAGTTGTATTCATGGCTTTCCCAAGGTTGTTATTGATCTCACCTCATTGATTCCATTCTCTATCCCTGTAACTACATTACTCACATTTTCGCATCAGTTATACAATATTACATAAATTATTCACCAAATAACATACGCATGGTATATAAGAATTCAACATGCATTATTGTTAATGGGGTGATATAATATAATATCACTAAACTTCATGGATACATTTTAATTTCCATGAAATAATTTTTAAAGAAAACAAAATATGAATGAATTGCTGTGGCCAACGCATGCACCAGTCTTCGATAACTAAAAAAAATTCTGAAATCAATAAAAAAAAAAAGCTTTTGTCTTAAATTATGATCTAAAAAATACCAAGACAGGATTTCAGCCTTATCATAGAGACACAGAAAGACACTTTTATGAAATAAACAAAAATGTGATTCTACATGGAGCGTTCCCATGCTGATGTTCAAGGTTGTAGTCCCCAAAAATGTGACCAGGAGCACGGAAGGACGGACAGACAAACACACTCATTCACACTCAGACTAACAAAGAGAGAATAATATATAGTAAACTTGATGGGCTACGGTGTTTCGATTGTTCCACCTTAAGAATGTATAGTTTCAAATGTTGGAAAAGAGGTGGTTTATCAAAGTATTTGACCCTTCCAACCTCTGTCCGAAGGGTCAAGTATTACATTCAGAAAAACGAAAAACAAAAAAGGCGCCTCATCCCTCATTATATAAGTATAAGTACATGTTAATTTAGCATCAGGGGGTATGAAAAATTTATACTGAACGATCAGATAAGGATCGAACCCACAAATAAAAGCCCAGCAAGATTAGTTTGCTGTTCATTACTATACAATGTGTAAGCAGTTTTTCTATATGATTTACTCATTCATAGCGGTGGGGAAAACATGAATATATTTTGATAGAGCTTTTTTTAAAAAAATATGCTGAATTCCCTCACCAGGGAGAGTCCATGTTTGAAACAGTGGGTATGGAATATTTTCTTCAGCCAAATTTCAATTCGTCAATAGGAGAGACAGTGTTACGAGCAGTGAACCAAGAACACTCTATTCATTATTGCATTGGATTAACATTTGATTCACAACTTACAAGCTGAAGTTACTTATTTGTGTCCAGGATCCAAGAACTTGAGTAATCGATGCGATTCGGTCTCGATTAGAGACAATGCAGAAAAACACCAACAAGCATGACCAGAAGACACAACAAAATCAACCCTCACTGGACGAGTTTAATTAGAATGAACGGCAACGGAATACATGGTCGAGAATACTTGATAAGATGTGGTTGGCAAGAAAATTCTATCCCAAAATACGAAGCTGGTCCACTTCGAAAACGAAGTATGTGGATAAAAAGATCGATATATGTTAAGAGGTTTAAACAACATTTTATTTCGTGAACTGCCCTGGCGTATGGAATTTATATATAAGGATTTTTTTCTCAAAGTTTGATTACGGATTGTACATTGTTTCACTTAAAAAAAGATTTTTCGATGAAAGTCCATTCGAAAATATTTTTTGAGTGAAACAGAATGTACAATCAGTAATGAAGCATTGAAAAAAATCTTTACTCATTTTATGACCACTGCACTGATGGTAGGAGCACTTTTTGAACTGAGATCTACTTGATACACTGATACATATACACATGCACGTTATATATTTTATTATTGTTCTTATATATATATATATATATATATATATATATATATATATATATATATATATATATATATATATATATATATATATATACCTCACTCTCAAACGCGCATATATATTTGTAAAATCTTTCACATTTAGTTGTTGAAAGAGATTTCTTTTTGAAAAATGATATTATATATTATCTCAAAGTACCTACGATTATTTACAATGCAAGTTATTCTCTATCTGATCACTATCGTTTCACTGTGCAATCTTAAAGTTATTTCATCATTCAATACTTAATTTAATCTTTGTGCATGTAATTTAGGTCTATTTTATTTTTGTAATTTTATACTTTGTCATACAGTTCGTCTACTGTTCTACCATTACCTTATATATATATATATATATATATATATATATATATATATATATATATATATAGTTACAAAATATCTCCCATTAAAAACAACAGATGAGGAGCATCGTTTTAATCTTCTCATAATAAAAACTGTATATCATATAAAACAAACTGCACTTACAAATATCGAATACTAAAAGCACTTCTGATAAAGTCAAAAAATTCCCAGCTCAACCATGTACTCCTCAGTCAATGCACTGGTATATTAGATGTATTTAATAACTAGTTAGTTGATTTATCATTTATTGATAATTCAATCAATCAAGTGATCAACCAAAGGCATTTGATAATTAAGTAATTACTCGAATACATATGATGATAAAAAAAATCGTCCGGATGAAAATAAAAATTCTAATTCTCACACACCAACAAATGACGTCACTGGAACAGTAAGAGCAACTGACAAAAGCATACAACAAAAAGCAGAATGAAAATAGTATTTAACGATGAAATCACGTAGTGAAAGCATTAAACAATTTTCAGGTTAAAAAGATACCCTTCCTCTGTTGCATTAAGGGACATATATATATATATATATATATATATATATATATATATATATATATATATATATATATATATATATATATATATATATATATATATATATAGTTTGGACGGTTTCACAGCTTTAAACACGAAGTAGATTCAAGCGCTTTTTCAGAAAAAAAGTGTCATTTCAGTCACTTATTTCTCAATATCTGTCAATGTAATTTACGTAATTTCTTTTCTGATTTTCCATGCTTTACACTTTTTTTATTTATATTGTGTCATGCATTTTTTCTCATTGAGACCGTCTGTTGTTTACCTTGTAACTTTCGAGGGAACAAAACTGTTGATTTAACATGGCACCCTTGCAATGTTGATACAACTAGAGCCCCCTTTCAACTATGATTTCAATATATGGTCTATGTTACAGTGCATGTAGTTTGTTGTTTTATACAGGGTATTACTATACTTTGTTGCTTATGAATGTTATTTTATACTGCACATCATTTGATTTTTTGGGAATCTTTTTTGAAACACTGGACTTGCTTACGTAAGTTACTCGAAAGTGGACAAGGGATCCGTAAGCATAACATATGTGACTCGTTTTTCGTATCACATCTATTGAATGTTCTTCCATATTAATATTAGATCGGTTATGTCGGTTTTAATCTCAGACTGTGTGCAAACCAATTTATGATATCATTTTAAAGAATACTTATCACACAGATCAATATGTTTGATTAGTTTTCCACCAAATAAACAACCGAAAAATTTGGTAATTTGTTCCATTAGGCTTAAAGTTAAATTCCTCCACATTGTATACCATCTTGCTTCCATCAATTTGTTTTTTTATCCTTCCAATCATCAAATTAATTAACGTTATATACATGATTAAAACGAAACCAATAGATGACAGATCAAAAAGTATAACAACAGACATGACTTGTTGTTCGTATACTTGTTATTACAAGGTGAAAGTATCATTTGGCCAAATCTACATAAATGAAATGAACAATCAAAGAAAATGGGGCTGCTGAAGGAATTGAACATGCGACTGATAGAGTAGCTGCTTCATCAGAAAGTTGCTCTTACGATTGAGCTAAATAGTTACCGGCTATGCAAAACTGAACATAACTGTTTATTTCAAAATTCTCATTTTGATTATTTATAGTCCACATCTGCATTATTTGTTTTTTTCTATTTGTTTCTTTCTATTTACGTTGTCTACACCAAATGATACACACAACGTGTAATAATAGGAGATCATTCTAAATGAGAGTTATAATGTAATGAAATGCAATTTGTAATAATGCTGTCGGATCATACATCCAATTCTTAATAACGTATATATATATATATATATGTATATATATATATATATATATATATATATATATATATATATATATATATATATAATTAAGTTTTTTGAGGTAACATTATGTAACAACATTATTAATGTTTTTATCGATTTTAGTAGGTAGAGTTTCTTGAATCTTTAATTACTTATTTTGATGGTACCATTTAACTTGTTGTTGCTTTTTATCGTAACTAAACCCAATTTATTCACTCACTACTGAAGAGAACCCTGCCTGAGTTAAGTTGCGATAAAAGGCAACAACAATAAAGATGAAATTAAGTAGTACCAAAAACGGATGGAGGTGAGCATGATTTCTATCATCAATTTTGACTAGTGTTATTTACGTGGTGACTTCAAGTTGCTTTTCATAAGTTAAAAGTATTCTGATACTATACTTCGTCCAAAAGAAAGAATAAACAGAACCCTCAAAAAATGAAAATGAAATATTGTGCTACCAGTATTTTATCTTGTTCCATCATTTTTTGTCATGTTTCAGTCAACTTGTGCTGCTGGACCGTACAGACTGACAGATAGACACACGTACATAAACTGAAATATACACACATATACACACACAAACCAACACACGTATTCCAGATACATCAAAAGTCTGTTTGCTAATGATAAAAAGCATTCACTTTTACACAACTGATATTCATTAAACTCGATCTCCTTCCTTGTCAATGCACTTAATTCAGTGCCAAATATAAGCAATGAAGATTGAACATTATACAATGGAAATTTCGTATCAAAATTCAGCGAACTACGTGTCTGCAACGGATGTATTGATCCACATTAATTCATAATATATACATGTGTGTGTTTCTGTGTGTGCCTCTGTGCGTGTGTGTATGTTTATGTGTCCATGTGTGTGTTTGTACATACGTGTGTGTGTACATGTGTATGTATATAAATCATCTCCATGATTCAGATATCCTTTAGAACTACATTGAGCCAAGATGGAAAAATGGGTAATAATTTAGTTCTTTATTTTGTTTTAATGGCTTCCACTTATAATTACCTGGCCAAAGATTTGTCCTCTCGCCTCACAAACGTAAAATATTCACTGTCTAGTAGGATCCATTGCCCTGGGGCAGCACCCCAATACTTTCGCTAAATGAGGAGGGTTAAACACGACCTTGTGTCATATTCCATCTACGTGCAGAGGCAAATAAATATCTATAATGGCTTTCACATGATTGGAACTAATTTGTGCACACAAGACGTGTCTTCACAAATAACACTTTTAAAGCGTAGTCAACCTTGGTCCTCTCCTGCGTTTATCTGGGGAACTAACTACAGGAAAATGGAATTAATGTGAACACTCATTCATACACATAATATGTATCTGTGAACATATCTCCTTATCCCGTCAGGACCTGTCCGCTTCAAGGTGTCTTTGGCATCTCTTTGGAGGAGTGGAATTTCTTTTGATCTATTGCTGAAATCTCTTTTAATGAATACTGCTTATGCCACGTATCCTGTCAGTTTTAGAAATTATTCCAAAAACGGAAAGACGCCATGTCTGCCCATCTTCAAAGCTTTTACGCCGAGCCGAGACGGCGTTGGCCGAAGTAAAAGAAGAAAAGGATAAATTGCCGTGTGCGAGCTTCTTTTAATGTTAAAAGTTCGCTGAAAAACGCAAAATTGACCCTTATCCCCTCTGAGCCACACCTTTTGTCTGCCCGTTCGCTCAACCTTGCCTCAGTGTCTATTTAGGTCACATCTAAATTGGCTGGACATTTTGCCAGAATATGCTAGGGAACTTTCGATTTTCTGTCTCCTAATTATTGTTGTTTTCTCATGGAAACGTTGCAAGGTGTAAATTGGAAACTGTCGGCAAAAACTGTCACGAAACTGACAATATAGATTTCCTCAATTTTCAAGTTGGTCTGGCTGACTGATTAAGTATATATCACACGAAAGATATGCACCAATATAGTTAGCGGGTAGAAGTTTCTAACGTTTACTCCTTGTTGCTATGTCTCGAAGAAAGGGTTTTTGTTTTCGGATTGGGGGGGGGGGGTGATTTCCTCCCACATAGATTTTGGTGGAGGTCACCTTTTCCAATAAAACATTATGGTAAATTAATCCTTTACTTCTTTCTGGCAGCATTTTTTTTCTGTTTTGAAAATTCAGGCAATTTTTTCTAGTGATCACAACCCAACAAAAGGACACAGAAGTAACTTATTCATTGTTTACCCCTTCTTTCACTCTTAATACGACACTCTGCCAAACGGCATTGGTCTCGTGATAGTTTCTATCAAGTGACCAACCAGACCTGTTTCACTAAACTACACACTGATGTCGCTGGGCCAGACGTGAGGGAAGGGCTAGGTGGCCCAATTAACATCGGCCTGTCATTTTGATTGAGCATATTTATCCCTGAAAGAGGTGAATACTATTACATTTTCCGTGCGTTTTTAGAGTACTTTACTCTATCGTCTCATATACAATCTGGATATTAATCATTCTAAATCTTTTATTCTATTCTTTAACTTGTAAGTATATCACTTACACTCTATATACATGTATATAACATGACATAAATGATATATACTAGCAGTGATGAGAATATTCGTGCTGTTTAGGATGAGGTCTACGATTCCCTTCTGGCCTGGGTTTATTACTGTCTTTTCGGGGAGTTAAGGAACAAAAAGGAACAAAACGGAGGGGAAGGGCTATTGTTTCTTACTTTTTTTTAGGATCTAGAAGGGATTTTTTTCTTGCCTTTCAAGGTTCAAAAGTTTTGGTAATTATATCTTCTTTTTTTGAAGATCAAAAGTGAGGAGAGAGTTTTCAGCGGTCAGAACAAAGGATCAATTTCCTTTCACCCAAGAGAAAGGGCAATATTTTTTTAGGTGTATGAATGTAGTAAAACATTCTCCTTTCCAAAAAGTTAGGGAAACGTTCGCCCTTTTAGAAGAAGTTCCTAATTATAAAGAATTTTTTATTTGATATTCATTTGCAAATAATTATAATGTAAATTTGATACAAAGAAAGTGACTCTAAAACGAGTTTATTGTGCGGTGCAGGCGGCCATGAAGCAAATCTTTGGGGGGAAAAAACTTTCCGATGTCAAAATTCAAACTTTCGATTTTCAATTCTGAAGTCACTGCAGACTTTTTTTTATCAGTTTCTAAAACGCAAAAGAAGATTAACTTAATAATTGGATTTCGTTTGCTACTTGTAAAGAAGATAGATGCATTTCTTACAAGTAGTCGATTGATATTTGGCTGATTACCTCCAGAGAACGATATCAAATAAAAGTCCATCCTCTGTTTTTTTCAGTTGCGTCGTCTAAAAAAGAACGCAGTGAACTTTAATCGAATTCGATGTCTTACACCAACCTCTGTTGAAACAGAAATAAGAGATATAAGCAGTTGTTAATATCTACCGTATTGCCTATCTTAACTTTTGATATATTCACAATAAAAAAAGTACAGTATCAATACATTTTTCATTGCCTTGATTTTTAAATGGCACTCCAGTCTCAATAAGGAGATGGAGAGACTGGAAACCACGGAAAGAATAGAAACCATCAGTATGAGGGCACTATTGGAATTAGCTATAATACCCTGAAAATTTGCACAGTATTGAAAATACGTGCTTTCACTTGTTCTCAAAGAAAGCCACGTGTCAGCATTGGCGTGAAAACTCAACCAGGAAAAATCACAATTATGATGGGGTTCTCAAATATGCATTCTATAAATCAAGAAGAAGTGAAAGAGAAAACAGAAGAATACCTCTAGAGAAAATGAGAAAATAACAGAAATTCGAAAGTAGGAATTAACGCATGAGTAATAATGATTGTAAGGTACACGTGAACTTAGAAATTTATGACGATGCACAAGTCCTCAAACCCCAGACATGATTGAGACATCATTTATGTGAAAAGAAAAGGTGGCATAGTTCACATCAGCATAGAAGACTATGTCCAAATGAATCAAGTAAACATGAACAAGCAAGGAAGAGCTAGAAACAGTGAAACAAACAATAAAACGGTTGCAAATGAGGTAGCAATAAAGACTAAAGAAAAATGGGAACAAAAAACTATGGAGAATTCAAGGCACAGATAGAAAGTATCACCAATAAAAAAAATCGTGGACATGGCTACGCAAAGTAGACCTGAAAAAAGAAACAGAATCACTCATCGTGGTAGCTCACATCAAGTGCCTCAGGACAGAGTATATCAAAGCAGAGATCCACAAAACTCAGAAAACACCAAATGCAGCCTAGGTGTAGCAAGGGATGTGACGGTGAACCATACGACCAGTGAATATAGCAAAATGGCCAAGAAGGAGTACAAAAACTGATACGACAAGGTTGTGATACATATAGACTTGGAACTATGCAAAAGACTGCCATGTAGACAAATGGTACCAGCACAGATCAGAGATCTTCCTGGAAAGTAAAAGCCATAAATCAATCTTGTACTTTGACTTCCCAACTGACTACTCCATTTTAGCAATGATGGAAATGTTACAACAACGCAGAACTACTGGGGTCTGCAAGTATACTGAAGATGGTATTAGAAATTTGAGACTGGAGACCGATAGTCGTTAGCAATGATCTAACAGCTACGATGGACATTGCATGTATTAGATGAGTGGTGGAAGCCCCTAACAGTACAAGCCACAGCACGGGTATTATATGCAAGGATACCAAAACGAGGGCTGGAGATTATTGTTGAAGACCTTCTTCTTTTAATTCTTCTTCTTCTTCTTCTTCTTTTTCTTCTTCTTCTTCTTCTTTTAATTCTTCTTCTTCTTTTAATCCTTCTTCTTCTTTTAATTCTTCTTCTTCTTCTTCTTCTTTTAATTCTTCTTCTTCTTCTTCTTTTAATTCTTCTTCTTCTTCTTCTTCTTTTAATTTTTCTTCTTCTTTTTTCAATTCTTCTTCTTCTTCTTCTTTTAATTCTTGTTCTTGTTCTTGTTCTTGTTCTTGTTCTTCTTCTTCTTTTAATTCTTGTTCTTGTTCTTGTTCTTCTTGTTCTTCTTGTTCTTCTTCTTCTTCTTCTTCTTCTTCTTCTTCTTCTTCTTCTTCTTCTATTACCAGAAATTGAAAGTTGCCATTTCCCCCTAAGATCAAGTGTCCATATTTTCTCTCACTATGCACATCACCTATAAAATTGGAGATCGTACAGCTCTGGATTACAAAATGCCTAAAGATGCCAAAAATCTCATACCCGGTATAGGGCCTCATAATGAAGGCAATGAAAAAACTGGAAAGTTGAACTAATGTCAGCAGTGGTCCCTTCAAGCTGCACGACTCTGAATGAGAAAAAAAATGATGCAAAGTCATTCTAATGCCACGCACAAATTTTGAAAATATCAGATAAAAGGAATTGATGATGAAACCATCATCAATATCATCAGCAGCAGCCTTTCAGCGTCCGTTGTTGGACATAAACCTTCGCAAGACCTCTCTTCCATGGACATCGTAGAGCCTGTACTTTCTGTCGGCCACAATTTTGCATATGATCTCTGGGTGTCCATGTTTTGAGTCTTGATGCCCAGCAGTTGTGCGACATTCTTGCAACGTGACCAGCCCATTGCAATTTTAGTTTTCTAATTGTTATCTATGATATCTCAGACTCTTATTGATTCTTTAATATACTGTGTTGTCTTATAATCTCTTCATGTGAGGTTCAGTATGATTATCTCATGTGCACGTTGCATGGTTCTCAGTTTGAGGGGCAATCTTTTGGTAAGGTTCCGTGTTTCAGCTCTGTAAGTGACTATCGATCAGATGCATTGGTTGTATACCCTTTCAGGAATTGTAGGATTTTCTTGTTCTCAAAAGACAAACTTGCTTTAATTGCCAACTTAGTGTGATTCTTAGCTTGATTTCTTCTTCTTCTAAAGATTTTATGGAGATTTGTTGTTCAAGGTAGATTTCGATCGTTAAAAAGTAATCGGTCTTTAAGTTTCACTGTTTGATTACAGATTTATGAAAAGTTTATAAACCGTACAAAATTGTGCATAGATAAAGAAAATTCAACTCACCGAATAGATTATTTCTTTCACTATTCCCTTTCCCCTATCAGCAGATCATATGAATATATGACTATTTCTCGAGCATGTTTTGTTTGGACATCCGTATTTTTTCTAATCCTAGCACGTTCAAACAATTTTTAAGCGCTTTGGTTTATCGAAATCCAGAATGGTGTGAGAAAACGATGGTAAGTTTACATCAAGCAAGGCGTAGTTATGGTGGTTTTTTGTTGTCACACCATTCTCCGTCCCAAACTCTGAAAAAGTCCAAATATGCTTGAAAATGCCTAAAATTCTCAGACAGGTGAAGAGCCTGAAATGATCGGTAAATATTGATAAAAAAGAATTCAGAAAGTACATCCGCAAGTCTTTTCTTCTTCGAAATTTTCAACTCTCTTCACATTATCTTGTCAAATGTATACATCCATATTATCTAACCACGCACACACAAATGCCTAATTAGAGAAGTACGCGTTCTTTCCCTTGTACCGAAATAGTTAAATCGGCAAATATGTCCCGATACGTCAGCCCATCAGTTACTCATCAATTTATTCAATCAATCATTGTTGGCAATCGGCACCAGAGATCCCACACATCGAAAAATATGTTCTAGACATCCCATTTCTTTCCTGGTTGATCGCAGGCTTTTTGGTCCCACGTACGCCATGAAAAAACTGAGAAGGAACATCGGAAGAAAGTGCGTAGTCGAAGTTGAAAAAAACCTCATGTCTATGTATTACCTCAAAACTCTATGAGAAAAAAAAGAAAATGTAATTGGAAACCATAATACGAACTGTAATACGTTTGAGAGGGTTTTGGCGATGAGAAATGCACAATACTAGTAATTAACAATGGTAGAAGAAATTATATCACCGAACAAGGAAACCATCAGATAGCTTGATGAAAAAGAAAGCACTGAATACTTAGGTATCTTGAAATCAGATACAATCAAGCATAGCAAAATGAAGGAAAAGGTAGACAAATTATATCTCAGGAGAATAATGGAAAATACTCCATACAGAATTCTGCAGCCGAAACCAAATCTAAGGAGTGGATACCTGGACAGTTTCTATTCTGAGATACTCTTGGCCCCTCCTAAATTGGTTCCAGGCTCTATGCATTGTCATAGGTTTTCTTCTTCATTAGTCCAGGTTACCGAGTTCTTCTTTCGTTCAGTTTAAGAATGGCCCAGAGTGTCTCAGATTTTGTAGTGAATAAGGTGGAAAGAACGAGTTGGATAGTGAATTGCATTGTCCCAACGGATCTCTGGGTGGGGCAAAAATAGAATGAAAAGCCAGATGAGTATCTTCATATCGCTAAAGATCTGAAAAAAACTATTGATCATGAAGAGAAAGTTGTACAAAGAGAGTTAGAGCCCTGGGAACAGTTTCAATGAGCTTTCAAAAAAAAAGTTGGAGGTATTAAGAATCCGGGAAAGAATACTGAGGATAGTTTTGGAGTATTTGAGGAACTTGTTGTCACTTTATTTCCACCTGACGCCACCAGTCAATTATGGTGAAAAAACCCAAGTTGTACAAATATCTATAATAAATAATTAATAATGAACACGAGAGAAGGAGATCCGAATAGTGCCTGATGAATCATTTTTTTAAAATTATCTTGCGTTATGGGAATTCAGATATGTTTGCATTCAATGCTATGAGGATAATCGTCGAAATGTTGAGTTTTGCTCCTCCTACTCATCCTTTTTTCTCTCACCTTTTCCTTACTTGTTCTACTATTCCTACGTCTACTCCTCCCTTTTTCCACTTTATTCTCCTTTCCTGTCTCTTACTTCTCCTTTTTCTTTCTCAAAACATCTTCTCATCTCCTTCCACCCACTCCTCTTGCTTCTCCTTCTTCTTCTCCTGTCAGAGCAAGAAGTTCAGAATTGTCATTCTCCCTCAAGATCAGATGGCCATATTTTCTACGCATATTGACTGCCAACTTCGAGATGACCACTTACAAGTCTTCAAAAGAAAAAAAGAAATCTCAAGTTCTCGTTTCATTCGATTCCCAAGTGACGTTATTAATCAAATGATGTTTTCTTTTTTTATTCCCTCTTCAGGTTGCGTTTTGCATTTCTGATTTTTGTTCCATGTTCTTGTTCCAGTAAATCTTCTCTCTCATGCTAGGAATTGTCATCAAGAGCAGTCATCAAAACTGGCAACATAAGTTTCTTCGGTTTTCAAGTTGGTCTGGCTGACTATGTATATATCCCGCGCATGGACCACACCAAGGAGCTAAAAGGCTAGAAATTGTCAGCGTTTACCGCTTATTATGTCTAGAAACATCTTCCGTTTTTCGGGATTTTTTATGAAATTTTGATGGTAGATAAGTTTTCAGTGTATTTTTTTTCTCGAAAATTCGGAATTTTTAAGTGATCAATAGATGGAAGAAGTAACCTATTAATTGATCACCACTTTTTCCAATTATTCCAGTCAATCATAAGAAATACAATATGATGCCAAAAGACATTGGTTACGGGGTGGTTTCCAATGAGTAACTAACCAAACCCGTTTTATTTTCAGTTCTCTATTCTTATTTGACATTTACTTTACAGCTTGTTTTTCCAGTATTTTTCATTATTATACTTATATCCTAAAAACCAATGACAGCATACAGAAATAACAGTGACACAATGACGTGTACATAAACTGATGACAAATTTACTCCCACTTCTAAAGCTAAACCCCGGACGACTTTTGCTGGGATTTAATCCATAAAATGAACATTTCCCAAACCCTTATTCCAAATCACGAGAGGTAGCCGGTTTTTTTACCGACCGAACCCAACTAATAAGTCTCACATATGTATCTTTTCGATACGTATGAGCTTAATTCATTCTAATAAATAGATAGATTTATGATAATGACGTATAATTTTGTGATTTTTCACAATACAAAGTTCTAGTGATGATATCCAGTCGGAATAGAAGCTAGAATGAAACTGAAAGTCTTCAGTTCTTTTTTCCTTCATTCATCATCTACGCTTCTTGCTTCATTTCCTTCTTGGCTCTACAAGATTTATTCCTTTTTTTTCTGTCCTTAACGACTCCACCTGTCTCATCTTTTTTTATTTTCTTATTACTTCCCCTTGGATTCATATCCCTAGTGCTTGTGTTTTTCTTCGATTTACACCATCTTAGAAACCTCGTAGCCCTTTCTCGTGTAAAGTTAACACGAATCACACCGAGAGTTTTGTGGCGTTCCCGCCAGCTACTGTTCACGCGCATGAATAGGAGAAAATTAGTCCCTTGAAAGATATTCGCACAAAAATGATTTCTTTGTTCACGTTTACAGAGTTCCACTGTTGTATTTTTCTGTTTGTTCCCTTCGTTTGTTTGATAAAATATTGTTGTAGCCACAAGCAAAATAGAAGTACACTATCAGTGCTTTTTTTTCTGATGACCCAACACCTTGTTTGATGCGGACAAAAAAACGAGGAAATGCTTGAACTTCTGATGGCTATCGCACTAGTTTACTGAGTGGCCACTGGCAGAGCTATGATTATTTATATTGTGGTTGCTGCTACCGTTCCATCGACTTTATGAAATATATGAAATATCAAGTCGAAATCAGAAGTAACAGAAAAAACTTTGCTTAAAAGAACAACAGTAAGTCCGAGATTAATGTTCAGTTAATAAAACCATTTGGCCCTAATAATGAGACCACAAGAATTACTAGAGAATTGAAGTAGATCAAAACATCCAAATTGGAGCACTTGAATATGACTGTAATCCTCTGTAATAATCTTTCTTCTTTTAGAAGAAAAAAAAGTATAATTTCCCTTGACAATGTTATCTCCCTCGATTTGAGAAAAAAAAACAACCTGTCCACGGTTTTCCTGTAACATCACTCTTTCTCATTCATACGGTTCGAAACAATTGTTCTGTGTTATGTTTCTACGCTCATTCCATGTCTAAGGAAATCTTTCTTTCTCGGGCAGAAGATTTGTAAGCCTTCGTACTTTATTTAATGGATTGATTCATTCTTCTTTGCTGATATCAATTATAGTCGAAACCAACATCCGAACTTTTAAATATATGTATTATCTTCAATAAGTTTATTCCGTGACTAAATAGTGTCAAAATATCACTCAAATAGGTTTAAAAAAGACGGTCATATTCACGCTATAGCCAAGAAAATGGTGACTTCCTTATTTGTTCGTACGCACGTATGCATTGTAATATCATGTAATACATGTGTTAGGAATGTGCGAAGGTTTCCAGCGAAAACAGCTCTCAACATTTTAATTCAACCAATCCAATGCTGCCCAATTATTTGCATTCATCAAACATTATATATATATATTTATAGATAGATAGATATACATTCAACGCACAAATGACCTGAATTTAATCTCCTCTACTGGAGAGTGGAAAATACTGACCAGGACAGAATCAAATCAGCCTTCTGAAGACATGTACAAAAATGGCTTCTTAAGGCTTCTTAAAAATTATTATACTTCAAACTATAACTAAAAAGTTTGGCTTTCCATTTTTACACTTACCTTAGATATAAATATATATGCATATGTGTGTGAGAGAGAGAGAGAGAGAGTTAAGATTTGTACAGTACCTTTCCATATGAATATTCAAATACCAAATACGTGCACTGAAAAATAACATGCTAGTACTCATTCTTACGGGAGCTGATAGATAAATAGATAGACAGATCATTATAAACAAGCAGACACGAAGATGAATAAATAAATAGATTTACAAATATGAAGAGACATACGTCGATAGAATATTTGTCATGCATTTTCTGGTCAATTATTCAGCAGCAAACAGAAACTGGTAAACTAATTAGAAAATTCATTATCTTCCTGTCTCCTTTAGTTTCAACTTTCACTTTCACTATCAACTTTCACTTTCAATTTCGTTTTTCTCATGTGCATTTTGTCGTCATTGCATTGTCACCTTTCTTGAGTCCGTGGACAGTATCTCAGTTAGAGCAGACATAAAAAATGCTGCCTTCTCAACAATTGTTATCATCGCAATTCCATTTACTAATTCATTTAGAAGGGTGACCTTATTGAAAGAAAAATAAATTCTGATTTAAGAAAGTCAAATATAGGGATATATATTCCATGAAAATTCATAAGGCTAGAAAAGAATTTATGTAATGTAAACGTTGTTTTTTATCCTTATCAGATAGTGTGATTTTTTTTCTTATCACTTTAATATCCCTCCATAAAACGGCCATTTGAAAAGATTAACAGCAAAGATCGGAAATGAAGAGTGTGATTCGACGGCGGTTGGAGAACAGCACAGATCTTCCAAGCTCATTCTATATTTCCGATCAACGCTGTTTGCTTGTTGCCATAGAACGGTGATCAGGGTTGAGTCGTAATAAAAACAAGTAAAAAATTAAGATGAAGGAAAAAAGTGGTTAAAACGAATAAAACATTGGGACAAAACTTATAATAGAAATAGATATGAATGAAAAATCAGACAAATTCTCGAAATTGATAAGCCTAATAGCTAAGAATTCTGGAAAATAATATCCCTAGCTCTTAATTGCGATCGTAGAGTTATTGTCAGATTTGAAACGGTTATTCCTGCGGCAAATGCAGCCAAGGTGACCCATGCGTCTGCAGCAACATTCATGAAAATAATAGCATTCTAAAACAAACACCGATCAAACTGATTTGATATTTAATCAAAGTAGTATTGTTTAGTAAACTGCTACGAACTGTGACCAACGTATTTTGGCTGTATGTTGTGTTAGGGTGATCAATTAAAAAACATCGTTTAAAAGAGTGAATTTTCAAAAGATAACTCTGCTGAGCTAAAATAAGGTGTAGAGTTATCATAAGCTCACATCGTAAATTGAGTCCGTATTAGAAACCTTTTTAGATGACTTTTAAAAATATACATGGATAGATATGCATGTATATACATTGACAGACAAAGTTCACAGAAATAACAAATTATTAATATATGTATACATAACTGAGTTTTACATGAGTAAGACCTCCCGTCTGTCAGTCTGTCTGTCTGTCTGTCTGTCTGCCTCCCCAGGAAAATGATTCACTCATATATTTTAATCTCTTTCAGACTATTTTCAGAAATGGAACTATTGAAATCATTTTGAAAGAATTTATTGTTTCGAATGATGGCTAGGGAATGCTTGAGCAGCAAAAATCGTTACTTTCGAATTGAAAAGTCCAGTTTTACTCACAGAGACATTGAGAAAGCCACACTGTTAATTGATATAAGGAGATGTATTTCATCCATTATACGCGGTCAAATGGTCCTTAGATGATAGGCCAACACAAATGTACACAGTCCTCTATGAAGATATCTGGTAGAGCTGAGTGTTTAATTCGAGGCAGTGTTCTAAAGTCATTTCTTAATCAAAGTGTCAGTAACACTCTCGGGGATTCATCAAAATATCGATTTATTTTGACGGCCGGAAGTGATGTCAGTGACTTGGACCTTTATCTCTTCCCGCGGGAAGTCATTAAGCAGTGGCCTTTTGCCATGACCTCCCAAATCAAAATTCACACTGCCTCTTCAGAAGGTCAAAGGGGATTTATAAGTAATTTATGAAAGCGATTTTAGAAATGAACTAAAAGATAGATAAACGCAAGCACCCAACTATATACGCTAATACAGATGCATACACAATAGCACACATGAGCACATAAACTCATGCAAACAGAAATCACAAACATATACACCCAAACATACATACATACATACATACACCTACATATATGCACTGATACACACAAATATACACAGATATACACACATGTACTCAGATGTATGAAATACGAATAAACGAAATTGTAAAACCATTATCTCAATCATTGTTCGGAGTATCCTCATCATGGTTGTTTTCCATACAAAGTTTTGGCCGTTGTACTGTACGGCCTTCATCAAAGAGTACAACGGCCGAAACGTCGTATGGAAAACAACCAAGATGAGGATAGTCCAAACAATAATAGAGATAATAATAATACCTCATCTAAATAATTCAGAGAAACATGTAAAACTATGTACATGCCGGCAGTACTACAATCCCTTGCCTTATGTCAATGTAAGGCAAGAACTATCCTTGAGGTGCATTGATTAAATATTTCGATGCAAAAACTATCTTTGCCCTTTTTTAATACTATCAATTGTCAAACGTGAATGAAGCGTTTGGTATGGAATAGCGAGGAGTTTGTTTATGCATAACGTTTAGTAGCATTGATGAAGTGGCTGGTAATGGCAGGAACCTTGCACATGATTGGAAACTTGTCGTGTTAGGCATTGGCAGGTAATGGACAACCATGGATATAACACCTCGCACAAGCAAACATAAAGAAACGCACAAATACTCATGCATAGAGATATACACAGAAAAATACATATGTACTGAGAAGCACGCGGACTATTATTTAAAAAAATCATGTATGGATAAGCAAACATACATATTCATACGGAGACACAATAACAAGGAGATATACTAACACAAAGACACATAAACGTACACGTATACCTAAGCACACATACACACCCACACACACACACACACAAACATATATGTTCATATGATTACACAATGAAATACTAATTATAGATGAAAAAAACTCATGACTGACAATAAAACTCGTCTAGATACGGATTCTTGCAGAGAAATATGAAATTAATTTTTCTATCCCCTAATCCAGTGTAGGGTCGCTGAGGCACCGTCATGGGTCTGTCAAGGATGTGATCGCTTGATGGACCCCGTCCCCCTTCAGACCGGTTTTGGAATCAGAGTTTTCTGCATTCGAGTCTAGGAACATAAAATTAATCCTATCAGATTTTGAGCAATCAAGAATTTAATTCCAAAAAGATTACAATACGAAAACAGTCGATTTACAATTAGGAAACTTAATTCTTTTGTTATTCATGACGACTGATTCAATATTTACCCTTTTATGTACTAACATGTTTTGTCGATTGAATTGAGACTTGTGTATCCTGGTGGAACTTATATGAGTCTAATCTCCTCTATTCAATGAAAATTAGTGTGTACGCTTTTGGGGGTTTTCTTCTTTTTTTTTTGTCATTCAATGTTAGACGCCTTTATATGACCTTCAAATATTTAACAAAATGATTCAAAAGAAATATTTCCACGGATTATTTTCGTTTAGTTTTTCAACATATATTTTTGCTTTTTGTCTTAATGTTCAAGATCAAATACTATCTATTGAGTCAGTAGAAAGGGGTGGGAATTCAAAACTTAGGGAGATCGTATGTTGATAATCCTTTAAGTGTACGTGTGGGATCTTCATACCTTGAGATTCAGTATTCGAAATCCTCTTTTTTTGCCTCGACTCAAACAGTGATTGCTGGCGCCTCTTGGATATATGCAACCATCTTGAGGTCATATATTAGATATGTATAAAGTGCAGCTCATGAACACATCCATAAGTATGATGTCCCTTATTTGGATCGAACTCACTACTGGGTAAAAATGATTTCCAGGGCATTTATCTGAACCCCCATGAGAACAGGGCGTGGCACAAGGTCGGTTTAATGTGGGTATTCAACACATGTGAACGCATAGGTTGGAGTATCAAAGATATCACTCGGTCCTCATGATTGTCACAAGGATATAAGGGTGCTGGTCTTGAAGTCCCCAATGAATCCTGGGACATCTGGACAACACAGGGGTGTGCCACGCCCCAAGAGTTAAACCCCGATTGAATATGGCACCTCATCAGGTCCTAAATTATCTGGACTTTTGCAAACCATTACACAGGATGTGCCAATATGCACTCATTTTATGCACCTGGTAATGGATATTTGCAGTCAAAAATGACTCAAGATTATTTTCATAAACAAAAATAGAAATTTGTTTCTCCTCAAAGGAGTGTTGTAAATACCAAGGCCAAAATATAAAAAAAAATATTGCAGCCATTTTCGGCTCTGCACGAAAACTGAGCATAAATATTCCTCAAAGAGGAAGAAAAAAAAGTCACAAAGAGAGAGAGAGAGGGAGAGAGAGAGAGGGAACAGAACAGAGAGACAGAGAGTCTATTTGCATCACGCCTGAATCAACTTTGCCACGTGTGTGAACACTTGGACAGGAGACAGGCAAAATGTCTAGATTAGCTCGGTGTCCTTTTAACTTCGATTCCGAAGTGTTGAAAAAGTTGAAAGCGCCTTCAGGCAACGTCCGTCTTTTTCGGTCTACAATTGCAGACTCTTTTAACAAAGATATCTTTTAAATCACTCCAAAAAAAAGGCTGCCTTCTCATTGGCTGCATAAGTTCCCGTGATATTTCTTCCTGTTCTAAGTTTATTTTCCCATGCAAGAATCACACTTATCATTCAGACTGATGCACTCAATTGAGAAAGACGCTAGCCCCTTCGCAGTAGTCGTTGGGAAAAATGCTCTGAAATGTCTCGTCTTTAGTCCGAGAGATTTCGTTTCAGTGCGGGAAAATGAATGTGTCCCATTCACAGCTTTGCTATATACAAATCAAACGAAGACGTAAATGAATTCTGATTACGCGAGGGTTGTATTCAAAATGGCAGAAAACTTTCCTTAAAAATCAACCCACAAAATTCTGGAATTTTACCTAGGCACTAGATATGACCGTATATACGAGTAGCCGAGAAAGCAATCACCTCAGCCAAGAGATAGGATTAAGTGCATCTGGTCCTTTTTTTCTGTCCGTCACTCATTACTCTCTTCTTCTTCTTCTTCTTCTTCTTCTTCTTCTTCTTCTTCTTCTTCTTCTTCTTCTTCTTCTTCTTCTTCTTCTTCTTCTTCGTATTATTATTTTCATCATTATTATTATTATTATTATTTAATCATGTGATATTTTTGCAGTGTTATAGTTACAAACCAATAAATATACACAATTTGGAGCTTTTGGTAAGTTCAAACTGAAAAATACTAAGTTGGAACCATGTCAGTGTTTGTGTTTGTGGTCTTTATTTATTTTTTTATTTTTTTTTTTATTTTATGATTTTTAAAATTTGTAGCGTTAACCGGATAATTGTAACTACGAAAAAGTGGGGGGTTCTTCATATTTGAGATCGCAGTGTACTCGAGTAAATATCGTAATAAATAATGAAAATTAGAGTAATGATATGAAATATCAGATTAATGAATATCCTGTAATTGCAGCCTATCGTTTGCTTTCAATCCATCCGTAATTTGCTCGTCAAAATGATCTGCAATTCCCGGTGAGATATTTTGATTTTTTATCAGGTCGTCTGCCTAGCGACTTCCGTTGTTTTGAGATCTGTTTGCCAGATCCAACTAAATGGCTTACTAGAAATACTTGAGGCTTAGAATACTACTTAATTTCACCTCTTTAGTGTAACGTCTTATGCATTTCATCAATCTACCGAGGCCTACGTCAGTTGGTCGAATCATGGTCGTGATGGTATTGCTTTATTTTACATATCGATTCATGATGGATGAACAATTATCAGCATAGAAAGTGACCGTGTTAATAACGCAGTTAAATCATTAACATTATTTTTATTTCTTCTATGCCGTCTTTCACTTCTTTTCTTCTTTTCTCCTTCCCTTTCTTTCGCCCAAGACTCATTTTCATAAACAAGCAGAAACGTTTGTTTTATTTTGTTTTTGTTTTTTTGCTTCAAATTAATTTGCTCGACTTCCGACGTAGACGCCATCTGTTGGTCACGTCCACAAATACATGAAGCAATCAAGTTTCAAATGAACAGCCAACAACACGACTCGTACACACACACGGTATTCTAGTACGATTGAACTCTTCATTCGCGGAACGACCTGTAGATGAGGTTTGATTGCAGGAAAGTCCACAAGATTCGATTTACGTTTTGTTTTTCTTGTCTTTTATTCCCAAACATGCTGGCTTGCAAATTAATTGATTTTCGTAATTGGAGAGAAACTAAAAGTATTGAAAATTATCATTATTATTATTATTATTTGCAATCTCACACCAGTTGCCTGGTGGTAACCGCTGGAGTTTGAGTGACAGCAAATCTCCTCGAGTCTCCAGCCCTTCTGTCTTAGTTCTCATAGGCCACAGTAATAATGCAGTTTACAGTTTCATATCGGTGGCCCAATAGTCATTGCTGAAGGCTGAGTGACAATAAGTCTCCTCAGGTCTTCAGCCAACATCTCTTCTTTCCTTCGCCTATCATGCCAGTGCTGTGGTTCACATTACCGCTTTAATTTCCCATCCTTTGTTAGGTCACTGTTAACAATTAGTGTTGCAGTCTTTATATTTCTAGCACTTTCCTCAGTATCCGCGCAGTTCGTAGCAGTGCAGTGGTCTGTACAGTCTCAATCCTTCCCTCTATCCCTATTATTATTATTATTATTATTATTATTATTATTATTATTATTATTATTATTATTATTATTATTATTATTATTATTATTATTATCGGAATCTACAATGATAACATTTTTTTTGATAACCCTTTCACATATAACTGGTATATGATGGGTAGAAGCCCAAGAAGTTGGGCTTAATCTGGCTGAAGAAAAAAAAACTAATCATCACAGTCAATAGCTGATCAACTGTACTGACAAAATTCGAAGTTGTATAACAAAGATCCAACAAAGAGTACATACGGTCAGAATTAATTCCATTTATGACATCACTGTCGTTTTCAAGTTGGAAACATCTAAAATAGAGTAAAAATATATCAAGAGAAAAATCTAAATTTTGAAGAATCTTGGTGTTATTAATAAACGTATCAAAATGGTGCCCCAAAATATCAAAAAAGCTATTTTCTAAAGAAAAAAATCATTCTTGAAAGGTGTTTAGTTGAGAACTGGTCCCAATTTTCAAGTCTGTAGACAAAACGGTCAGCCCGGGAGCGCTGGAACTCACATACATACAAAACAAATGAACACACAGACACGCTACGTATAAAAAAGATAGAACCCTTCAAGACTTCTTGTGGCTGTTTCGATATCAGGAAATGGAAAAGTATCGAAAAATGTTCGATTAGAGATGGATTTTTCTACTACAATGAATAATAATAATAATGATAATGATATTTGGAATGATAATCATAGCAATAACAATACGTCGAGTTAATCAAGTGACTAAAGTTTTTTTGGCAGCATGCTGGGTCGGGGTATCAAGATATTTGAAGAAGGGGTGATCAATGAATGAATTACTCCTTAAGCCTTTTGTTGGGCAGTAATCACTAAAAGGTCTGAATTTACGAAAACGGGCAAAATTTAGGGACCAATTTACCATAAACTTACATTGCAAACTGAGCCCCCATTGAAAACTTGTTTGGAGTGAATTTGGGAAAAAATAATCTACAAGATAACCAAAGACTTTGACAATATTATCCGAATATCTCACACTCCCTAGCATGCACCTATTGTACTCAGGTCAAAATCGACATCGTCCCTCAGGGTGTTTCAATTTCAATTTCCGTCTGTATATATATATATATATATATATATATATATATATATATATATATATATATATATATATATATATATATATATATATATATATATATATATATATATATATATATATATATATATATATATATATATATATGTATACATGTATATATATACGTGTGTATAATAAGCTTAATATTTGTTCGAGATATTCTTCAATATTTTAATGATTACCATTGTGTTTTGACCTATTTACTCAGACGGTTTTATTGGCTGTAGAGAAAAACATTCTTTATCAATTTTTCACATTAGCATTTCTTGGCTATCCATCCATCTCAAAGACTGTTTGAATAACGCTGACGTTAGCTGCACATTGCAGATTTCACTTACAGAGATGATACGATAGTCATTGATTTCTTTCTATCTATTTTTAATAATTTTTTCACACAAATACAATCTGGTGACTCCTGCTTAAGATCGAGTGGCAGAAAGTCTCATTAGTATTCTTGGCAATTTCAATAATGAACATGCCTGAACAATAATGATATATCCTTGGATTTCAAACATTTTTTTTTGGTCAAACTTCGATGTTTATAGTAAGCTTGTTCGTGATGATGTTTTTTTTTATTTCCCAAGGTTTCTTTGTGTGTGTGTGTGTGTGTTTGTGTGTGTGTGTTTTTTTTTTCGGGGGGGGGGGGTCTGTATTGAGTTTATGTGTGACTTTTGTTGCGGGTGTAGGACTTGAACCTGTTGTAAACAGGAGTGATATGAAAGATGCAATCTATCGTGAACGACATAGATCGAACTGGAGTCCTGGTTTAAGTAACCAGAAGTTCTTTGTTATTTGTGCAGCCAGAGCTCAACAACAAAGCACATATATGCATTGATTGTTCAAGGAAAGATGAAGCCGATCCAACTTAGGCAGCAAGGGAACCAGTAGACAAAAAAATTTTCTCGGTCCTGATTAAGCTATACTGTCATATCCACGTTATGATCTTTCCACGAAAAAAAAGCACATACATGATAGGCTTAATAACTTGGAAAGGTTTAATGCTTGCATTGAAGAGAGTATTTATGTTAATATAATTGTTTATCACTGTCCAGTTCAGCCCAACCCCGCTCAACATTATCCTGTTCAGCGCACATTCGCTAAAGCGCGCTCTTTCGAATATTTTTCATCATTGAATTAATTAACTTCCAAAATAAATAATGATACAAGTCTGTACAGCACGCAGTCACCGTAATAATTATACACTGTACGCTCTATCATGAACATTGTGTATAAGAAAAGACACATATACAATAATTTACTATGTAGCTATATATTGATCGACACCCAGAGATTGTTCATCAGTTCTGTAAAGCAGAAGTTACACAACAATTATCAATTCTATCTTTTTGAAGTTCAAGAGCAATATTATATATTTGAAAATATCATCAGTATCATCAGCTGTTATAAGTGTTCGGCAAAGGTCTTTCCTATCTTTGTCCATGACGAGCATGATTTCACTAATCTTTTCAATCTCTCCTCCCCATCTTGCGTCCAGTCTTTTTCCTACTGCGTTTACTGTCCCACGGGCATCAATCGGTATGTTCCTCCTGATACCTTTCCTTCTCAGTATGTGCTGATTTTTTTTTGTTGTTATGTTATTTATTTGTATGATAAAAATGATCGTTTTACGCTGCATATTTAGGAACGGATCCAGGGCGTTAACTGGCGTATTACTGGAGTAATGAGCAATGGCACCAGTGATTGAAATAACAGTAATATTATTAGCAGCATTTGCGGTAGAAATAGTGGTAGCTATCACCGTGTTAGTAGTAACTGTCAAAATTGCCGTTATGATCGTCATGTCTGGAGGTGTTTCACATTTGGACGGCTCAGCCAAGTTTAAATTTCCCCAGGGTTTCTTTGCGAAACATTGTTTCCCTTATCTGAATATTGTTGACGTGCTTCCGCTAAAGAATTACCCGCCTTCGTCAAATCCCGCGAGATTTCTCGATCGATAC
Organism: Thysanoteuthis rhombus; assembly: GCA_963457665.1. Taxonomy (NCBI): domain Eukaryota; kingdom Metazoa; phylum Mollusca; class Cephalopoda; order Oegopsida; family Thysanoteuthidae; genus Thysanoteuthis; species Thysanoteuthis major. The sequence goes on from OY735221.1 coordinate 9,536,688, forward strand.
TTTGGTCATCTTCTTGCGAGAAACACGCATAATCTAACATGAATACTAATCTTTTACCCCCTATTTGTCTTTGTCTAATTATTCTCGTTGTATTTCTTTTTTGTGTTTTCTTCCTTTGTTCTTTTCTTTCTTTTTTGCTTTCCTTCTTTCTTTCTTTTCTTTTCTTTTTGTTTATTATTTCCTTTCCTTTTTCAATTCTTTTTTTTTGCGTTCTTTTGGCTCTTTTCTTTCTTTCCTCTTTCGCTGTCTTCCTTCCACTTTCTTCTTTTTTTTCTCTCATTCTTCCGTCTTTCTCTTCTTTATTTTTCTGCGTTTTCTTCCCTTTCTATACTTCCTTTCCTTTTTTGCTTGCTTTCTTTTTTCTTTTACCTTTTTTCTTTTTTTCTTTCTTTCTGTTTTTGCATTTTTGATTTTTTTTCGCTATCTTTCTTTCCTTTCTATACTTTTTTCTTTCCTATTTTGTTTTTTTTCTTTCTTCTTTCTTTCCTCTCTGCATTTTTTTTTTAGTATATTTTATCCCTTTCTGTACTTTTTTCTTTCCTTTTCATTTTTTCTTTTTTCTTTCTTTCTTTTTTGCATTTTTTCTTTTTTGCTATCTTTCTTTCCTTTCAATACTTTCTTCTTCTCTTTTTAGTTTTTTTTCTTTCCTTTTTTCTTTCATTCCTCTTCTGGCGTTCTTTTCTTCTTTCTTCATTTTTCTTTCTTTCTTAGCTTTATTTCTTTCCTTTTTCTTCTTTTCTTTCCTTCTTTTCTCCCTTTTGTTCCTTTCCTTATCCTTTCTAGCTTTCTCTTTCTTCCATGTTCTTTTCTTTTTTTTTTCTTACTTTCCTTTCTCTCCCTTGCTTTTTATGCACTCCTTTCTATTTATTTATTTATTTATTCGTGCATCTATGTGGGTGTTTGTATGGGAGGTGTCAGCCTTCTAAGATGGAGACAAGGTCTCGAAACCCAATGAATGCTCAGCTTCGAATAACTGATATCCCGACAAGCGAGCAATGAGGGGATTTCTGCGTAAGGTTCAAGTGAGAACTTTGGCACACACGATATCAGCAGCAACACACTTTCCGCTATTGGACATAGAACTTCCTCCATAATCCTCCAGACTTCGCTATCATGGGCGTCGCAGAGCCTGGACTCTCTGAATTTGTCTGGATAGTCATTTTTCTCTCTGTCACCACAATGTCGCATATGAGTTGTGATGTCAAGCAGTTGTCCAATTTTCTTGCTACATGACCAACTCATAGTAATTAGAGTTTTCAAATGGTTTCTTTGATATATCGGACTCTTGTTCTATCTCTATTATACTGAAATCGCTCTATATCTCGTAATCTCACCATGAGAGATTGAGCATGATTCTCTCTCGTGCGCTTTGCATGGTACTCAGTTTGAGGATCAATATTTTCCATGATTCCATGTTTAAGCTCCATAATTGATTACTGGGAAGATGCGTTGATTGTAAACCCTTCCCTTTAGAACTGGTAGGATTTTTTGTTCCTGTGAGTCGAGCTTGCTCTTCTGAAAGTTTGCTAAACTAGTGCAATTCTCCGTTTCATTTCTTCTTTCTTTATTGAGATTTGCTATCCGAGGTAGATATAGCGGTCTACTATCTTGAGCTCTGCAATTTTTATCGTTGTGTCCTTATCCTCGACATGTTTTTGTTTGTTTGTTTGTTTTTTGTACTTGATATTTGTTTTGCTGCATTTTATGTGGAAACCAAGTCTCTTGCTTCCTCAAATTTAATTCATCTAGCATAATTTTGAGATCTTGATGTTTCTCAGCAGAAAGGAGGATGTTGTCAGCAAATCTGAGGTTACTTAGGTATCTGCTGTCTATTCATATTTCTTTGTTTTCCCACAGTAAGTTTCAGAAAATCATCTAAAGGCCAGCTGTGGAGACATTGAATGAGCAGGTGTCAATTTGTCTCACTCCTCAAATTGGATAGGTACAGAGTCTTTAACATACACACACACACACACACACACACACATATATATATATATATATATATATATGTGTGTGTGTGTGTGTGTGTGTGTGTGATTGCAAAGGCGTGAAACTGATCCGTAACGAGAAATGACATACTTAACAACAAACTATACATCACCTTTTCACAAATCCTTTCCAAAATCTCAATCATATATGTATACATATACATATATATGTGATTGGGATTCAAATAGATATATCCCACAAGATCATATTAAAAGCAACAATGATGAAATATCATTTGAAAAACAGATTAAAAGATTAAAAAGAGATTAAGCGAATACTTTTGTGCTAAAAACCTGCAAGTTGTAATCATTGAGATCAAAGGTGTTGGTTTTTCGACCGAGGATTGGACATTATATCTGGAGATAGGTAGATACACAAATAGTGAGGAACAGATAAAAACAGATAGATACTAAGCTTGAAAATCAGCATTCGAAATGCTATAAAAAATTTTCTACGCTTGCAAGTTTCACAATGGGCTTAATGCGTAAACAACCTCGGTTATGCTTTTTTGATATCATCATAGAATGAGTTTTATAATAGAGCACACGCTCACAGACACAGTTTGGGACTATGGCGGAGGTCTTTCATGAAATCAATTTGGAGTAAAGCAAACCTTTGTAATTTAGGAGATGCAAATAAGGAACAACTTTCTAGTATTTATACTAAAACCAGTGATCTGCTTTACGAAAACGATAAAAGATTACAGAGGATTAAAAACTGTTCCTTGTCCGTCATTTCTAATACACACAAAAACATACACACACACACACACACACATATATATATATACATATATATATATATATATATATATACATATATATATACATAGATAGATAGATAGATAGATAATTGTTTGTTTATATATATATATATATAGTAAAAGTTAGCGACAAGGAACTTCCTATCAGGAATTTTGTGCAGGTCGAGGAACTTATATACAAAATAAAACAATATATTGTGAAGATACATATAATTCTAATAATAATTCACTCCACACACATACACACACAGACACACACACACGTACACACACATATATATATGTGTGAGTGTATGTGTGTGTGTGTGTGACACAGAAAGTCACAGGGAGAAGGTGTGCGCGCACAGATTGAGAAATAGATATTGATTAATCGATAGATGGGTAGGTATCTGCTTGAGTACCAATATTTATAAATTTATTTATATATCTCTGTATGTATCTTTTCTTTTCTTTGTGTAGGAGGGATTTAGTGCACACATGCTTTTATGTATTTGACGCGTATAAACGCATCACGTTAAACCTAGAACACGAAAGAGTGTCTATTTAGACATACGTCTTCTTTCATATAGATATGTTTAAGGCCACGATTCTGCGCATACACAGACGTATACGTACGAACACAAGCATACATAATGTGTTGTACGTGTGTACGTTTCTGTCTGCATGTGCGCGCGCGTGTAAATGTGGGTGAGTTAATCACATATTTTCGATGTATAATTTAATTCTATATCTCTGTCTTTATTTTTTTTTCCCCCTTTCTTATCAGTGGATTTTTCTTAATTTCAATAAATTTTCTCTGAACGTTAAGAAAATAAGAAAAACACTGGATCACGGCCAAGTTCTCGCTAACGAGAAACAGCGATATTTGCCAGCGATCAGCCTTCTCTCGATTGATTTTCTTTTATTGTAGACTGACGTCTTAGATTTTGATAACTTTTAGCCTCACATTTTTTTTTTATTTAGTTGCTATTTTTTTTTTCCATCAATTCATTTTCTCCGCTCCATTTTTTTTCCACTCACTCGAACCCAAGTAAAATGCTTCTGATAATTTTTTGGTCGATAGATTTTGACTTGTCTGCAAAATATTAAATCAAGTAAAAGAAAGAAAAAAAAAAGACGAAAGAAAAGATAAAAATAAAAAAATTGATATTTTTTTATCTTTCTTGATTCAAGTTCCGTTAGAGGTTAGTACCCGGAAATAAATAAGCGTATCTTAGCATATGTCCTGAAACATCATCATCATCATCATCATCATCATCAATCTTTTATTGTCCGTCGTTGGATAAACGCCTTCCTCAGGATACAGCAGATTTCTCTATCATGGACGTCGCTGAGCCAGTAAAGTTAATCTCTCCATCTTGTATTCTGACGGCTTCGATTTTGCATGTGATCTCTTGGGAAACCATGTTGTGAGTCGTGATGTCCATCAGTCGTCCGTCTGCCATTCTTGCAACATGACTGGCCCATTGCCATTCAAGTTTTTTAATAGATTCCATGATGTCTCAGACTCCCATTTTCTACATTATATACTGTGCTGTCTTGTGATCTCTCAATATGCGGTCGAGCATGATTCTCTCATGCTCACGTTGCATACTTCTCAGTTTGTAGGTCTGTCTCTTGGTTAGGTGCCATGTGATTGTTTTCTAATTGATATATCGTGCTGTCTTTTGATCTCACCACGTGATGTTTACCATGAATTGCTCGTTGAATGGTTCTCACTTTACGGGTCAGTCTCTTGGTTCAGTTCCATGTTTCAGCTCCATAAGCGACCATCGGGAGGATCGTTGTATACTCTTCTTTTTAAGATCATTGAGTTCGTCTTGTTCTTGAAGGTTGAGCTTGCTCTGCCAAAGGCTTGCCATCCTAGACTGATTCTTCGCTAGATTTCTTCTTCTTTTCTGGCTTTCATAGAGAATGCCCTGAATAACTAAGCCTAATTCCACTTGTTCTAGACAGCCTACCCCGTTCAACATTACGCCAAAAGCCCTTCCGACTTAATCATTTATCACTGTTAAAGGTTTTCAAAGATTATGTAGTTCTTCAATGAAGAGAGAAAAAAATGACCGACTTATATTTTTTTTCTTTCAGTGAAGGATAATTTTGAAGATAATTCCAATAGCGTAACCAATTACTAAATGAACATAAAAATCAGATCCTCAGAAAATCTTGAGATTGACCCATAAATTGGAAGGCTCTCTTCATGAAGTATTCTGCAAATTTTCGCATGCACCAATTTGGGTCCAAATTGGCACAAGAATTTCCTAGTTAGGAAGTCTATATAAGCGCACACATACAGATACACACACAAATACACACACACACACACATATATTTATAAATGTATATATATATATATATATATATATATATATATATATATATATATATATATATATATATAAGTATTCAAGTAAATTAGGGGCCAAGCATTACATGTTTCTTCATTTGTCTTATCTATTCCTTCATCTTATTTTTTTTTTCATTTTCGAATATGTCTGATTTTCGCTGTGGACTAGTTTCAGATCCTTCAGAACTTCAGTTTATACATATATATGTGTGTGTGTGTGTGTGTGTGTGTCTCTCTCTCTCTCTCTCTCTCTATCTCTCTCTCTCTCTCTCTCTCTCTCTCTCTCTCTCTCTCTCTCTCTCTCTCTGTCCGTGTGTGTATGTGTGTTTCTATCTATTTGTCCATACAGTTCTGGATACGATTAGTGACAATCCACAAAGTTTAATGCTACTGTGATCATCCCCGACGTTTAATGAAATTCTGCACAAATGAACTTGATATTTTTCTATCGTAAGGAAAGCATCACTGACTCTTCTCTACTTGCATGCATCGAATAATTCAAGCCTTACCGTCCGAATAATTTTATTGTACATAAAATGCTGATACATTAAGCGGAAGTATGTCCCCCTATTATAAACAATCGTCAAATGTGTATGTTGGGCTTGCAACAACCACATTATCTCGAGGATAAACCTACTATCTGTGCGATTATAGTACTATACGTAATCATATTATCAGAGATATATCACTATGGACTGATAATTCACAAACATTCGACAAATATGAATATTTGAGAATAATAAAGAATATTCATTGTAGAAAGGCTACATATCCTTGAAGCACTCATCATATATATATATATATATATATATATATATATATATATATATATATATATATAGTTGTACATATACACGCCCATATGTACAATCACGCATTTTTACTGACCCATTTATTCCACTATAACTGCACACATATGTTCTCTCAGAAGGTGTCTACATATATGACTCGAGAAAGTGACCTTTATCGGCAAGTGTTCTTGTTTCACTCTATTTAAACAACCATATAAATCATGTGGTCTTCCCGGAAGATGAATAATCGCGGCCATTTTCTTATCTGGAAACAAAGGATTATTAATGTCATCTTAGTATGACAGACAAAACTCAAGGAGACTCATCAACCCGATATAAATTGATTCTCCACTGATAAATGCTTATCATTTCGAGACGTCTTGGCACCATGGCCGGATCAAATTCTATCTCTCTTTTTCAATCTCTCTCAGTCTTCCTTTTTCCTTCGATTTTTATTTCTTTCTCTTTCTTCCAACGTCTCTCTATTTATTTTTCCCTCTTCTAATCAGGCTTATTTCCGTTTTCTCTCATTGAATCTGTATCTATTCGTTTTTCATCCTTTCAATCCCTCTCTATTTCTTCTACTCTTTCGATATCTTTACTTTTTCTTTTTCTCTTTCATTTTTTTTACTTTTCCCCCTCTCTTTCTCTCTGAATATATTAGTATTTCTTTTTCTTTAATTTAAATTCTCTCTGTGCCCTTCTGTCTTTCAATCTCTCCCTTTTTCTTTCTCCCTCACTCAACCTGTTTTCATTCTTTCCTGTCTCTCATCCAATGTCCCTCATTCTTCCTCTCTCTTTCAATCTCTTTTTTTTGATTTTTCTCTCTTCTAATCACCTTCTATTACTTTCCGTCTCTTTTATTATGTTTCTTTCCTCCTTCTCTCATTCAATCTAAATCTAGTTCTTTCCGTATTTTTCTTTCTTTTTTTGTGTTTCTATTTTTCACTCTCTAATTTGCTCTCTTTCTTTCTTTCTTTTGTTTTCGTCTTTTCCTTTCCACCGGTTCTTTTTTCCTACCCAGTTTCATTTTCCCCACATTTTCTTTCCTATCATTCTTTTCTTTCTTCTCATTTTTCTGTCTCTTTTCTTTTAATGTCATACATTGTGAATGACCAGACAAAATTAATTCCCAATAAACGGAATCAAAATACGCCTAAAATAATACTCTAATGTCTACATTATATGTATGTATTCAAACACACACACACCTACACTCTCTCCATCCCTCTCTTACTCATACATACTGGGCGGTCCTGGTTACTTTTTGGGTGCTACAACCGATGAAATTGGCATGAGTATACCATTAGGCACCATCTATAAACTTATTTTCGTTATGATATTTTTTCTATGATAATTCAATACCAACAATGCCCAATTTTGCACTGGTATTTTTTAAAAGATGTCTAGCACAAACACGTGAGATTTATACTATGATATGTACAATATTTACAATATATACACATATTTATAAACATATTCCCATCTTCTGTAGTGTGTGCTGAGTGTGTGGTGAGTGTGTGTGTGTATGTGTGTGTGTGTGTGTGTGTGTGTGTGTGTGTGTACCTTTTAGAGGTCATAGGTTTGCTGTGGAATTTGAGTCCACCATCAGGAGCTTTGCATCGTGGGCAGAGAGTGGTACCCAATCTGCTGGGGGCATCGCGTTGTGTGAGACTAAGCTCAGTCTGTGATGAGGTCTGTTGTGTTAGCAGCAGGAGTAGGTCTTGGAGAGGTCATAGGGTGTCAGGGCAGGAGGGAAGTGCTTTGGTGTTGGATTATGTTGGTAGGTTAGGAATAGTATAAATGGAGGGGTGGTGAGGTGAAGGAACTTCATAAGTGTTAATCTTACAGGTATATATATATACGTATATATGGTATATCACAATATATGATATAACAATATATATATATATGTGGATATATATCGTATATATATATATATATATATATATATATATATATATATATATATATATATATATATATATATCTGGGCTAACGCTTTTTTTATCTCCTTCCATAACGATTATCTCTACCATATAACTCATCAGTTATCGTTTCATCTTGGGTTGGGTCCTTTCCACTACGTTTAGTGCTCCATTGGTACCAATTGGCTAGCCTTTTGTTTCATACATGGTCATTTCCTCTTGAAAAGTATCCAGCCCATCCTCACTTTTGTTACTTGACGACTAACATGAACAGACTTACTCAAATGAAAAATGTCAATATGCATGAAAATGACTGAATAATATCAACTAAGACGAACGGGTGCTAAAGACTGAAAACTTACAAAAACAATCGAAAACCAACTCAGAACGACATCGGGTGTAATAGAAAAGGCAATGTAAGGAATAACCTTTACCTTTACCGAAATAGGAATGACCCTTGAAAAGATCTCCATGAATCGGGCAGATTCTGCTTCCGTTGCCAAATACAAAGTCTGTATCCTTCTCACTCCTTTTATAGACCATGGCAGCGACGGAAAACTTGTAGCTGATATAATGAGCAGCTCGAGTAATTCCCAGCAATATGAGCCACACACTGAGCTGCTCTCCTATTCCCTACCTGCTGATCGAAAAAAATAATACCACATTGAAAATTCTCGCTACCCTGATTTTGCATCTAGCCCACTGGTTGATCT